>CM063506.1:153734331-153811831 GCA_032207245.1 Pardosa pseudoannulata | reverse complement strand
TTATTTTATCATTAAATAAAAATTGATTAATTAAAAAGTGATTGTTATAATAAAGTTCTTTCAGCCTACAACAATTAGTCAGAAGCTAACATCACTGAAACTCCTATAATTTTATTAGGTTTTTAGAATTTAGCCATTTTAATTTGAAGGAAAATCCTTGTGTTTCGAGAAGCCACCATCTTGGGTTCTTCCTGGTAATTTAATTAGTATATTAACTTGAGAGGAAGCGTAAACTCCTACTTCTTAAAATTATTGAAAGAATAAAAATAATTCGAAATTTAAAAAATATTCGAAGCACAAACGTTTCAGCCTAGTCAGTCTGCTAATCTATAGCTTAAATCTTTACACAACAATCGATGTCTTGGCACAGAGGACTCGTCTTGTACTAAAGACACTCTTTATTGATTCGCATGTAATGCACTATATATTTATGAAGCATTTTATACTAGGAAACCCACCCATCTTTGCATTCTTATTTGTGGGATATGATAATTCTGGGGATTTAAGACGCTCAGCTACATTCAAATTTATTCAGGGATATCGAAGTTTTTCTTTGCGTATTCAAATTTTAGAGTGGTGTATAGATTTGCTAATCGAGCTCCGACCTTTTCTGTTCTCAAGGGGAGATCACAAAAGATCTTTCTTATATATTTCAGGTGCAACGAAATTTTTTTGCTTGGTATATGGTTTCAAATCCACAAGGAAAGTCTGAAAGTTGATGAACATATGACTTGGTGGTGGAACATGCACGAATCTACATAAGTGAACAAAAGTTTATTGTACGTAGTTGAAAAATGTGTTTTACTCGTAAGAAGTAGACGTTTTTATTTAAAAAACATTCAACAGCTAAAAATAACTATTTCTAACTCAGGTAGGTTAATAAGCCTCGCATATGAAGACACGGTGGGAAACCGCAACAATTTGTATCTATTATGGAAGGGAAATGGAAGCTTTTGATAATGAGCAAATTTTACAAATGCATAAAGAAAGCTTTGTGTTTTAACCATATTAAAATACTTCACTCTGTTACCACATTTTTTTCACATGCCCGCTTTTTTGCATTTCTCCGAAAAGACTCTTCCAAAACTTTAAGTTGCAAACACATCATTAGGAACATTAGAACATGTTTAGAACAAAAATAAAGTAAGTTTCTTAAAAAAAAGGCAAAATTAATGCATGATCATTTAGTTTTAATGACAGTAAAGAGAAGGTATTGTTTTCATTCGGAAAAATATATGTAATATTAAGTACTTAAAAATTAACTAATATAATTATAAATATTATTGTTTTAAAATAAGTAGGTCAAGAAATATTTTAATCTATGACTCTAAAATTGTCTGCAAAAGTCAAGTGAATGCAGTAAAATATTACGTCTGGAACTACTTAAATTTATTATTAAGTATCTAATAGTCTTAAAGCCGATATGAATTTTATGATGTATTCTTATTCCGTATATAATTCTAATTTTAAAAGTTTTATCTTAATATATTCTCCATAATATTCCAAACACATAGAAATGAGAAATTAAGGAGTAAAATTGCATTTTTAATAACAAAGTTTTGAAATGCCAAAAATCTTATACTTAATTAATTTGACTATTACAAATTGAATTTTTAATTTACCATTTACTATATTTAGATTTCTTAAAAAATTACGTAATGGCATACAAGTAAAGTTTTTATGGAATGCTGAATAATTCCTGAAATTGGCAAAGCACAAAATGTTTGCAAATTTCCTACTTTGTTTATATTATGTTTCTTACAGTTAAAATAAAAGTAATAAAATTGCTTAATCGTATTTCTTTAATCGTAATTTCTAGGTAAGTTCTTTTTGACGTTTATAAATATTTTCTTGTTGGTATATACTGACCAAGAAATATCTATAATATACAGTTTGATAGATAGATGGCAGCACAAAGCAAATAACAGAAGAAGTTCAACAGAAAATAAAAATTCCAAACTGTCAACAAAATTCACTTTTTCCAGGAATTAATATAGTAATATTCATATTTATATATAATATATATAAATATATATGTATATATAGTAAATGATTTAGTTCTTAAGAATAACAAAATAGTATCGTACACAAGTCGGACAGTGAACATGACATAAACCCTCATTCCATTAATCTGTATTTACGTACCGTAATAAATATTACCATAACTTTAACAAACATCTCTTAAAGTTATTAACACACACATATATATATATATATATATATATATATATATATATATATAATATTATATATATGTATATATATATATATATATATATATATTTATATATTTATATAAAGATTTTGTTTTGGATTTTAAAATGCATTAATAGTGCAATAATTTGTAATTTATTTTGCAAGAATATACAGATAAACGTTTATTTAAACATTTATACAAAATTTAAAGTTAGTCACAAAATTTATTAATTAAGAGTTATTAGACATAATTTTTAGGGAATGGTGGACATTTAAAACTCTTCTATAAATTATTAACCCTCTAACGTTTTCACAGAGAGCTCAAAAATTATTTCTTGAATGTTTATGCTTTCTCGTAATTAGTTTTCTTTTTCATCAAAATTAGATGACAAGCCAGCTAATTTTGCTGAAAAGGAAAACAAACCTCATTAAACGATCTGCTAAATTTTCGGATATCTAGTAGTACAGTGGAATGTTTTACGTTACTCAATATAAGTTTTTATCAGTTACATGCTTTTTTAATTTGTTCATTAGGCATTAGTATGCGTTTTAATGTTAAAATATTTAAGTTATACCACTGATCTTCATACTATATTTCACGTACCGTTATAAAAGTTATTATCAATAGAAAAATAGAAAAATAAAACTGCAAGTTTTATTTTTCCGTTTTATCAAAATTTGTTAACTTACACCTAACATTTATCTATCTTTGTATTCCCCTCTCGAATAATGCAGAATAATGTTCTTCATGTAAACAAGAATGGGGGGGGGATGAAGAGGTCGGTATTTTAGTGTCTTTCTTCAACAGGAGGAATGCTTCTTAGTGATTTTGTATCGAAAGTTTTGTGCGTTTTGTCTAAAAAATGATCTATTTTTAAAAGACAAGTTAAAAGCATTTATGAGTATTCATGCTCATGGTTTTATGTCAAAAAGGAAAATAGGAAAATAATAATAATAATAATATTTCAGATTTTTATGGGTAATGCACAGCATATCCTCTCGATATTTTGATATTTTGTATAGGTAATATGTACCGCGGTATAATATTGTTTTAAAGTATTGGTATTGGGGAATCTGCAATTTCTAATTAGTATTTCATTTATACGCTATTTTTTCTCGGTACATTAAAAATCGTATAAATAGACATCCAATATAGATTTCACTTCTACGTTGTTCATTTATACTTTTTTTTTTCTTCCGTTCCTTCAAAAGCATATAAATGTCCTCGCACTATATTTAGAATTTTGCCACTTGGATGTATAAATAAGACTGGATCCTCATTTTATGATTCTTTGAGCTTCGATTTTGTGAGCCGATAAACTTACTCATTCGCCCAGTACATCGCCTAAAATCAGGAGAAAAACCATATCAATTATAAAAGTGCTCTTTATAGTGTACATGTGTATCAAATAAATCTCTTTTCACAAAATTTTTCTCTTGTTACAAATTGTAAATTGCATTCCCCGATATTTAAAATGACAGCTTATATCTAATAGAATACGCTGTAATATTTAAAGTTTCTAAAGTTTCATGTTTGTTTATTTTGAAGTCCAAAATAATTTAGTCCCACTGTGGCATGGATCTTCGTAGTCGTCCGAAATCGGCTTTAAGCAGTACGTCCCATTAGTCCTCGTGTTGCCCAAAAAGTAGCGCTCTAAACCAATTCAAACCAAGTATGTTCGCTATGCCTTCCGATACGGCTGTACCGATCTTAACGAAATTTTGCAAGATCATTCTTGTTGACTATGAAATAGCATTAAACAGGTCAAACAATTTTTGAGGTCGGTATGAATTATGTGAAGATATAATGCATTTTTAATATACTGTTGGCAGCCGGGATTTTGGTGCCATTTGATATATTTTCTTTGTATTTGCGTGTTAAAGTAATTAAAATCTTTTAAGTAGTTTAATTTGCAAGACAGTTAAAAAGGGCTTCAAGATAATACAAGTTTTAGGATTTTTTTTACTAGATTGTTGAACAATTACTTAATTTTAACTATTATTATTTCGTAAATTTTAACTTTAATGTTTTTTAAACGAAAATATATTTCTTTGGTGAGGTAACAAATGGATCGTTTAGAAAACTAAAAGTATTTCCACTGCATTATAAACTTTTAATATGGACAAACGCTTAGGAGAAATCTGATAACATCCGTTTAGAGCTAATCAGCGATTGTTTGCTATATAATTATAACAAATTTCTGATTATATTGTTAAAATCCTGGCTTCATAATTTTAATTGTATAGGTACCTTGATTCCCTTCTTTCGGGGACGGAAATTGTATCGTAAAATGAATATTATTAAATGTATAAAAATGCATTATTTTCTTTCGCTTCCGAAACGTATAAAATTTTCCGGCAGAAGTTTTGAGCAATGTTTTCAGTTTTTTAGCTCCATATTAAAATTCTAATTTTTTAAAATTATCTCGAAGTCCCTGTAAAAGATACACAACCAGCCCTTCTCCAGGATTTATTCTCACATTTTATAGTTCCGTATTAAAATTCCGAGTTTAGCAAATTATTCCATGCCCTTTAAAAGGTACATAGGCAGCCTTTCACTGGCGTCGATTCTTAGAATTTCAAGTCCCCTATTAAATTTCTGATTCTAAAAAAAATCTTTTCAGGTCAATTTAAAAGGTGCACAAGTAGCCTATCTACAGGGTAAATTCTTACATTTTATAGTCCAGTGTTAAAATTTCGATTAAAAACACTTTTCAGGTCCCTTTAAAAGGTGCACAAGTAGCTTTTCTCCAGTGTAAATTCTTTCATTTTTTAGTCCCGTGTTAAAATTCCGATTTAAAAAACTTTTCAGGCCCCTTTAAAAGGTGCACATATAGCCTTGCTACAGAGTAAATTCTTACATTTTTTTTAGTTCTGTGTTATTATTCAGATTAAAAAAGTTTTGAGGTAACTTTAAAAGTTACACAGACTGCCTTTCACAGGGTAAATTCTTACATATTTTAGTCCCGTGTTAAAATTTCGATTAAAATAACTTTTCAGGTCCCTTTAATAGGTGCACAAGTAGCCTTTCTACAGGGTAAGTTCTTACATTTTGAGTCCCGTGTTAAAGTTCCGATTAAAATAACTTTTCAGGTCCCTTTAAAAGGTGCACAAGAAGCCTTTCACCAGGGTAAATTTTTACATTTTTTAGTCCAGGGTTAAAATTCCAATTAATAAATCTTTTCAGATCCCTTTAAAATGTGCGCAAGAAGCCTTTCACCAGGGTAAATTCTTACATTTTTTAGTCCCTTGTTAAAATTCCGATTAAAAAATCTTTTCAGGTCCCTTTAAAAGGTACACAAGCAGTCCTCTCCAGTGTGAATTCTTACATATTTTAGTCCCGTGTTAAAATTCCGATTAAGAAATCTTTCTAAGTCCCTTTAAAAGATACACTAGCAACCATTCTCTGGGGTTAATTCTCACTTGGAAGCTGTGTCAGCACTACAGTTTCCGGGTACTGCCTTTGACATACCATGTGCAATGTTTCAGTCAACAGGTGTCCGCAGTCTTATCCGACCTCGCTTGCTTGCTGAGTAAAATTCACACGAGGAGATGAATAGAAGCCAGATGGCAACGGTGACGAGCATTATCTGCCGAAGAAATGGGGCTGTTACCAGACAGAAACCCTGCTGCATATTTGTTATGGTGGAGGATCTTTCCAGGAATCGATTGTTTTACGACTTTCCACTTTAACATTCCACCATATTCAGCAATTTTGCATCAGCTCGCACTGTCGTATATTCTACGACAGTTGTTATTTTACCATTTTAGGCAAGGAAAAAACAAATGAATGAGTATTGATAATAAATTTCTTTAAAAATAAGAAATAAACCTCATTGTATCCAAAATACAAGTTATATCACATTTAGATGAGAGTTCTACACAAAATACAAGTTATATCACATTTAGATGAGAGTAAGTATGTTTAAATGCTCATTATTATGCAGGCAGTTTAACATATGCGAGAGAACGTCGTATATTTTACGACAGAAGTTATTTTACCATTTCTGGTACGAAAACGACAGAAATGAATGAATATTGATAATAAATTCGTTAAGAAAATGAAAAATTAACCTTATTGTTGCAAAAGCAAATTATGTCACATTCAAATGAAATTAAAATTTTAAATGCTTATATTAGTCGGTAGAGAGGCAATCATGTATTTCATAGTAGAAAATTTAAAATTCCTTATTTAACAACTATATTTTAAAGTCAAAGATAGATTATTACTCATCAAAGGCAAATAAAGGCAAGTAAAAGAAGAAAATGCATTCAGCTTGGAAGAAAAAATGCAAGTTTAGAGTTAAATGAGTGAGAATACATCTCAATAGATGTTATTATGTCTGTTTTCTATAATTGTGGAAGATATCATACAATATAACGTTTATAAACTATCCTGAATTAATTTAATAGTAAGTAATTAATGCTTAGGTACATACCCTCGACATGTTAAGATAGGGTTTTGTGGTATACCAACCCAGATTTACTCTCTAGAACGTTGCTACATGGTTTTCATGATTTATAAAATTAGCAGCCGCAATTCAGTCTCTTTAAAAAGCAACAAAACTATTGATTTTTCTTAATTCATATTTTTTACTAAGTATTTGAACTTTCTGGGATACGTAAGAAGCTTTAAGCTGTTACCCTGTGAACTACACATTTTAGAGCCTTTGGGAGAGATTTAAAAGTGGGACACAAATGACAAGTACATTCTGACTTTTCAAACTCATATACTTATTGAAGACTTTATTTTATTTTATTTATTATTGAGGTCTCCAGAGCAAACTAAAGTATTGGAGAGATTTAGTACATGAAGTATGAAACAAAACTGAAAAGAAGTATGATATTGATTTAGGAAAAATTAATGTTTTTCTCAAAGTTTAAAGTTGTTATGTTATTAAGAAGCGATTAAAGTTATTTCTTTTGCAAGGGTGGGTCTTAAAGTAAAGTCACTTTTAATAGACACTTTGTCTTTTTTTATTACTTTTTGCTTTTTGTAGTTTAACTTCTTGCAATCAATATTTAATACTTTACTATCATAAATTTCAATCACCAGTGTGCAAGTTTTTTCTAGAATTTATTTTTATTAAATCATGCTTATAGTGTGCATCAATTAAACAGTTATTTCAATAGTACAGAACGAAGCCTAAATTTATAACTTTTTGCTTTTAGTAATTTAACTTCTTGTAATCAATGTTTGACACTTTACCCTCTTAATATTTAATCACCAGTGAGCAAGTTTTGTTTGTAATTATGATTTTCATCAAGTCATTCTTCAAGAGTGCATCAATGAAATAGCTATTAAATGGAAGCTATCAACGTAAAGAAAGCTATTGAAATAAATTTGGAAGTTTTAAATTGTTCCAAAAGTATGAGCTATATAAAAATATAATGGTCTGCACTTTAACTTATTCATAATAGTTTACATCTAAAAATTCTTTTATTGATCTTCTTTGTCATAAAAAGAAGCTTAAACTTCTTACTTTTTGCTTTCCGCAGTTTAACTTCTTGCAATCAATATTTAATACTATCATAAATTTCAATCACCAGTGTGCAAATTTTATCTGAAATTTATTTTTATTAAATAATGCTTCTAGTGTACAGAAATTAAACAGTTATTTAAATAGAATAGAACGAATTAACGATACTAAATTTATAACTTTTTGAGTTCTGTAATTTGGCTTCTTGTAATCAAATTTTGACACTTAACCATCTTAATATTTAATCACCAGTGAGCAAGTTTTATTTGGAATTATGATTTTCACCAAGTCATTCTTCAAGAGTGCATCAATGTACGAAATCGAAGCTATCAATGTAAAGAAAGCTATTAATTTAAATTTGGAACTTTTAAGTTGTTCCAAAAGTATGAGCTACATAAAAATATAACTGTCTGCATTTTAACTTATTCATAATAGTTTGCGTCTAATAATTCTTTTATTGATCTTTTTTGTTATCTAAATGATACAAAAAGAAGTTTAAGTTTCTTACTTTCTTGACTTCTTGCAATCAATTTCTTAGACTTTATTATTATAATTTTTAATCACCAGTGTGTGCAAATTCTGTTTGGAATTATGATTTTCAGCCATGCGTCAAGTGTACATCAATAAAATAACTATTAAATCAAAGTTATTAACATAGGGACAGTTAATGAAGGAAATTTGGAAATTTTAACCTATTTGAAAAGTATGAGTAAATATCAAAGTCGAACTAACGATTTCATTTCAAGAAATACAGGAAACTGTGTTCAATTGGATTTCTAGTAACAGCTGTAGTATATTCCACCCAAGATCTACATAGACTGCTGTTGAAACACTAAACCGAACTATAGACGACCCTTTGTCAGGCTAAGTCTTATCAAATAAATATGTTTTTCCTACATAGACTGTTGTTGAAACACAGAACTGAAAGTATAGATAATTCATTTCGGTGGATACGTTTTATCAATAATGTTTAAAAGAAGTGAAAGGTAATTTCTGATCATCAAGGTTGAACTTCAAGATTGTTTCTTCCACTCCTTCTTTACTATTTTCGAGGTATATTTAATGTTTTGGTATGCCAATTATAAAGATCTTATTTTAAAAATCTAATGCACAGTTATCCATACAGAACATGTCATGGGACTTGGGTGGAATGCATTTGAAAGGAATAGCTTTAATTTAGGTGGTATTTCTCATTTAAAAAAAAAATTGGAGCAGTAGTTTTGTAGGTATAGTTTGTAGAATTAGTATGAGGAAACTTAACGCAGTAACGAAAGTTTGGATCAAAGGATGGAGTTTCTTCTTTAAAAACAGGAAGTAACATATAAATGATAACAATCTGAGGTAATTTTGACATCTTTTTTTTTCTATTTTCTTTATTTTAAGTCTTTGCTTATGAGAGAATAATGCAATAACCGCAAACTCATCACTAACACTTACCTCGTTTTCGCTGAATCAACGTCTTTTTGTATTCTTTTCTTGGTAGAAAATTGACCCTTTTCAAATACAATACTTTAAGTAAACTCAAGTAACATCAGTTGTAAATGTATATTTCCCGCATTTTCCTGTCAAATAGTTTCGGTACAATAATTTTCACATTAATCACCACAACATATTTTCTCTAAGAAAATATGTTTTGAGGTTAAAAAGTAAACATCATCTTCTCCCTCACTCCTTTTTTTAGTTAACTTTAAATCAGAGCTTATAATTTTTATCGCTGTTTCTACACAAATATTTAAAGGTATTGCTTTTGGGTGATATATTTTCTTTTAAAACAGGACATGAACATTTAGATTTAATCAAAGTTATACATACCTTTGTTAAGTATGCATTTTTTGCCCTTTTCCCATTCATATGTAAACTTCGACGTTTCTTTTCCTTTATATAAATTTTGTCTGTTATTTTACAAGTAAAAATATCTATACCATGGTTTTCCATCTTTTTTCATAATTAAATAAGAGTATATTTCAACGAAAAATTCAAAAAGTAGTCTGTGATCCATGATTTCTTTACCAGAGAAATTTTAAAGATCAATATTTTTACTACTGCAGATGATAGTTAACCCTTTAACGGGCAGTGGTTTCGCAGCGAAACCACCCATTAATACTTTTTTCTCTTCATTTTAAAAACATAGAAAGGATTTTTTTTCGATTTTCTATGTTATGGACTCTTTGATGTAGCAATAGGTAATAGAATTTTGCATAGTTTATTTTTCTCTTTGAAATATATTACTTTAAAATTGCTTTACATGAAAAATCTCAATTTTGATTTTTCTCCTTATGACCTCAAACAAAATCACCTACCCAAACAACAATGAAAAATTGTGTAGTTATCGATTTATTACATCGTTTTATGATATTTATATATTGTTCTTCCAATATATTTAATTTTAAGAGACTCTTGTTTCCATGCAGTACAAGGGTCGGGTTTCACAATTACCCTCCCATCATAAAATTCCCACCTCACAAAAGAATGTAAAATTTGCTTTCATATGTTACCTATTTATAAGATTCATACGTTTATAACCTAATGCCCTTAAATCTGAAAGAATCTTTAATTGTGACCTTTAAAGGGTTAAACCCTATTCCAATTTGATGCCAGTCACTTTTTTATTTTAAATTTTAAATGGATAAAGTCAAAATTGTAATAAAAATGTGTGAACACCTTCTGTTCAGTGTTTGAAAATCTTTGAAACTCTCATATGTTTGAAATATAATTTGAAAACCTCCTATTTCGCACAGCTGTAATAGTTACGTATTTTAATTTTACTGTAACAAAATATCGACGATAGCGGTAATAAATATATAAAAGATGTTTTTCTTAGAAAAAAATTCTTACTAAATGATACTAACCTTTAAAACAATTATCCTATACTGTACATTAATTATTTGTCTGCACACAAAATATTATTATATACGGAATAAAGTATGTATAATAACGTAGAAAATTGCTATATTTTGTGATAACAACAGAAGAACTTAAAACAGCCTTAATATTATTCGGGAAATTACCGTGATCATTCCTTGTAAAGTAGATGAAATACACTCATTTCAAAATTAAGAAAGTTAGCATATTTTATCGAATTTCAAGAAAAGAACTCAACGAAATTAAAAAAAACCATTGCTTCAAGAGAAATGTGCAAATCTTTACGTCGAATACGATAGCGTTCAAGTCAGTAAATGAACAAGCATTATAAGCGCACGTGACAAAACGCGTTACGTTCGCTGGCACAACTCGTCAAATTCCGTGGTGTTTTTTTGCAGCAATCGTTAAATTCAAATTTTAACAGTAGAAAGGAGTAACTACCAACGTTTAGGTAATGGAATGAGGTGGGGAATTGTGGGGAGGCTAGAATTAAGTTAATCTCAAATCTAGATATGTATAGCGTTTAGTTTAACGCCCGGCGTCTTGTACAACGTATGGAAACTATTCCAAGATACTGGATCTATTGAGAGAAAGCTTGGACAAGGTCTTCCAAGGTTAGAGAAGATCGTCATTTGTCCATTCTAGAAACGCATAACAGGGGTGCCAGAGTTACTAAGCTGTCTTATGATTTGTATGCTGCCAAAAGGACCCGAGTTTCAAGAGTGACTGTTTCCAGAAAACTTCATAAATTAGGGTTTATTTTAGAAATCGTTCAACTCAACAAATACGGATCCTTTCAATTTCAAAGTTTTGAAGTCAACAATAAGCTTCGTATTTCATGAAAAATTTAAGTCCTTTCCTCGTTTTGAGGAGTTTAGGCCTTTTTTTTAACATTGTGATTAAATATCGCAAATGTGAATTTTCATCCACATACTCCCAAGCCTTTTAATTCACTTACAGATTCCTCAAAAGGATCGAATAGAATTGTTTATTCATATAATCTTACCTATCATCTATTTTTAATTACTGCTAGATAAAGTAAAAAATTATTGCTAGATAAAGTATATGGCTATCTTCTTGAAGGTACTATCATTACTAGATCTAAGAACTATTTAAGGGCTTTACAGTTGTTTTAAACTTTTATTGGAAAAATTAGTTATCCTATAGATATTTACCATTGTGTAGACCAGAATGCACGTTTCGAGGAATCTCTATAGGCGATAGGAAACAAAGCTATACTAATTAAAAATTTACTTTAATGTCTTTATTTCATTAGAAAAGTATTTATTCCATTGAATCTAACATTCACGAAACTTTTATTTGGAGAGTATCCTTCGTTAAAAAATGGATAACCCTAGATAGTTCGAAGAAAACCTTACTCTGTGATTACTAAACGTTACAAATATACAAAATATGACTGAATTCGGAGAACTGCCACACACCGACAAAAAAGTATTCTTGAAATGCCTGCAAGAAATTCAAAACCAGATTCAAAACTTTAAAAAATCACCAATGCCTACAATTTGTGAATAATTTGTAAGTATGTTAGTTTAAATGTGTATAAGGTTTTAATCACAAACAAATTTATGAATAATTTATGTAATTTATTGATCTATATTTCAGCTTACAACACATGAAGAATTTTTTTGTTAGCTCCGTTTTATGAAAATCTATAAATTGTTAAGAAAACTTATGTAAAATAAGCTTTGTATTGATGCCGGAAGTCTCCTGTCTCCTTTTAACATCATTCTTTGTGTACGTTTTTGATAATCCAGCATCTACTTTCCGTTTCGACAGTATGAAAGAAGGACGGAAAGAGGGCATGCCTGTCTGCAGCATTCGTCGACTACTCCACCCTCTTGGCGACGTCTTCGACTGTAAAGCTGCTGCAAACCCAGAAGTCGGCCAGAATAGAAGTCATCTAAAGAAAATTAGAATTTTTTATTGACTTGATATATTTTTCGTTTTCCCAATGTAGCTGGCAGTATGTCAATAACACTAGTTGGAGCATATTTATAGATACAATGATTTAAATCCAACAAAAAAAGTTACATTTCAAAACGTTGATGGAAAAAGGAAAAAAAAGAGGAAGACCAAACACTAGATAGATTGATACGGTTGAGAAAATACTACATGAAGTTAGAGTCAACAGTTTGAAAACTGTTGTTGCTGTTGTCTTATGCCACTTGGTCAAGCCAAGCAAGAGTGAGCCGGAGGCTACTCGTATTAAGGCAAAGGGGTGAGCCTTTCTTTTTTCAACGAGTACCGCAAGGGTAAAAGTACGACTTATGCTTAAGTGGGTCTTCCTAATTTTGAAGCAGGGACCAAGCAGAAGACCCATAGGATTGGTCTGCTATCCCGAGCGGTATTCATTGAGAACTTGGAGGACATTGTGACCACGAACCTATTTTACGTGCCCCAGACACCTTTAACGAACGCGGCAGATCTTAGGCCGGATCAGGCTCCGAACCCGCAACCCTCCAGTTACGAGAGCGTTGCCTTTGTCGACTGAGCTTTCGCGGCCCTTGAAAACTGTGGCAGCAGACGGTTTCCTGTGGACGAAATTTTTATAGACAGCCTTGGCCTTTAACCGGCTGTAGAGCTACAGGAGAAGAAGAAAGCAGTTGGCAATATAGACAGATACCTTTATGACAAACACAGCTCAAAAGCTTTTACTCGTTTAACAGTACCTAGAGAACACATGTGAGTTAAGAAATACTACGGACTTGAGTAACATTGCCCCAGCTGAGTCCTCCTAATTAGAAGAAGGTACCAAGCAGATGATTCCCAGGCTTGCCCTGTCATCTGCAGAGGTATCATTTGAAACTTCAGGACATTGCGACCAAGAACCTATATTACATTCCCCGACTGCCATTTAAGAACACTGCGGATCTTTGGCCGGCTTGTGCCTCAAACTCATAACCCTCCGGTTATGAGATCGACGCCTTTGCTAACTGAACTACCGCCGCTCTTCTTAACATATGGTAATTTTGAGTAGTCCTGATCTTGTACTTATGGTTCTCTTTTAGGTTGCGTTGAATTTTTTTTAAAAATAGAAAAAGGCTAATAAAAAATTCATATTTTTTTATCCATTTCATTTTAAGGTTATTTTATCAGTACTTCCAATTTTTTCTTTAAAAATTTCTATTTTTTCTCTTTTTAAGCTTAATGTTTGAATTAAATAAACTAGCTTTCATTTTGATCTTAACGATATTTGTTTTACTGAGAAACGTTAAATTTTTCTCGGTGAATACAATTGAAGTCACATATCATGACTATTTAATTATTATGTTATAAAACAGAAATGTAAAAAGATGAATATTCGTCAGCTTCTAAATTCAAATACAGACAATGCTATATATTTCTAGTCAGGAGATGTATTTGATGCCTTAAAATTGTATTTTAGAAGTTTTACTTATAAAATAAGGTTTTATGCAATTTGACTGAAACTCTCATTATTAATTATCATTGTTTGAAATTTTGTTGCTAAATTTTAAATTAGAAAAGTCATTTTCAATTCGCCGGTGCAAACTCGCCAAGCAGACTTTACTGGCGACAAGCAATCATTATTAATGTTTTTCTCTAATACAATTATTTCGTGTTAAGAAAAACACGTCATTGATAAGAAATGGCCACGAATTGTTTTTAAAATGTGGCAGTAAATGGCTACCAGAGGGAACATTACGTTTGCAGTTGACTATATCATTTTTGGCAACTTTATCTCCTGAGCCGGATAATTGGAAAAGTTCATAGAAAAGCCATAGATCAATTTCTCAGTTTATGATCAGTTCTGGGAACTAATCTGAACACAACTTGCTTACTCACCTCTTAGTCCTGGCTCAAAATTTCTTTTCGAAATACTGTTGTCTTCTTCCGGATCGTAGTATTCTCCCTGGCAGAGCATGTTCAAAGCTTCGGCCAACCTACGACCGCACAACTGGATGACCCCTCTCTTTGCCAAGGAGTTGGACGATGAGCTCGGGGTGATGAGCAGTAAGAGAATGGCATAGCCGATGACAATAACCTAAGGAGGATGATAGCAGATATAAATACAATAATCCAAGGGAGAGTATATTTGGTTCTAAACTGGAAAGACATCGTATGTCGATTGTCAAGACATCTTTTCAAAATTATTTTATGGCCATGCTCTATTCCAGTGGTTCTTAAAATTATTAAACGTTCAGTATTATACTAGGCTCTAGACTTGTTAGGAAATGGAAAGCTGCACGACTCATTCCAATTCTTTGACCAGTACTCTGACGATTCCGAAGGGTTTTGTTACAGCTCTTGGACACACTAAAAGAGGGTAGGAATGCCTTACCTCAGAGAAGCGAAAGTTTGACCGAGAAGGGAAGGCACATTTCTCTTCCTCACTCTCGCCAGCTGCAAAAGAGGGAAGGAGGCTTTGTCTTGAGTTGGATAACCAGAGAGAGACTCTTGCGGACCACACAGCACTTTTTTTCTCCTGATAGTTCAGCGATCATTCCGATGCTATTATGTTTAATATTTTAAGTGTTCGTAATTAGTTCAAGTAATAAAGGTGTTTTTTATGTTAATCGCTGCTTTTAAATTAATTGTCTGTAAGACGTTTTCCTAAGTAAACCGTCACAAACACAATCACAAACTTCAGCAATACAGCATATGTTCCTCAAAAAGTAGGCGAGTAGGTAAAGAAGATGCATGTGCTTCTTTATTACATGCAGTGTCCTTGCTGAAGCAAGATTTTTCTACGGCTCCCTATGTAGAAATCTAACATGTATTTTTTTTTTTCAAAATAGTCTACTGTATGTTGTTGATTATGAAGGATTATTTATTAAAACATGTAGTATACTATTTTTGTTTGTATTAAGTATAAATAAATAAAGCACATTTTGTATCACTTGAAGATTTATTATGAACCTTTTAATAAATATAGCAATTGGAATTTTTACTCTTAATGCCATATCACGTATGAAAATGTACGCGTTAGTTTGTCTCTTTTGCTGGAGAAGAATGTGCAGATTTCTTGAATTATAGCAAAAACATAAAACGATTTATTTTAGCACAAATTTACTTGTGACAAGGCTTTTAATAAGTTGATAATTTTACGGTATGTCATGAGAAATCCTCTTATTCTCTAAAAGGAATCTTAAACTGAATCCTCTAATTTTTAAACTCGTACATGCTGACGCATGATAAGGGTTTTAGGAAGACTATTCATGTACAATTAAAACCAATCCATGCTCCGGGGGGAAAAAGCTTCATTAACTTCCTTTGATCTTAACAACGCTTGACTGATACAACCAATCTTTCTACCGACGTTCATCTAAGTTAGGTTGAACAAAAAAACAGACGGGTGGTCCCAGGCTAAAATCACATGAATCAGGCATTCATTTATATACGAACATCCATATGGGACATCTAACGGAGGTTGTGCTAAACATTTCCTTATTAATTCAGACTAATTTGACCAGGAGTTTCCAACTGGCAGCCAAGAAAGCCATTTGCAAGTTTTGGTAATATTTTAGAATAGGGTGCTTCTTGGCAAATTTGGCCAAATTATTGACTATGTTTAAGAAAACACAAATGTATTCCAACCGAACATTGAATTCCTTGCTCTTTTTGGAAACATTGATACAGAATGCCCAGTATAATTGAATTATATACTCTTACTTAATTAGCTAAAATCACTTCGAAACTGGGCATTTACATTTATGGGAAATTAATTCCTCAACAGTTTACAAAGCCAACAGCTCCAAACTATTAAAAATTAGCCCCAGTGAGCCATTAATGGCTCCCTATATCTAATATTTTAAGCATTACGCGAGTTTAATACATAAGAAAACGGTTGCACAAGGAGAGATGGATACCAATATAATATAAATCAAAATATAGACACAGATCTTTTGGACACGGCGAGATAAGGAGATAATATCAGGCTACCATGTTTAGTGCTTTATCGCCAAGTTGGCTGAAGCACCCTGTTCTGCTACCAAACCGTAATTGTTTTAGATAATTTTGTTAAAGAAATATTTCAAAGTCCCATAATGCTTTTTCTTCGATCAAATTCAGTAAAAATCAGTACACTGAGAGACTTGCATACTCGTCCATGCTTCATATCCTGCACTTAGAATTACAGTCCTGATAGGGGACATCCGTTAATTGTTGATACCAGTGACCACCACAAAACTTCCATTAAAGTATCTTCTGGTAAGTTTTATTTTGATTACATAATGTTAGTTTGCCTTTAGGATATTTTGTTCTTGCCTATTGTGAATAGCAATTCATATTAATTGACACTGTTGAGGGATATTCTTCAAAATTCGACTGTTATGAATATTTTCAATTATTTGCGGTTTAGATAACAATAATAGTATTTTGTTTAGTCTCATTGTCATTGTATTTTGCAATTGTAAAATAATTAATCTTGTAAGATTTTAAGTTAATTGTTTTAAAATCTGATATCTCATTCTGATTTCAAACCTTCTCAAGTTTATTCTTATAATTGAAATGTACAAAAAGTCAGAAGCCCTAGAAATATATTTTTTAACTTAGGATTTTTCAAATGTTATAAGCAACTAGAATATTTAAACCTCTGAAATAGAAAGAATATTTCTATCATTCAAGAATCATTCTTTAAAGAATATTTAAAGAACGCATACTGTTTCACACTGTTACTTCAACCCACTTTCATGGTTTTACGACAATTGAAAAGTGTAGCCTGTAGTCTTGTGTATGGATTGTAATGTTTCCCCGAGCCCATACAAGTTGGGAAACACTAAGCAAGCCAATGTTGCGACCTGTGAAACTGAATTAAAATTGGAAATAAAATAATAAAAAAGATGTAATATATTGCGGTAAGGCTCACACATTGAAAATCATCGCTCTATTTATATTTATTAAAAATTAATATTTTTCTATGTAAATAGAAATGTTATAGGTTTCTATGTTACATTAAAGAAATTAAGCACAATGAAAAGAGTACTTTTTACCAAGAAAAGGTTCACATAAAGGATTCTCATCGATTTTCTGTTTCTGAAGAGCGATTAAAATACATATCAATCTAAAATTTGTTAGCTGAAATATATAAGAAATGTTGAGAAGAAACTTGTAGTTAAATCCTATAGTTTTTCGTCCCCATTACCCTCATTGCAGCCGTATACTTTCAAAGCGAACGTGAAAATTCAATTTTTTCTCTTTTATTTATTTGTGTGTGTGTGTGAATGATGCCAACATGCCATCTAAAAAGCAATAAAAATGCTATAAAAAGCATAAACTAAAAATATTAAAATAGTAAAAATTATCGTATAGATAAAATGTTTCCGATTACACAAAATTGAAAAATGATTGGAATTTTATTTATGTATATTTTTTTTGTGGTGAAAATATCCAAAAATAATTCAAATAGAGAGAAAATTGTAAGTTATACTGTATAATTTTGAAACCAAATTGTACTGTCTCTTTATATCTTTAGATAGTATCATTAGCAATTGAAAAAATATAATGTAAAAATTTAGAATTATCAGATTTTATTCATGAACTGAAAATAAGAAAAAATTGTGTATTATATTATTCTTTTGCTAGGTTTTAGATCATTATAAATTTTACGTAAATATATGATGTATACTTTTATTTTGGATCAGTCATCTAAACAAGATCAGCCATCAAATAGCAAGCTTCTATGCATTGGTTTATCCCTTTGAGGGCGAATGCATCAAATATGTAACGCTTTTCATATTAACCCTGAAAGAGTATATCGTTAATGATAGTTTAAGTAAAACATTTAATAAGGATTCTTATTTCCATAGAGGTAACCCTATGTCTGTTATAGGTGAACTTGACTACTACAGATATCTGAATACTAAAGAATCATCTAGTTCGCTTTAAAAGATGTTCCATATACAATATGCCCATCCTCAAAAGGTTAAGTTATAAATTTACTCAGTATCGGTAGAGGACAGATAAGTAGGCTACAAGCACGCGGTAATCTCCCAGAATCGGCCCTGTGATTAAGTATAGATATAGCGTTTAGAGATTCTAGGCTATCGCTAAACACTCGGAACTTCGTTATGTTTATATTATGTATGAAATAATTTTCCCCGTTACAAAATTTTTCTATCTATTGGTTATAGACGTGAAACACAATGTACTATTCCTCGACAAAAACAAAAAAAAAAAAAAAAGTTAGATGCTCTCCCTGTGCCAATATCAGAAAACAATAATTCTTTTTTGACTGGAAAAGATTACAAATGTCGTAAAAATGTAATTCTACCTTAAAGAATAAAAAAAATTGGAAACTTGACTTACCTTCAGCATTGTGCCCAAGCCGTTCGAACTCTGCATGGAAACGGTTTGTGGTCCTTTATATACTCTACAAGATTGTCAACTGCAAAGCGCCACGTCGTGTGAGACCTCAAAAACTTGTTACTTTTTAATTTTTCTTTATCTCTGGATAATTGTGCGGACGGAACTAAGCAGCTTAATATCAAACGAGTCTGTCACTTTGGGGAGGGAAAACTAAAAATATAATCTGTAATACTTCGAATGCTTAACTCTTTCCATTCGCTTTCCAGTTTAATTTCAGTTTTAAAATTAAACAAATATCATAACGTTGCGTAATCTTTTTTCAGAGAATATCTGAATTCACTTTTATGGAGAAGAAAATATTAAAAATTACAACTGTCAGGATTTTGTTCTAAATAAGTAAAAGGGCTTTTTTGAGAATGCTGTGAAGGAAATCTTTATACGGAATATTGAAGATAATATCAAATTAAATTAAACATTTTGCTTATACAGTGGTTTTTCCACATAACGAAGTCTCCCTACAGTGAATTTTTCCTTGAAGCACAACAATTGTTTTCTGTTTAACACTAGATTTACGGACCGAGCCAATTTGACTCATTAAAAATTTTATCACTATATATATATATATATATATATATATATATATATATATATATATATATAAACTTTAATATCACTTTTCAAAAACATACGTTGGTTTTTAGTTAAGTAATAAAATATATGTAAATTTTCATTCCTCTTCCCCACAGACCCCTTCATTTCGCATTATCAAATGTGGTGTACCTATTTTTACGGTTGTGAGCCAATTTGACTCATAGAATGGTTTAACAGTTAATCGCATAACATGAAATTTATTGGTAGATTCAAGTAAATATTTCGCGAAAAGATTTTAATTTCCAATTGACTGAAGAACTAATAAGTAAATATAGAGAAGTCGAGAACACTTCCATTCCAACGACAGAAATTCATACTACTGACGCACGGTAGAACTGTCAAATTCAACGATCATGCAAAAGAAACAGATGTAGAAACCATTGTGCTAAATGTAATAGAAATGTTTGGGGAAAATGTTTTTCAAAAACAGATTTTACATGTAAAAAATGTTTTCCATGAATTTTTTTATAATAAACATTTCATTTAAATTAATTTAGAACTATTCTCTTTGCAAAATACTTCCATTTTCTTGTATGAGTCAAACTGGCTCACTTCAGTAAAAATAGATATATGATCAACATCTGTAAATCTAGTGTTAATTCAAAAATTTAGACCAAGAGTATCTAACTTGTGACAGATGGAATGCATGACTCAGCGAACGCTTTAAGGAGACACATTACCAACTTTAAATAGAAGATTTTATCCTATTTTTTGCCTTATCATATCTTTTATAATTGTTATCGTAAATACATGTGGTTTTCAGCATTGTTCTCCATATTCATTTAATTACATTTTCTAAATTCACTTTATTTCTAAAAAATAAGAATTTTTATATAAAGTGAAAAGAGAGCTTATTTCAAAATTTCTAAAATTTTTCTGATACAATGTGCGCAGACTTGCAACAACAAAATGCTAATTTCGTTAATAATTTTTGCTTTTTTATAAATAATAATTATTAGGTATTATTTTCCTCCTATTTCATTTTTAAAAAAGTATAAGAAATATGACACCACATGATTAAATTCCAAAAACGGTAGAATCCCAGTTCCGGGGGCCAGCCGCCATGTTTTTGGCTCTATTTTTGTACAAGTGATAGCTAAATTGTCGCCAAGTGAAGTCTACAATTTGTGCTTCGTTTTGTATTAAGTTTATACCCAATTTCAAATCATATTTTGAACAAAAAGAGGTTTGAAATTTTCTTAAGATGAATACAAATTTAAATTTTAGTTTTTAATGTATTAAAGGCGCGTTTGTACTGTTTATTGAACTAAACAGTGCGGAATTTTACAATAGGTGCAAATTAAGCAAAATATAAGCATTAGTTGTCTATATTTAGGCAATTATGCTTATAAAATATTTAGTTATCATAATAAAATATGGTTGCTATTTAATGAAATTATTTTAAAACTATCAAAAGATTAAAAAGTAATAAAGTACGGTACAAATTACTAGTAGAAATTATTAGCTTTGTCATCAAGAAGATCAAAGCTTGCCAGAAAACTGGGTTCTAGAATTTGGCGACATCGCCCACGCTTGGCGTGTCCACAGAGCTGAGTTCGGCGGGGCCCCCGAACTGGGATACGGCCCTAAAAAATAAAAAACTGAAATAATGTTTAAAAATTCCATTTCAAATACTGTAAATATTAAATGAAATAAACAGTACCGAAAAAAGTAAGTAGAGTTTCATTGTATGTTTATAATGAATTTACTGTGAAAATTTGAAATCGACATGTGCGTTAGTTATTTATGTAGTGTGCGTGCAAGTTGAAACACACCATTTTTATTAATTTTTTTAAAATTACTTTGTAGTTTCCTTTGTAGCTGTTGTCTTATGCCACTTGGTCATACCAAGCATGATTGATCTGGAGACTACTCGTATTAAGGGAAAGGGGTGCGCCTTTCTTTTATAACGAACACCACCTGGATGAAATTACGACTTATGCTCAAGTGACTCCTCTTAATTTTGAAGAACGGACCAAACAGAAGAAGAACCATAGGCTTGGCCTGCCACCCCCAGAGGTATTAATTGAGAACTTGGAGGACATTGTGACCACGAACCTATTTTACGTGCCCCAGTTACCTTTAACGAACAAGGTGGACCTTTGGTCGGTGTCGTCGGGCTCCGAACCCGTAACTCTCCAGTTACGAGAGTGTTGCCTTCGCCTACTCAGCTACCGCGGTTTATAGTTTTCTTTAAAGCTATGATACTACATATAAATATTCTATAGTTGTACAGTTCTATTTCGAATATTTCAATACAGTTTATTTTAAATGATTTTAAAATGCTTAAGGATTATAAAAATGTATAAATGAGAAAATCGAATTCCTGAAGGTTTAAAGGTGATATGTCCCCTTATGGTAAATCATGACCTCTGTTTTTTTCTTCCGTGAAATTTACTGAAAATCTGTTAAGAACTTGGCTTGTAGTAAATCCTTCCTTGCTGCATCTTTCGAGATCAGAATTTACAGCTGTTGGTGGATATCTGCCCATTTGTTGATGCACATTTGTTGATTTACGTAATTCCCTCTAAATTATCCTCTTTCAAATTTTACTTTGAATATTTTATTGATTTTAGTTTTCTTTTAGGTTTATTCTTCTTAGTCATTTATCAGTGTCCATTCAAATAAATAAACGGTATTAAGTAATCAGCTTAATTTGTTTAAATATACATATATATATATATATATATATATATATATTTACATATATATATATATACATATATATATATATATATATATATATATATATATATATATATATATATATATATATATATATATATATATATATATATATTTAAATATACATATATATATATATATATATATATATATATTTACATTACAAAAACAGTTATTATTTATAATATTAATTTTATATTATACATAATGTTATCTATTATATAAATAATAATCGTAGTATAATAGCTTTTTCTTAGATTTAATTTCATTCTTTTATTCAATTGTAATCTAACTATTACTATAAGAGCTTCCTTTAATTTTTTAAACTTTAAATAACTGTTTTTCTACTTTCATTTTGTAATTTCTTCAAATTTAAAGTGTATAAATCAACATGCACCCCTAGAAATGTATTTTATAAAACATACCTTTCCAACTGTTTCAAGCAACTAAAACAACTACACCTACGTTGTGATTAAAGTATGAGTATTATTTCATACTGATACATATGTGCTCCTTTCAAAATTTTGAAAAAAATTAGTCTGTTGTGACAGTGTGCCACTCATTTATGTATAAAGTTTTTAATGTGGCATTTAAGCCCTTCTAAATCAGTAACCCCTGGCTAAGATTATTTTATATATCTCCAAGAAGATTTCGTCCATGAAAAATTACAAATAATTAATGAATAGTTTATTGTTAAAACTTTAAACGTCAGTTCACGTTTGGAACTATTTCACATATATTAGACACACACACACAAAAAAAACTTCTGCATTCAAAGAAACATCGCATTTGGTTGACATTGATTCTGGGTAGACGTTTGAAACTTCTATTCTAAAGATCAAACTCGCTTAACGGTGGAATAATGATACCATTTCTAAATAGCCAATTTTTTTCCCATGGAATCCCATTTTTGTAAATTAATTACTTTCATAAATGATATCTTTAAATTCTGGTCTAGAAAATAAAGAGAATTATACCAACAGTAAAAAGAAGACAAATTCAATATCCACCTCAAAATGAAGTATCGGTCTCCCTATGAAGAATTTATATTACATAATCCTTTTCTCAGTTTTTGTCCTTTATATTAAAGATTTGTAATTTCTTCACAATCTCATACATAACTTGATTCTAAACTGCATTCGCAGTATCGGGAGACTCTAGAAGAGTATGAAGATAAACAAATTATTGTGCTTGTACCGGATAATTCTCAGCCAAAAAGCAAACCATTTTTTACCTGCTCATAGGATACTTTACAATTCGGGAAGAATAAAAATTTTATTGATCGCGTCATATGACGGGCTATACGATAGTCATAAAATATCTATCGAAAATGCAAAATTAAATGTAATATTATATACTCGAACATTTGATATATTATTTATTGCATTCATATTTAGTTACATCCGCTGTAAAGGAAAACTCGTTCAGAGAAAACATGAAAATTCTACGAACCTTTTTTTATGTGTACCTAAAAAGAGACACTAGGCATTAATGGATTAAAAATTATTAAAAAGAGGGCACTCTTTAAGATCTTCAACAAATTTTTAACGTTCGAAAAGTAGGTAGCGGCTCCAATTCTAATACAGTTGTCTAAATGTTCACCAGTCCATTCGATTCTGTACTTGTTTATTATAAATTGCAGGCTGGAAAACGTAATCTTACATACATAACAAAAATTTATATTGACTTCACTTTAAGACAATTTCTATATCAAAATTGAGTGCTTTTGTTAGGAAAAATAAAGTAGCCCAGTATTTTCAGATCTTGACAAAAGAGATATTAAAGATAAATCAATTTCAATAATATACTCAAGGTTGACGAATTTCAGTGCGACACTGCAATCTGTCCAAAATTTGTTGCCAGCTACAAGTAAATAGCAACAGATTGAGTAGTAATTTCTTCTCCTCTGTATTGTTTTAGCCAAGATCATAGTTATATATTAATCCTTTACCTGTTTTAGAAGTAATATTGCTCTAGATAATGTTTTGTGCACCATCTCTTTGACTCAATATTGTGCTATGGTATTTTGTGCACCCTGTTTTTTAATATTACATATATCAATTTTCCTGAAAATTTACTTTCAGTCTTTTAAATATCACAATAATTAAAAGATGGAAAGATTGGAAAGCAAATAGCATTAAAACAAGTTGGGTGTTGATTAGGTCATAAAAGTTAAAGCAATGTGAATAAACATTGTGAAGAAATATAAAATTATATAATACGACAATATAAGCGTTAATTGGTTTAAATATTTTAAGCCTTAAAGCACTTACGTTCTTACATTTAAGGAAGTAATTAAGATCAGAGTATTGATGTATTATTAAGTAAAAAATAAATGAATATTTACTATACTATCATAATTATCATTTCAAAATGACACGGAAAATTATTGCTAATTTAAAGATTTAATACGTAAATATTTGTTAGACTAAAAATATTTTTAAAATTTCATTCACACTGATAAGCTAATTAATAAGTTTTTGAAGTTATCAATTGATTTTAAGTTAACAATGTTAATACAGAATTAGTAATAAACTATTAATTCTAGATTAACTTTGTTCTCTGAACTTAATTTTAAAGCCCATTATGTTACGTTTTATAAATGATTTTTTTAACCTTTCACTTGTGATGTATTTGAGTCTCATTTATTCGTATCACATGATCATACCATATCGGGGTAGCTGAGTCAGCAAAGGTGTCGAACTCAAAGGTGTATAGTTGTGGGTTCTAAGCTGGAGCTAGCCAAATACCGTTCTCTCAGCTAATGGTGTCTGTGGCATGTAAAATAAATTCGCGGTCGGAATGTCCTTTAGCTTTAATTGATATCACCGAAAATGTTATACCATGACTGGGGGTGTTTTGCTTGATCACTGTTAGAAATTACGAGGGACCAGCTGAGGAAGTGTTACTCGTGTCCCCTACATTCCTTAACCCTTCTTTACATGGTTTCTTCTTTTATTTTTGTGAAATAAAAAAGGGTGGTATAATTCATGCTCAAGATTAAAGGAAAAAGGCTTAAAATGTTTTAGTATAAATGTATAACATAAAATAATTAAAAAACAGTATGATGAAAATATCCATCATCATGCAAATTTGCATGTTAAGTTCAGTATAAAATAAATAAAAAAATAATATATCTTTGAATCATTTTTATCCCTGATGATAAGTAAAAAACAATTATTATTCTTATTTAGGCGCAAATTGATTTACTAGACATTAAAAGGGAAAGAACTGCATAATGATATAAATTTCTGTCATATGGGTTTGGGAAGATTATTTGGGATATCCCATATAAATTACACAGAAAATAACAGAAACAAAAAAAACTTCTTTTACCCTCATTAATGCTTTTATTAGCAAAACAATCTCAGATTAGTTATAAAGAAAATATTAAAAAAATCGCACGCTTCTTCCAACTACAACAGACAGCTGAATGTCAAGTTCAAACTCGCTCTGATGATTGTGACATTTTATTTTATTTTACAGGTACGTTCTTCAGTATGCAATAGTCGTGTAAAAAGTTTCAAGTAACAATCAATTTACAGTACACCCGTTTTGAATACAAAATTCAACGAAAAATTTTATGTAAGTATTCAATATGATAATGATGAAAATATATGTTTTTTCAACTGTTCTTGATAATTCTGCTTTGCTTAAGTTTATTAAAAATGTAAATTGTTATGAAATAATGAGCTACATTTGTAAAACAAATTGATTGCTTTTAGAGTAAAATAAAACAACAAATTAAGTGCATGTAAAAATTTAGCATTATCAATTATCTTTTAAATATTTATTCCAATTTAAAATCTGTTAATTGATTTATCTGTTTTGCATTCAAAATGTTTTCATTTTTTTTCAATGTTTTTCTTAAATTTAAAATGTATAACTCAAACAAATATGAATAAAATGACCTATTTTTATACATATTTAAAAATATCTGTCTAAGAAGAGTAGGAATGGTTTTACATTAAATTGGAAAGAAATAGATTTATTTAAAGTATAAAAGAATTCATGTTTTTGTCAAATTTTATATATAAATTAACGTTTTATTTTTTTTAAACTAATCATTCTTTTCAAAAATCAGTTCCTAAAGTTATTTAGAATAGTGTTGTAAATATAACAAAAAACAGTGGTAGCAAAATATTAAAAATTGAATAAAAAGAATTTTTTATATATTGATTTTTAAATTTATTTAATAATATAAGAAAAAAAAATTATTTCATAAAATCCACACATGTATTGTCCTTCTAGGATATGCAGAGTAGTTTAATAGAACAATCTTAAACAATAAAAAAAAGAACTATTAAACGTAATCTTTGCGTGAAAATGCTACTTAAACCATATAAAAATTGTTATATATGTACTACTGGTTTCGTTTGCACGTTAAGCTCAGTTAATACGCAGTTAGCTGTTTAGCTTTGAAAAGTGTTAAGATTTATGAAACATTTTTTTCTCAATGAAACTTATGCTTGTTGATTCTAAATATTATCCTTATGAGAGAAAAATTTCTACATTTTAGTATCATTTACTGTGATTAATTGCCTTAAAACTGCATAAAAAATTCTAAATATAACAATTATTTATCGTTATTCTTAATAAAAAATACTTTGATTCAGTAATTGAATTTATTAAAATGGCTAAAATTCTTCCTTTCTATGCTTTATATTTATTTTGTTTGTTGAAATATTGCTAAATATTTAAATTAATATACAAATAAAGTACAGAAAATAAGAATAAGCAAATTTTAATGTTAAATCTGTTTTCACTAACTTCTAGGTATTAAGAGCACAATATTGTTTAGCATCTGGACTTAATACCTATCACTCGAAAAATTATCTTAAAGCGGCACCATAAATTATTTAATTTTTACATTTTTTACATTTTTATTTTCATTTTTCCATTGGATACATTGTGTAGTCAGATATCCTAAATAGAAATATCCACTTTTGTTTGAGCCACAGAAATGATTTTAATGTTTTGCATCCCAAAAATAAATAAATTCAGTTCTAAAGTCTTTTAATTTATCAGAAATATATTTATTTCAAGGAAATTGGCAAAATTTGAAATGGCCATTAAAAATCTTGTTTCAAAGTCTAGAAAATAAGCATGTGATATTATTCTTGCATATTTTCATGGAGTATTGATTTATTTGCCACTAGATTCGTCCGGAAGTTCCGTGGTATCATTACTTGCTGCCACAGTAGGAGAGAAGAGTGGAGGTGTAACAAGGCTGTTTGCAGCATTCATCGACCACCCCTCGTTCTTGGCGATGACTGGAAGGTTTATGGTGGTAATGTTGTCTTGGCTTATTTCTTTGAGAAGACATTCCAAGGAACCATCCTGGGTTTAATGGGACTGAAATGTAGAAAGAATGAGTTGAGAAAATAATTAATAAACATATTAATTCCAATCAACTTTCTTGCATTTATCTGTATGTGTAAAGAAACAGAATATTTTATGTTTATCCACGATACCCAAGAAGTCTACCGAACTAATTGTAAACAAATTTTACACAATTCTGTTAGCATACCCGAAAATACCAAACTATATAGTACTTATTGAAAACAAATCTAAATATTCTTAAGACTTTAAATATGATGACTCCTTGACATAATGCAAATAGTTCTTTTTAGTATTTCTTTAATCCTTTACATGCATGATAATGACTCGTCGGTAAAATATCAGTAAATTTTTGATTGGTGAAATGACAAGTGTCTAAACTCCATCAATTACCAAATGGTTTGATTTTATTTTTCCATTGCATGTTTTCAAATTGAACTCAGAACAAATCATATATTTAGTTTTCAATAAATTGTCTTAGTCTATCAACAGATCTAACTTTTTTTGATTGGCGAAACGACAAGTGTCCAAACTTCATCCATTACTAAATGGTTTGATTTCATTTTTCCACTGCTTGCTTTCTAATTTAACACAGAATAAACCATTTTTTGATGTTATATTTTCGTTATCTTCAGTGTATTTTGATTACCAACCTTTTATTCGTGGTACCACACCTCTTTTGGATTCGTCGTTTACGTCCTCCGGATCATAGTACTGTCCTCCGCATAATAAGTTCAGAGCCTCTGACAATCTCCGACCGCACAGCTGAATCTGTCCTCGCTTCGATACAGACACAGACGAGCAAGGAGTAAGAAGGAATGTGACAAAAGCGAAGACAATAATCTGTGGAGAAATGATAAGTAATTTGAAAAACAGAATTTTCATAATCGTAGAAAATCTATGAGACTACAATGTTGAAATGTTATATTATAGAGTTATAATCAAACCAACCTTCATCGTTTTAATTCCCGTTTTACAACTACTTAAAATATCTTTATACGTGATTCATATATTTTAAAAGACCGGTCCATCAACAGTATATATAATTACCATTTATAATTACCTTAAATTACATATGATTAAATTAAGTAGAAAGTAAGTCATCGATGAATGAAAACACAAATATGTGGGCTATTGTTTGTATAGCCACAAGTAATTTAATTTCTTTATATTAGCATAATTTGTAACAAGCTAAAAAAGAAAGAAAAAAAAAAGGTTAAAAGGAAATAAAAAGTAAAATTAATAAAATAAGCTTTTATTATATTTTTCAAGAGAAGCAGAGATTTTTTTTTCATATTTCCACACTTATATCAATAATAAAATATTTTATACATTTTTGATATAAACTGAAATTGAGTAAAGATATTTTAAAAAAGCACAGCATTTTTTATTTTATGAATACATATTGATTATCAGTTTCTACTTTCTATACACTGTTTTTATTTATAAAAATCTACAGTTATATTAATCACTTCCTATAGAAAAAGCTAATTTCTTGTTCAAATAACTATTGAAAATAAATAAATAAATAAAAACATTATCTACACATGAAGCATTTAACTGATTAATTCATTTGCTTCATAGCTATTAAACAGAAACATACGTTAGTAAAAGTCAAATTCCATAACTAATAGAAATTATCAGTTAAGATAAAAAGAAACAACTGTCATGTTGAAGATTTATCAGAAAAAGTAATTACCGTGATGCAAGAAATTTCTTTTCGAGATATACTATTCTCTACTTAATTTAGAGTCATTTGTCTGTTGTAGTAAATAATTATTTAAGTAGATTGAAGTTAAAACTTAATAGATGGGCAAAGACATGTTTTCTTTCTCTTAGAAAAATTTCAAGTGAGTTTAATGTTACCTTGTTCAGTCTACTGTAAGACTGTAGTTCTATTTCCTGAAATTAAATGCTTTATATTTCCTTTATTCCCTCAGGTTTTATATAATAGTATTTTAACGCTCTTATTCTCTATATCTGATTATTAAAGCGTTAGCGTATTTACTAAGCGAAGTGCATAGATTTCTATATTGTCTTCTTTACTTGATCTATTCATACAAATAAAAAGATTGGAATGGATATTAACATTATACTTTGTTAATAAGTAAAATACTTTTGCAGTAAGAGAAGAAATAAATGTTTTAAAAAACAATTTAAAGACATTTCTTATATCTTGGTCTTAAAAGACATCTTGTAACAGTTAAATAGGATGAATAGAACTGCAGAAAATATCAGTACAGATATCAGTTTTACTTTGGAGGCAAAAATTGTAAATATTTGTTGATACACTTACAA
The DNA here is from genome assembly GCA_032207245.1 of Pardosa pseudoannulata. Taxonomy (NCBI): domain Eukaryota; kingdom Metazoa; phylum Arthropoda; class Arachnida; order Araneae; family Lycosidae; genus Pardosa; species Pardosa pseudoannulata. Next base: position 153,782,033 of record CM063506.1, on the reverse strand, counting down.
TAAGGTGGTTAAATTTGTTTGAACATCTATTAAGACATTAGACAGAGCACATAGAAATAACAAATATAAAGTATTAGTAAATAAAAATAGCTTTTAGTTATTAAAAAAAGCGCATTGAAGTTGAATTTTAGGAAGCTAAAGAATTAACCATAGAATGAACAAGTATATCGATGCACATAATGGAAGGAGAAATTCCCCGAGTTTAAATGGTCTTGATAACAGAAAATATTAGTAATCAAGTTGTTTAATTATTAATGAAATTAAACGGAGGAAAAAATTAACAACAGATTTGTGCCTGCGTACAAATGCTCACGTTTTACACCCTAGAACTATGGGATTTTGACTTTATCGATATTCTTTCAACTTATATAATATTGGACATGAACTGATCATAAATAAATGAATAATGTATCTCGGATATTATCCGAAAGTCAGTTGAAATTAAGTGAAATTTACTGTTCTCCTCTAAATCTCGTTTGTTAATTCGGAATTGTTTCTTGAAAGATAAAGAGCATTATTATATTGAGTTTTAACAGGATATAGTACCATAAACGTGAACAAAACAGCGAATTTTTATTGGTTTAAATTATTGTTATAATATTTCTACACATGCATTCAAAATTTGAAATCTATTTCCACATTATTTCAAAATTTATCTACGTATACGATTTTATTTTTAGACGATTTTTTTGACAAATCAAATCTTTAAATGACTTGATAATTGACTCGATAACCTTTTAATGATTTCGATATTAATTTTCCTTTAAATTCCTTGAATTAAATATGGATGATTTTTTTTGTATATGTAAAATACAAACGATAAAATTTTGTGCAAATTTTTTATTATTTTTTATAGAATACAACTATTTACGTAATTATCAATAAGTTGCTAATTTCAGTTTTGTATACAACATATAGAGACAAAACTGTCAAAATTAATTGTCAGTTATAAGTGGCAGTAAAATTTTTGAGATTCTTCAGATTCATGTCTTGTATAGAAAAGTTTAATAGAGCTAAACTTTTTGAAAGAAAAATACTAATATTAAAAAAGTATAAGGAGTTTTTTTTAAAATTTTTAAGTTTAATTTAAATAGCTATTCAAACAGACTTTATTTTTCAGAATATGCTTTAAATTAGATTCTAAATACAGAAAACAATTAGAAACCTTACAGTAAAAAGGATAGCAATTGCATTTCTATGCCTATAGCATAATATTTTTTTAATTAATTATTATATTTTGTATATTTGTATATTTTCTTTATTCTATATTTCATTAATTTAATCATTTTTTCAAGTTGAGTTATACCATACTCTATTAACCCTAATATATAAATAACAAAAAATAAGAGTGTAGTAGAAAATTTTTATATACGAAATAATATACAATGTCCTGAAAATTACATTTTAGTATAAATGCAGTGTGCTCACATTTTTATAAAATCTATCGCACACATGCGTTTAATTTTTATACGTGTTTCACAATAGGTTATACTATTACCTATACCTAAAATATTTAATAAAATTAGAATAAAAATATTTTATAGACAAATGCACTGAAAATGAAAATTTATGTAATTCAATACCATAAAATTCAATAGAAAAAAAAATCTCATTTTTCAATACAATAAAATACTGTTCAAGAAAAATATTAAAAGCTTTTGAATAAAAATAGTAGAAATTATGCTATATTATCATAAAAAATCAAATTTTCAAAATACTATATATTTTCGTTTTGAAGTACTATTATACACAGTGTTCGAAATAATAGTTTTGAGAAAAAATAGTTTAAAGTTTAAAAAAAAAATTATGTATTTTGTATACATTTTGACTATAAATTTGGCTCAAATTTCCGCACGATATAATGTTTTTAAAAACATTCGCAACTTTTCATTTTGACTGATAAAATAATAAAAATTATTCGAATTTAAATATTCAAAAATTTGAATTTTTGAAGGTTTAAAGGTGATGTTCCCCATAATAAGAAATTCAAAGTATACGATATCCTATTAATATCGCAGATATACGTTTGGAGATAAGTAAAAAGAAAAATATTTTTCATACAAAATATAATTTAGATGTATAGACCTAGCATGTAGGACTGTGAAATGATTGAAATATATGTAACTCGTTAAAATACAGTAGTATTTAAAGACATTTGGCAGTACATTTTACCTACTTCTTACAGCCTAATTAACATCCAGAATGAAAAACGTACTACATTACTTACCCTCAACATGGTGGCAGAATTGAGTTTGTGAAATCCGAGTTCTGTACTCTAGGGCTTTGAATCGGGCACTTTTATGCTTGCAGAATCAGCTGTAAAACACACAAAAAAAGCTCTTTTTCGAGTCTAGTTTTCTGAGATTTTTGTGATCGAGTGATTATTGTGAAGGCGGAGCTAAAAGAGGCTTAAATTATATTAACCACAAACAAAAATAGTCTGCTGGGTGAAAACTGCAAGTGAATATGACTTTGTCTCTAATCCCCTGAGCTTAGCTGCGTTCGTTCACCGTGTAAGATAATTTTAGATTTTATTTGAAACAAAGGTGGAGTTACTAGGAACTTACCAAGAAATTCTGTCATGAGGGTCAAAGTTATATGAAGAAGCGAAAACAGGTTAATAGGTTTTATTCTAAAAAATACAAAATGCGTACTTCTTTCAAAACATTTTTTATCACGTATTTTTTCTCCAAAACTAACTGCAATTAGTATGATTTTTTTAGGGAAATATTTTGTTCATAGAGCATGGTGTTAGCTTAATTTCTTATACATTCTTCCTTTTCGTATATTATGCAAATACAAATATAAGTATTAGTACTTTTTTGCAATAATGAAAAATTAGGTTTCATTTCTGTGTTTTACACCTTTTATCATGGTACTAGCATAAAACCTGTCATATGGCGAGATCAGTAAAATTTTTAATTTTCCAGAATTGTAAAGTACCCCACAAGGCAAATAAAAAAAGGATTTGTTTTTTGGTTGAGAGTTATCTGGTACACGCTCGATAATTTGTTTATCTTCATACTCCTCTAAACTCTCCCTATCCTGTGAATGCAGTTTAAAATCACGTGGAATCCATTTTGAAATATAATTCAAAGTTTTTTTCTTAGCTACATCGAAATTATTGTTAAGTTCTTCCCGATTTCTTTTTGCCTCAGTAATTAATGGAAGTAAAGGAATGAAACTATCCTTTCCACTACACCCTGGATGTAGATAGAATTTGTTGTTAATACCGGTGATAAAAGTTTCATTGCAACAAAAATAATCGATGATTCAATTTAAAATTATCACGTATGTACGTAATCTATTATTTAAACCAAATATAAAAGAAAACTATTTACGTAATATCTAAGTTCAGTGGTAAAACGTATGAAAATATAAAGACGATATTTAAATGATTTAAAAAATAAGATATGATTAAATAAGAGGGTTAAAGGAATGACGTCATAATGCTAGAAAAAATGTTATTTTACCTTTTTATTAAGTAACAAATTGATAAATTGAATCGCCTGCTCTTAGTCGGAGAAAATAGGGCTTGAAATAATGGCCTTGAATGCTAGAAAAAGAGAGAAGGGGTGGATTTTGAACGCTGCCCACCCTAACTCATCCAATATGGCTGTCTCTATCCATTTCAAGCCCATCCGCTTCATAAATTCGAGGACAGACGGACAGATAACTGAGGCTATTATTATACAGGGGAAAAATAAAAGGGATTATTTTCTATACAATAACTTGGAGGATCACTTTCGTATAGTTTAGCATATAGGGTTAAACAGTTTAACATGTAATTTTAGATCATCTAGATGCCAGACTTGTCTTGGTGTAAAGAAAGTCATTAATTGCGTTCTTGTGTAAATGTCTCCAGCTCACAACAATTCTGATTTAATAAATAACAGTCTTTGTAAAATATCTATGTGTTATCTTTTCACCATGGTTGTTTACATTTAATCACCGATTAACTGCTATGCATGATTGAGATAGGTATATTGCAAATTAACTTTGGCTGACAGGACAAAATTCTTTCTCATACAATGTAAAATTAAATTTACTCATTATTTAACTCTATATAATTCTATGGTATTTAAACGTCGATTAGTATTTAAAAATTCTCGTACTGAAAAAATGGCAGGAGATGAAACCTTATCTAGGTCTTTAAAATTAAAATATTCTTTAATAAAATAACTTTAGCTGACTGGACAAAAGTCCTTTTCATACCATGTGAAATTAAAGTTACTCGTTATTTAATTCTATATAATTCTATGGTATTTAAACGTCGATTAGTTCTTAAAAATTCTCGTACTGAAAAAAATGGCAGATTATGAAACCTTATCTAGGTCTTTAAATTTAAAATATTCTTTAATAAAATAAGTACAAAATTATATTTTTTCTGTATCAAAACTACAAATCAAATATGCTAGAGTAACTGAAGAATATACATTTAAACGGATGTTGGTATTGATTAGACATGAATCTCTCTCCAAATTTCAAACTAAAAATATTCGGGAAGTAAAAGTGATCAACGGAAAAATTATAATTTTGTGAATGTTTTTCTCTAGAAACGTATCACTTATGCAGCTTAAAAAAATATCGTCCTTATAAACAAAAGAACAAATGTTGTCAAATATGATGTGACGGTTTGCTCCAAAAGGGTTAAGGCGACAGTGGACATTTAGAGCAAACTTTTTTTTCTATTAAATGAATTTCCTTGAAGATTGACTATGTTATTAGTACTATTGATATATAAATATTTTAAAAATTTAAAGGCAAAATATTAATTAGTTTTGGAGTTTTTAATTTTTAACTGTTTCATAATTAGCTTAATTAAAAATGCTCCAGGCGCATCAATTTTACATAAAATATTATAAAAAAATTTTAAATATACCTTATAGACTTTAGAAAAAATGTAGTTGTTTCCATAAACATTCATAGAAAATATAAAGAGAAAAAAATAATTATGATGATGATACCCATATTTTGCAGAATAAACAGCTATAGCGGTTAATTAAAATGCATAACATATTATATGCTACAAAACAACCCGTTTCAACGAGACTTTATTTTATAAACTCCAACGTAAATAATACTGGAATTTCAGAGACAATGATCTATTTCCAATGCGCCACCAGTACTTTAAACATTTGTATTGCATGAAAATTTTACTTCTCAGTAAACCAGTGGCGTGCGGTCCATATGTGCAGGGTATGCACTTTACACCCTGGCAAAATTATAAGAGACAATAATTTCCTGCACCTACGTCTATCTATCTTTATATGGTATATAATAAATATTATTTATAATATATTCAAATATTATGTTGATTTGCTTGCTTGTATTCCCGCAGTGCGTGCGGTACTAGGTGCCGCATCACTTAGCGCACAAACGAACATAGAAAGTTCTGTTCTGATGATGTTCATAGAAAGTTCTGATGAATTTAGGACTGCGCACTAAATTGAAAATCACGCTTTATATGTATGGGCTACTGGAGAAGAACATCATACTATGGCACTGAGGCAAGTGCAGCTATTTTTCCTGCACTTGTCATTCAGAATCATCCCAAGGTACGGTTTATTAAGCGTTGTATTAGAAAGGAGATTTTTTTTTTTTTTTTTAACTGATTAACTGGCCATACGATTTTGAAGACGGTTAATGTTTAATTTAATATATTGTAAGATTTTGTTTTCATGGAAATATAAAAGAAGTATTTCATCAATATAAAGGGAAATGTTTTAGTGTGGTAAATTAATTTCGGTGATGTATTATATTTATTGAAATAATTATCTGAAAAACAATGTTGATTTGTTTTAAAGAAACGAATTTTAACAGTACAGTCCAAATTTTACCATTCATTGTGTCTTACAGACAGTAAATAAGTTTTATTATATAATACAATATCCCTGGTTTTGCTTTTAAAAATTGTCAAGATGTTTTTCGCAGAATATATGATTTCCAAATGTTAAAAACAATTAATAAGTATAATTTAATCCACTGACCGAATAAGAAACAGTTCGCTCTATTGTACCAGCGTGCAGTGAAATCCTCTGCACTTAGAATAGACTTTCGGTTTGTCGGCACACATGAGCATCCGGATGAGGCACCGCAGCGGCGGGCGCCGTGTGGTGCTACGTTTACTGAACATATAAGTTTTTCGTTTTAAGCCCGAAGAGTTGCTTTTTTCGACGCCGATATGATACGATACAACAAAAGACATGATTTTTCCTTTAGTGCTTTTAGAAATCTCATAAGTTTAGCTGTTTTTATAATTATAACTCGACTACGCGTAGGTAAATAATTTATTTATTGTAATCTTTAAATTCATATTCATAATAAATAACCCGTTTCAGAATGGAGAACTCAGATGTCTCAATAATTAAAGATTTATTGGAAAATCTATGTTCTCTGCACACCCTGCATGAAAACCTACCGCACGGAACTGGAGTAAACATCATTTGAAGTTATTATTGCTATACCCATAATTAACGATAAGCTTATTATACCCATAAGTAATGATAAAATGATGGGAATGAAAAAATTCTTTTTGCTCCGTATTCCTAATGATATATTCACTAAAATTGAAAATTCGAATTTTCGGTCCATTTTAGCCAATTTGAAAGTCTACCATCTTAATAAGCTTTTGTGCAATGGCAATTCCTATCACAACTGGTGTCATTTTATCACACAGGAAAAATAAAGTCCAGCTACTTTCTACTTTTATAATGGTTTTAGTTATTAACGTTTATAAACAAACATTTTGGAAAATATTATAGTGCACAGGTCGAAAGTGATTTGGAAATTCTTTTGGAAGGAAAAGTTCATGAAATTCTAGCTTATAATACAAGTTTATATTTTTCTCCGATGAGTATAAAATAAGGAACTCATTATGATGGCGTGAGTTTAGGTAATAAATAATGGTTGCATATTAAAGTTAAACACAATATGTTTCTTTCTACTTATTAAAAGTGAGTGTGTTTGTATGTGTTATCTTTTCACCATGATTGTTTGCATTTAATCGCCGATTAACTGCTATGCATGATTGAGATAGGTATATTGCAAATTAACGTTTTGGAATTTTCAATTTTTTTAAAAAATATTTTATTATTTTAATAAAAGAATTTTTATTTTCAAACACATTATCCCACATCTTAAAGTACATAAGATTTTATCTCGAGATTGGCAACAGAATAAGTCAATCTTATGGTTAAGTGGATAAATTAACCATGAAATATGTAGAAAATTATTAAAGTGTTAAACTATTAGTGAAATATTGAATTGTATTTTAAATTTTAGTTTTCTGCAAATTTTTCTCATTTGCTTAAAACTTAGTTACATGCCCTTTATTTTTATATTACGACACAAAATTATTCCTATACTTTTTGACTAGGATTAATATCATAGTGTTTAAAAATATGTAAGTTGTCTGGATAAATTATAGTTTATAAATAAAGTAGGATAATTCGTTTTATTTTTGCTGTTGACTGATAACATTTAGTAGAAAGAAAAATTATTCTATTTATATACAGCTTAAATAGTTCTACAAATGGAAACTCCCACTCATTTTTGTAAGTATTTCTTTAGAATTTTTTTTTCTGCAATGTTAAAACTGTCTGTTGCGTGAAGTACATCCAGTGCTGGAAATGATCCATCTAGTATGCTACTCAGATTGGGGAGAAATACTTTTAAAATTATTTTTATAAATACTCTTAGAGTTACTTTTATTTGTTAAAGATGTGGAACTCTTAAACTATTCTAAAAGCTTTTATAACAGTAAGATATTTAAAATGGACATTCAGTTCGCCATAACCAACCCCTTAAAAAAATTTCTTAATCCTGGACCTTTTGTTGCCAAATTTTCAAATCTAGCTCTAGATCCTACAATCCATAAAACTAGCGAGGATAAAACCATTTCTTTACAAAATTATATTTTTATAATCTTCATCCAATATTTTTCATGATAATTAGAGCACCAGTGTTCAAAACAACAGTTCGGGTGATATAGATGGCTGTTCAATGAACGTGTGTGTTCTAACAGCCCGCATAATTTTTTCAAGAGAACTAGGTCAACAGAGTTCGAAACCACGGTTGGGGGTGCTATAGTTAGATGTTCAACGAACTTGAGTGCTCTAATAGCACACCCAATATTTTTCAGGTTAAATAGAGCACGTGTTCAAAACCAAGGTACAACTGCTATAGTTGATGTTCATCGATCGAAAACATTTAACATAGCTAAGGCATACGTGTTCAAAACCAAGTTTCTGGTGTAATCCCCTATATAATAATAGCCTAAGTTATCTGCCCGTCTGTCCTCGAATTTATGAAGCGGTTGGACCTGGAATGGATAGAAGTATCCATATTGGATTCTTGATGAGTTAGGTTTGGTTTGGTTTGATTTGGAGCGCTACGGTCTACTTTTTGCACACGAGGGCTAATGAGACCGGGACCTACTGCTTAAAGCCGATTCCGAACGGCTACGAACATCCATGCCACTGTGGGATTCGAACCCACGAACTCCGGTTCCGAAAGCCAGCACCCTAACCATTCGGCCATCGTTCGCATGATGAGTTAGGGGTAGAACGATCAAAATCCACCCATTTCTCCTTTTTCTAGCCTTTAATGCCCTTATTTGAGGCCCTGTTTTCCCCGGTGAAGAGCAGGCGATGAAATTTATCAATTTATCACATAAAAAGGTAAAAATAACATTTTTTCTAGCTTTATGAGGTCATTTTTTAACCGTCTCATTTAATCATTTCTTATTTTAAATTATTTAAATATCGACTGCATTATTTTCATACATTTTATCACTGAACTTAGATATGACGTAAATAATTTTCTTTTACATTTGGCTTAAATAATAGATTATAGATACATATGTGATAGTTTTAAATAGAATCATCATTTTTTTTTGTTGCAATGAGAATTTTATCACCGGTATTAACAACAAATTCTATCTACCTCCAGGATGTAGTGGAAAAGATTGTAGTGGATTCATTACATTACTTCCATTAATTACTGTGGCAAAACAAAAATTGGGAAGAACTTAATGATAGCTTCGAAGTAGCTAAGGAAACTCTGAATTATCTTTCTAAATGGATTTAACGTGATTCTAAACTGCATTCACAGTATCGGGAGACTTTAGAAGTGTATAAAGATAAACAAATTATTGATCGTGTACTAGATAATTCTCAGCCAAAAAACAAACCCTTTTTTTACCTGTCTCATAGGGTATTTTACAATTCTGGAAAATTAAACATTTTACTGATCCCGTGATATGACTGGTTATATACTAGTAACTGAATGTAAATTGAACCGGTATGCTCTAATGAAGCTGAGCACACAGGTGTCATTGAGCATACAAAGGACAGTGTGAAACTGATGTAGTATTTCTAAATAATTTATTATGTATCTTTTGCTTAAAATAATTATATTTGTTTTAGGATGTTTTCTTCGGTTTAAATCTGAATCATATGTTTGCCGGTCCCTTTATTTTATATGAATGGAATTGCTTTCGCTTATTTGTATGGAACTGCCTTGTCTTGTGATCTCAGATATACTTGCACTGTTTTTGAGTTAAATTATATTCACATTGTTTCCTAAGTTGAGATTTGTTTGCAGTGTTTGTAGAGCGTATTTTAGATTTGTCAAGTCGAAATTTAAGTACAAGTTGTATTAACCTTTAAATACTTCGAATAAGTCCAAATCATATATTTATAATAATGCAGTTTCTAAAAAAAGTCTACATGTTTCGTTTATGTATTTTTCTCATTTGTTTTATCTTGTTTAACTGTAAGTTTATAAGGAGGTCTTCATATGCCGCGTAGTAATAGCATTCATAAACACTGAAAATTTGCGAATGTAAGTCAAATATTTAGTATAAAGTTAAACACGTGCTCTTTTAGTGTAATTTAAGCAATTAGAAATTAGTTTTAAATATCAAGTTCTGGTTTAATAATACACGTATAGCAATTGGTTCAATCCGGTGTTTTGGAATGACAAATCTGTTAAATTAAGTGAGTTTCAAATGACTTTGAATAAGAAGTTAATAAAATCTGGAATGTAAATGCTGAATACTTTTTTAATAAATATTAGCAATACTGAAATTCTAATTATTAATTCGACTTCAATTATGACCTTTAAAATTAAATGGATTTAATGGGGGAGATTCATTCAGCAAAAGAAATTAGTACTGATATTGTATAAACCAGGGGTTTCGAAGCTCCTTCCAAGCCATTTTTTAAAATTTGAGATTCATCGTGAGCCACAAGTAAATACGTATATTAAAGGTACGCAAAAAAGGGTATTAAAAATTTTTTTTACAGAAATTATATTTGGTGAATGTCATTTGGAAGTTCTTTTTCCTTTAACTTTTTAAAGAAATTTTTAATTATCGATGATTTTTTTGCATCGGAGCGAATGTAATTTATAATGTGTTACACTGTTTTCATAACATCAGGATATTTAAAATATTTTGTAACGAGATGTTCTCGGTATGAATTGTGGATTTTGAGAATCATCTCTAAAAAAGGACAATTAGACCGATTTTTTTTACCCAGCATTGCTGGAGTTCCATCAGTTGTAATATTTTTTAAAAATGTAATAAAACATAAATGAAAAGGGAACTCGGGTATACTTATCGAGAGCCATAAATAATCTTTCAAAGTGTCGCAGGTTGGCCACACATGGTATAAACTATACAAGAAAATAACACATTGTACATAAGGGTACATTAAAATTGAAAATATTGGAAATAAACTAAATATCAATAAACAATTTATTATATTCATTATTCTTTATGCACATAATTTTGTAAGTTATAGTTATTAATGCCCATTTGTTTGGTTTTAAGAAACCGTAGGTAACTTTCAGTATGGAGAAAACAGGTAGTGGCAATGTGATTACCTTAAAGTTAAGAAATAATATACATATATCTAGACAATATTTATTCTACATTTCAATTTATTCTTGTGTACATGTTCTTGTAAATTATAGCTAGTTGTGTTGATTTGTTTGGTTACAACAAGCCGTAAATTGAAACGACTATAATATAGTATAATACAACTTGGAGGATCGCAATAGAATTATATAATGATTTAAGTATTTTATAAGAAATAACATATGTAAAAAGTGAATTTTATTATAGCCGTTACAATAACGTTTTATCTCCTATTATTTTAAATTGCCTGGACTTACTGGACAATGTAGAAACCTAAGTAAATATCAGTCGTGGCTCCATTAAAAGAAAGTGAAGACGTAGAACTTTCACGTTAATGAAAGTCCAAAAATGAACGTCTTTACAAGACAATCCATCGGATGATATCGAAAACACAATTTTATTACATATTTTGTGATGCGTGGATATTTCCCATGAAAGCAACAGCTTCGTCAGTGTTATTGTCCGTCAAAAATGAAATTTTGTCTTATAAGTCAACTCGAAAATATGGATAGAAAATTAACTTTTATTCTAGCGTTAGTTTGGGAGACTGGTAAAAAGAATTTAAGTCGGGGAGCACTCCTTCAAATATCAGTTTTTAGGCTGGGATATTAGTTATTGAAGAATGAGAAGGGTAAGGGAGAATTTTAGATAGATATTTTAGGTATAATAATTTTGGTGTATTATATATATATATATATATATATATATATATATATATATATATATATATATATATATATATATATATATATATAAGGAAAATTCTCAGGGGTTTTCAAAACTTAAATCAAGGGTAAAAATTCCTGCGTCATTTTCCATTCCCCTTTTTAACCCCTAACCTAAATTGACTACTGGGGCTACAGGTTACGCCCTTAGAGAAGGGGCCTGGCCAATTATAAACCTACAGGACCCTAGCGGACAATTTAGGAAATTTCCAAATAAAAAAGGAGATACACGCTAGCGGAGACAGATTTTTCTAGAGATATTTTCCCACAGATGTTGACCCAGGTGTTACTTGTCTTGTACATAGAACTTCATGCTAGCTGACCCTTCAGTTTGTCCCTATGATGAAGTGGGAACCCGTCCTTCAAAGTTATCTTAATAAAGGTCTTTAGCTGAAACGGTATCATTTTTATGGCCATGACTGCAACCCCCCATCGAGAAGTTAGTCTCATTACACACACACACACACACACACACACACATATATATATATATATATATATATATATATATATATATATATATATATATATATATATATAGGGGAGTAGCAGGTAGGTGTCCTGAGAGTGCAACTACGCAGTCACCCAAATTTGTAGGTTAGCCGAAGGAGTGAAAAACATTATAATAATTAAGTAATTTTAATATATTACATCTATATGAATAATATTTATTCTTCATATTACTTTATGCACGAGATTTTAAAATTTACAGCTATTAATATTGATTTATTTGGTTTCGGGAAGTTGTAGATTGAAGTAACCACCAGTATAAAGGAAATAGAGACTTTGATGGGATTAATATAAAACTTTGATTATTACTAAATAATACCATGCGTATCTGGACAATATTTCGTTTACATATTAACGCATCTTTATGTACATTATCTTGTAAATTACATCTATTAATATTAATTTGTTTGGTTTCAGGAAGTCGTGGATTAGAGTAGTTCTCTAATTTGCTGTATGGGTAAAACAAAGGTGCGCAGTATGATTATACATTGATAGCTTTCAATGGTATAAAAAACGTTTAGAGAAATGTACAAGTATTTTTGGTGTCTATTTAGTGGTGTCTTAAGAATAACAAATAAATTTAAGTCTTCATCCTGATTATTATTTAGTAATGTATAAAACATTATGATACCCTTCCTATATGGAAGAAATAAAATAGATCTAGGCCTATAACATTTTATATCACTAATGTAAACTAAGAAATTCAAATATTGCATTCATTACTCCAGTTAATTAAAATGCTTTCATATCCTCGATTAGTAACTTCTTAATCTACTTTTAAAAAGCATTAATTAAAGATAATAGTGTAGTAAAAGCGATTCTAATATAATAATTTAAGATTTTTCATACTTCGCAGGCTATACTAATGAATTTTTTTATTTAGTGACTCCTATTTTACGTCGAAGCTAATTAAAATGCATTATTTCTTTTCTTCACGTCTCAACAGCTTAAAGCATTTACTTTTCAAGGTACACAAAAACATGTTTTATTCATTCTTCACAATAAATACAAACTACTTTTTGTGCGTAAGAAGCAGCGTTATAATATGACACATATACACATTACAAACAAATCGGTAATAGACAAACAGTTATCATACAAAACCTCTAATAATTGAACCTTTTTTATAGTAAAATTGGAAGAACTAAACAGGTTTTTACTTATGAAAGAAAATTAATTAACTGAGACATAAGGTGAAATTGAGAAAATTGGCATTACATCTATGTAAAAACTTATTTACAACACAGTCCCTTCTAACCGGTATAAATGGGATCTGGGGTATGCCGGATAAGCAAAATTCCGGCTGAAGCAGGGATTGAAAAAAATTATGTAATAGATGGAAATCTGCATTATATAGATAAAATAATCAGTCATGAAATGCATTAATTTATTATAAAAGTTTTACATATCATTAGTAGGAATGTTTAAAGGTTGGAAATTCGGAGAATCACTGCATGATTTTTCCACTTTTTAAAGCATCACATCAGGAGAGGAATGAATTTTGCTCCACATATTATAGAGCCATTTTCAATGAAAAAAAAAATACGGGATTCCCAGATTTTGTAATTATTTTGCTTATTTTTAGATTTTCATACCTAAATTACGGACTGCGAAAGCAGAGATCCGATTGACAAACAATCTACTAAGACAAAGAATCTAGAATGTCTTTGTAAATATGAACTTTCCAAAGTATATTATTTATAATACTTATTTTACTTAAGCGGAATACTAAATACCAAACCTTATATGATTATACATCCTAATAATTCACAGCAAATTAGGATTAACTGCTCAGCCGTTTAAAGAAAATCATAAAATGCCGCCAATGAACAATTAAAGAAATTTGACAGCTTTTTGGGTGCTACATTGGAGTTACTCACATTTACCACTACATATATTACTTCATATATATTTCTTGCATAATCTTTAAGATGTGTGCAAAAAGGGACAGTTTCGTTCGAGATTCCAAATCTAAATCTTTGATGAAAGTATAGAATTTACAGAATCATACACATTAATGCATAATAAAAAAATTCACATTGAATCTTTATTTTCAATTAGGGTTTTTGAATTAAAATTAGTGTTTAGACCAGTCCTCTATGCATGTCTATACAGTAGATTTTCTAAATTCTTTGCTGTATAACAAGTTTATGAAACTACAGAAAAACATTATTAGGTACCTTTGAACCGTTAAATTGATTAAAAAATATTATCGATATTACTAAATAAATTAGAGAATTACGAAATAAACATCAGAGAAATGGATTTCGATCAACAAATACTACAACTTATCAACTTAAAATAAAATCAATTATTTCAATCGATTATATCAATTATATCAGTAAAATCTTAATTGTAAAAAAAATCAGTTTCTTAAAATTAGTTCATCTATTTCCAGTTTGAGATCATAAAGCCAAAATAGATCATACTTCCTCTCTAAGTTCATTTAATTTTTATTTGATGTTTTTAACATTTGTTATCATTAATTTCGTTTTGTTTTGTTTATATAATAACTGTTTGTACTCAAGATTATTCATTCTTTGCTTTACTCCGTGATTTTTGAAAACATATTCTTTTTGGATGCTTTAAAATCTTGAATGCATATTATCGTCTGATTATACGAATTAATATTTTATATCTGATTAAAATCTTACAACGCTGCATTACATAAAAAATGTTTTGACATTTCTCACAATTTTTTAAGTTTATTATTTCTCTGATATAAATAGAAAAAAATTAGGTTATAGAACGGGATCCTTAAGATTTGACCTTTCCTTCTTACTTATAAAGGTTATTCAGCATTGTGTTTAAAATTAGGTACAATGGAAAGGCTTAAATTTCTGGAGAATGGAACATAAAGATTTACTTTTTACAAAATATTTTGCTCATTTTGTATGCGAATTTTGGCTTATTTCACCTCAATTGCAAATAAGCTGCAAAGATTTATTTAAAACTTGACAAGCATGTGATGTGAGAATATACATTATTTCTTATAAATACAAGTAGCACCAGTATATCAGCTCCCTTTGTATGTACAAAATATGTGACAAAGAGATTGGAGAAGAAATTGGTTGAAATATCATATGAATACAGTATTACTATGCAGGTTTATATTAAATCGTTCAATACAGTATTACAATGCAAATTTATATTAAATCATTAAATACAGTATTACAATGCAGATTTATATTAAATCATAAAATATCTTATAACTTTGCCGATTTATATTAAATCTTTGAATACAGTATTAAAATGCAGATTTATATTTAATCATTAAATACAGTATTACTATGCAGATTTATATTTAATCATTAAATACAGTATTACTATGCAGATTTATATTTAATCATAAAATACAGCATTTAATGCTTGAGAATATGATAATGATTTATATCACGATGATTTTTACAACAGTTTTTGTAAGTTATTTCAATTGAAGCCCATACAGGTAAGAATGTGATAAAAAATTATTTCCAATAATTTCCGATTTTCTTTCAAAAAAAAAAAACTTTTAGAAAAAAAATTTCTTTTGTAAAACAAATATTTTTTAAAAATATTCAGAGTAAATATTGCATTTCAAATAGTTTTGATCAAACGAAATTTTTTATAAGTATTGTTCAGTGTGAGCTTCATTTTAAATTATACAACATCATTATGTTTAAACAGAAGTTATTTCCTGCTTTTGAACATTTATACAGGATTGTGTAAAATAGATATATTTATTTCAGCAAATTTCTAAAAGTATTATGCAAATACAAAAACACGTCATGTAAATACCATATACATAAAATTCATATATATAAGGGTACATTTATAAAGTCAAAATCTTGCGTACTTTTGTAAAGTCCTTATATTCGTTTCCAGGAATCGTTATTCAAAAGTAGATAAGAAAGAAATTCCTCTTTATTTTCTTAGTTGACAATAGGACAGGAGATCCAGTGCAGAGCAGGGCCTCGAGCAGCAGTCATCGACTACTCCACGTTCTTGGCGAGTGGCTGGTAGCATCGGGTGGTGACCATACTTATTCATACGCTGGAGCGGAAGACCGGGGAACCAAAACGGGTAGAAATTAGCTGAAAAGTAACAAAACGGAACAGAAATTAGTTACAGCTATTTCGGGGCACCTCAATAGCGCGCTGACACACAAATAGGCTACATTATGATGTAGACACCCTCTCTGGAAAGTAACATCACCTGCTTCGAAGGAGTAGCGTTAACACATTAATGTCAGGACTCGACTAAGATACTTTTGTGCCCTCCACCCCCATGCAAATTTATAGCTACAAGTTATCATCATTACAGTCACATAAAAATTAGAACATTGAATTATCAAACAGATTTAAGAAATTAGCATTAAAGTCATATTCAAAATCAGAAACACCAAATTTTCATTTTAAGTAATTATTATTATCTCTGTTTAGACATGCTAAAAATTAAGGACTTTTAAAGACCTAGAATGACCCGCTTTTTTATTTTTACCTTGTCACACTCACAAGCTGTGTGGTGCAGAAAATAAATAATAATAGAATTAAAAATAATTTAAATTTATGAGATGATTTAATGGTTTATAGTGGTACGTTGCTAATAATCTGTCTTATAAATATGTAATTACCCATAGAATAAAAAGAGCACCAGGTTTGTTGAGCGCGAATTAATTATCAGATAAAAAACAGTAAAATTAAAGTAGAGTTCATGACAAACACAATTACCTCGTACAATAATTTATTAAAACTTAACGCTGGTAGCGTATGTTTGCAATTATTCCCCACTTAATATGTGTTTCAAGCACATGACTAAATTTTCGTGCCCAGGGCACGTGCCCCAAGTGCCCGTGCGATAATCAGGCCCTGAATTTTAATACCTGCATCTAAGACTGGCTGATGCATTAATTTATCAAAATATTGTTATTATGGGCTGCATCGGGATACCGATTTCCAAAATTTCAGTTCAGAGATGTATCGCAATGTGGAAAGAACGTCGATATAGCTAAAGTGGTTTAAGCATTTCTACCAATTTCCGATTTAAAATCGTCTTTCAGATATCGTGACCTAGTACGAAGGAGACACAGCTCATGCACGATATAATCTTTTCCGATATATAAACATCGTCTTTCCGATGTTCCGACTTCAAATAACAGCCCATTAGTGATATACCTTAATCGCTTATTTACCTAATGATTACACAGACCTACAAATTTTTTTTTTGTTTTTGTGCCTAGAATTTTAAAACTGGATTTTTGCTATGTTTGGGGCTCTGATTCTAAATATGAAATCAGTTTTTCTCTATCAGCTCTACTTTTTTAGATAAGCATTTTTTATTATGCAGTACTACAGGAAATGTGAACCACTTAGCTCCCTGAAAATCTACCAGATAGACAAAACATCCGGTAATGCAAGTGACCTTCAGTGCTTCAACTACAGTTGAAATTCTTTTTGAGTTGAGTAAACACTTTTTAAGTAATAAAGTAAACAGTTTTACAGTTTAATTTAGTTTGAGATATGTCGTCGTGCGGGGTAAATAGAAATTAGCCGCGTGTAATATTTGAGTTTAGGAAAGAGATGTTATAAAGTTTACCCAAAAAGTACTATGTTGTAGATTGTTGTACTTGTATCGATAAATAGAAATAAAATGAGTTCAAGCAGAAGAAGTTATGCAAATCATCCCGATGTGTTTTGCTACAATTGAAGAGAATACATGTTAACAGAAAACAAAAAAAGCTGTTAGCGATTTTGCAAAGAGAGCTTGTCTTAGATACTTTGGTATTAAGCTTGGCGATGAAGATAAAACGTGAGCACTACAAAAGGTCTTAGTTTAAAAGGGGACTATACCAAAACATATTCAAGATTGTCACGAAACAGAAGCTTCCGAAGTGTTCAGTGACTGTACTTCGTCTCACCTTAACAAAATACAATTGGGGAAGGCATACGAGCCTATTTACATTAGTTTCTACGTAAAGTATTAAATATTTAATTGTATTCATTAATTTTTTATCCTATATATTATTGTTATAAATTAAAACTTAATTTTTTATCTATTCTCTACCTTTGTATGCAATAATATTTGTGTAATATATTAATAATATAAAAATATATTAAAAATTAATATATTTGTATAAGATATTAATAATATTATAATATATTAATAGTATATTTCCATGTTTAGTTTTTTTAAAAATTTGATCTATGAATTCAACTTATAATAGTGTAACGTATATTTTACCAAAAGGGTACATCTCAGAAATACGAGCTGCTAGGCAAAATCTAATGCTGTATTTGAATTCAGGGCATCAAATTCATATAAAATCAGCTCTAAATACCCAGGCACCAAAACCACTGTTGACCTGTGCTATGAAATAATTTTATCACCTTCATTGAGGAGTAACACAACATGTACGATATAGCTTCAGTTCCCGATATATGAACATCATCTTCGGATTTCCCATATATGCTTGATGGACTAACGGCTCACGCGTAATATAACTGATCGCCGATTTATTTACATCGTGATATATATAATATATATATATATATAACGTATACATATGTATATATATATGTATATTTGCATTTAACTTTAAATATGGTTGTACCGAGGTACTTTCCCACGGTGGTCTGCACGTGCATGCATCGCCGTGGGAGGATTTTCCTAGAGGAATTTTGGACTCCATTGTTCACGTCAAGTTTAGGGACCCCTGCAGAGAAGGTATTTATCACGGAATGGCTGCGAAACGGTCAAGCTCGCACAGAGCTGTAACCGTGAGTTATGGGAGAAGGGGCTAAAAAGTAATGTCAGATTTCACAAAGGGGCTACTTGAATGAGCCCACCTGCTCTCTCGAAGGGCATGAGATGTGGGAAAATTTACCGAAGACAAGGGATTGTATAAGAAGAAAAAAGGGGCGTTGGGACCGAGGTGAGGAGTTTGCAAATGAAGTTAAGGAGAGGAGTTGAAGTGGGGAGTTGAGAGAAGTGGGACAAGGATCCACCAGCACCAACTCGTCCAGTGCGCCCGGACCGACACCGCCCCACTCACCATCACGAACTCGTCCCGTTCGCCCGTGAGGAAAGCCCATACCTGCTCCCCTGTGACTTTAATGGAGGTAATCGACATTGATAATTTTAAGAAAAGGGATTATTAGTGTCAACAGCTAAAATTCGCCTTTAGGCAAAGGGAATTGGTAAAACACGAGAATTGAAAATTTTGTTAGCCAGTGATCCAAAATTTTTTTAATCAATTATACTCCAATAAACTTTAAATTATTATAGATTAATTATCGCATGTTAGATGTTGACGCTGATGAATCCTTTTCTTGGGATTATCAGCGTCAACAGCTGAACTTCAATTTGAAGCAAAAGTAATTGCTAAAAAGCGAGAAATAAAAACTTTGTTCAATAACCGATGATCGTATTTTATTTTCCTCAGTTATCATCAGATGATAATAATGTAGATCATGTAGATCAATTATCAAATGTGCGGCATAAATGGCAGAGTCACATTTTGACCCAAAATTACTGTAATACTAATTAAATTTTCTAGACAGGTTAGAACACTGCATTAACGCTAAGCCTTAAAAAAAAGTATTAAGTCTACATCTATACTCTTTTTTCTTTAAAAATTCTCATAAAGATGATATCCCACTATGGCATGGATGTTCGTAGCCGTTCGGAATCGGCTTTAAGCAGTAGGTATCGGTCTCACTAGCCCTCATGCTGCAAAATGTAGTCCGTAGCTCTCCAAACCAAAACAAACTAACTCATAAAGATGACGATGATCATACATTTAAATTAAACTCTTTATTCGGAACTGGGTGTGAGATGAAATTCTACCTCCGACAGCACGCAAATCAAGTGCGGAATGTCTTGTCTTCAATTTCAGGCATCGCGCTCTCGATTTGGTGTCGTAAGAGGCGTAAAAGTAATAGGGGGCACAAATTAAAGTCAGCGGAGCCGCACCCTAATAAAAAATTGCAGTTCTTTATAAATATGTCTGTGTATTTGTGTCTAATATCTTAAATAATACAGGAAGGTAACCGAGCACCTTTCCGTAATGAGTTGAGTAATAAAAGTAGGAAAAAGTATTCATTTATTTTAAAGATGAAAACTTCCGATTTTGAAAACAATTTTCAGTTTGTTTCTAGATTCATTACATTTCGAAATGCAGCTGTGTAATCAAAGCTGGAAGTACCAGAAAGATACCAAAAATGCGCAGTGAAAGGGACAGATTTTGACTATTGGAGGTTGTTCTTTTTTTCTTAAGAGCACATAGGGTAGGACATATGAGACCCTTTTAAAGTTATATTCAACTTTAACTATTAATTATTTCAATTGTGGAACATTTCTACGACGTTAGAATTGAGATCTAGGGTTAAGTAACATTTGGTTACTTTTCATTTAGAAGTAGAACATGTTTTTGCATTCGAGTTTAATATTGTACTTGTTTACAAGTCATTGCAGAAAATTAGCAGATAAATTTTTCTCCTTACGAAATAGCTTATTGTTTGTTGATCGTCCACTTCCCTCCAAGGTTCTGATTATTACAACCTATTGCAAACAGCACAGTGCATTACTGTTTGTTGATACAAAACTCAGAAGCAATTTTCTAGAAATCGAACTAGCTCTTGTTTTTATTGATAATGTCAGTGTTATTTATAGAGTAAAAAATAGCATCTATATTATTCTAGGAGAGTAACTTAATAAAATTAATAAAAATAAATTGATAAAAATTTATATTATTAGCCTAAGAAAGTCAAATACACAAAATATTCGGAAAAATCGTATTTGTTTTAGCTTTAAACTGCAATAATATTAAAAATCTTTCAAAAATAATCCTTTTACAAGAATTAGCATACTTGAATTGATATTTATATCAAATATTAGTTAAGTTATATATTTAAAATTTTGTTTCTGGCATCCTTTCATGCATTTTCTTTCGGATTTTTTATTATGAGAAAAAATATTAAAGCATTTTACCTACATCAAAACGAAACTCTTAAAAATATGATTTAGTATGAAGTAAAAATATGAAGTTTTAAGAAGAATATATGATAAATCCTAAACACAAATTAATGTTTAAAGTTTTATTTACCGAAAAAGATTAAATTATTTTGTAAAAGAATATGGAATTAAAATTTGCGCAAGATTAAGTATTTAAGTAAAATTTGAAAATTTAACTATTATATCTTGTTAAAATAATATTTGTATGCATATAAAATTGATGGACAACATAATAAAGATTTCATACATAAGAAAAGATTTGTTCCCTAAAACAGTTAACCTCTTAACAGTTTCATTTTTTTTTCACGAATTCGATCAAAAAAATGTCATTTTTTTGACTGCATATTTTTGTTCATTTTACATTTGTGAGCAGGAAAATGTTATTAAAAGTAGTATTTCTAATTATTTTAAGCATGTATAACAACTTTTTTTACAGGAAATAAAATAATGTTTTAACTGGAAGTTATCTTTTATCTCTCATATACGCCAGACAGGGAAATTACGTTTAGAGTTGTGCATATAGAAAATACAAATATTTTAGATTACAGTTATACACAATTATTTTCATGTACTAGTACACTTCTAGTACATTTACTTAACCTGTTTTTTCAAAGATCAAATTTAGTCCAACGTCATAGTCCGGAACAAAAATTTCCAGTATTTTTTCCTAATTCTTTTGCCGCTGTCATTTTTGTTTCGTAAACACACATGCACTGTTTTGTAGGTCTTAGTTTCTTTTTTTTTGTCTGTAAGTGGAATTACCTCTAAAAAGTTTCTCTCGGCCAGTTTTCTAAAAACTTAAGCCAAAGTCAAGCCAAAAACTCAAAGATAAAAACTCGCAGAATAATGCAAAACCTATCCGTAAGCCCGTGCTTTTAAACCAAATGGAATACACTTCGAAAAACTAACATCTTGTGGACATCTATACGACTAATTTGACATTATAAATACGAAAGATATGGCTAAAACAGTGAGAATGGCAAAAAAATCAAATTTGCCGTACGCCGCACGGGCATATCATAAAAGACACGGTAACAGAGCCCGAACGGTGTACGTGCAAAACAGGCGAGGGGTTAAATCTTTCAAGTTTTAACAAAATTCTGTAACATACTATGAATGCATAAACTAGAAATTGTAACTTCGAATGAATAACTTTAAAGAACTAAAGCTGCCGATGGAAATGTATGTTAATGAATACTCACTACCAACATGAGACTTTACGTATTTTCTCTTTGATATCGATATTGTTGCATCAGGGTCAAACTGTTATATCTTGTTAAAATAATATTTGTATACACATAAAATTGATGGACAACATAATAAAGATTGCATACATAAAAAGATAAGATTTGTTCCCTAAAACAGCTTAAATCTTTTAAGTTTTAACAAAATTCTCTAACATCCTATGAATGCACAAACCAGAAATTGTAACTTCAAATGAATAACTTTAAAGAACTAAAGCTGACAATGGAAATGTATGTTAATGAATACTCACTACCAACATGAGGCATTACGTAATCTCTCTTTGATATCGAATTTGTTGCATCAGGGTCAAAATATTGCCCGCCACAAAGCAGACTGAGGACTTCAGCAAGCTCTCGACCACAAAGCCTATGACCACGCTTGTACACGGACATGGTTTGGCAAGAGGAGAACATCAAGAGTTGTCCGGCAAAGATGAGAACAATGAGCTGAGGAATAAATAAAATGAAGCTATTTTAGTTTAAATGCCATAATGACCCCTCAAAAAACCCACAAGCCTCTACATTTCATTGGATAATATCTTAATCAACATGTAAAATATATAAATAAACAGAATGTTATAAGTATGCATTCTAGATTAGATTATGAAAATTTCTTTCTTGTTCCTTTGCCCATTGATGGATTTGACAGAGGAAATCTTCAGAAAGTTAAAATCTGTTGAAAATAGAATAACCGTTTAATCTTTCATGTTAAATAACTAGTAACATAATTAAAACCATAGGGGAACTGTAACCCTGCGCATTGTCCTGTGCTTAAAAACTTGACCTCGTTCCAAAAACTCTCTCTCTTATTCTCTCTGTATGTATTTACATGTATACACACGCACACACGTGATGAGGCGATTTAAATCAGTAATATTATTAATTAATTCATACAAGACGTAAAATGATTGGGATCTAAATCTGACCTCATTACATCTTTTATAAAGGACAGAGAACCATAAAATATATTCAATGGTTCTTTTCGTCTTGTGCGGTAGTCTCGGGAGGGGCTCTGATCCCAGTCTCAGATTAGAATTCCGTCTTCGTACATGACATTAAATCAGAATGTACCTTTGTGAAGTTATTTATGAGTCCCTAAGGGTCAGTGCCCAATTTAAAGGGCCAAGGTTTTTCCACGTTGGCGGTTTCAAGGCAGGGTTATGGAGTCCAATTAGAGTTTTACAACTATCCCGATTGGACGGAAAGAAGGAAGAGGGGACAAAGATGAAATTATTATAAAATAAGAAAAGTCTGGAGAGAAGGGAGATGTTCGAGAGTGGAGTCGAGTCGAGGAGACAAGTACGACGGTCGGTATTCGATAGTGGAGTTGAATCAAGGAGAGCAGAAAGGTGAGAAGTCGGAGGAGACGACTGTGACAGTGAGACTTTGGGAGTCCAAGGAGAATAGCCTGAGTTCGACAGAGACTCCGGAAACGTTCGGAACATCTAGAGACTACCAGCAGTGTTCCTGTATCAAATACTACGGCCGAACCCCAAACACTCCGAAGGAAGCCCCTGACCAGACAGACAGAAGATCCACACATATCCAATCCTGATTAGCTTTCAACCAGCAGTGTTCCTGGCACACCGTACTTACCCCACAAATGTACCCCCTTTACATATATTCGAAATTGAGATTAGGTCCTCTCTCTTATTTATATATATTTACCTAATTGATGGAAAGTTATTGTCAGCCCTAAATTAGTGTGGCATCTAATTTGAAAGTGTTGATAAAGTAAATTTCATGAAGATAGAATCAGATTGTGTGTATATAGATCTATATATATATATCATTATAATAGATTTACTTTTTTTATATTTTAAGCTGGTTTCAGTTGCTTTTAATTAAGCTTTTAGTTTATTTTCTTATTAAGTCTGTAGCCTCTCAGAACCTGTGGTTGAATTTGGTACTTAAATATTTACACAACGCAACCAAATAATACTTAGTCTTTGTGACTAATCAAAAATAAATAACACTATACATTTAATCACAGGTTAATACCTAAATATAAACGAGACGGACACGAAAACACACAATGTGTGTATATATATATATATATATATATATATATATATATATATATATATATATATATATATATATATATATATATATATATATATATATATATATATATATATATGCAGTCGGAGACCACTCATTTATCTGACAATTTATGACTTGGAAATTGGATATTAAAAAATTAGTAAGAGAAATGAGAGAATTTATGATACCTATTTTATATATACTACATATATAGATATGTATGTATGTATACATGTAACCGCTACATGCTTACATATATATATCAACTTTCCAAAGGGATCTTTCCAGTGTCTTTTCCACAGAAAAATGCATATATATATATGTATATATATATATATATATATATACATATATATATACATATATATATACATATATATATATATATGTGTGTGTGTGTGTGTGTGTGTGTGTATGTGTGTGTGTGTGTGTGCACCCAGGGGTAGGGCTGGTATGATTTAGCCTTCCCACTTCATAGTCCACTTCAAGTCCATAAGCAAAACATTCAGCGTTACAAAAAATACAAACTTTTTTGAGAAACACAATAGAGTAAGAATGTCTCTTAGTTTATTATTCATTGAAATACTTAACATAATTTAACATAAATAATATAATAGATGTATTGGGAAAAAAAGATTAATTTTTAACTTACCATTTTTTAATTATTTTTATTTTGCAGAACTTTATTTTACTGCTCATTTATGTATTGAATGTCATTTATGTATTATCAAATCTTAGTATGTCATAATAAACTTGAATTACAAAGCTCAATATGATACAAATTAGGGTGTACGCTTGTGTCCGTGTTATGATATATTTACAATTTGTATTATTATTTTTGCTTTATTATTTAAGATTCAATATAAAATAGAAGTACTTTTTAAAGAAAGAATACCTAGTATAATTAAAATAATGTAAAGGATTCACTTACTTTGAACATGTTGAAGAATTTTCAAATCCCACTTGACGCTCCGTGGAGCTGGGGTGCTTTTTATGGTCTCCAAGGTGGTCTCTGACTGCAATGCGTCACGTCATTCCAAAAAGAGAGCAAAATTTCTACTTCTTATGAGCGTACATAATCAGAGTTGTTTTGGGGGCATGGAGAGCATTAGTGTGGTAAGAGGATTTAAAACTGACCATTCGGAATTCTGAGAGGCCGGGTGAAGATGAGTCGGGAGCCAATGACAAATGCAGTTCCTTACTTTTCGTGAGCCAGTTTAAAAACTAAGTAAATCCTTTAGAAAATTCAGCGTATAATCGATTCTGTTATCAATTCAGATTTTAGAGGAAGGGAGAAAAAGATAGCATGAACTTCAATTTGAGGAGTATTTTTAATTACAATTGTCAGTGTAGATGTAATAAATTGCTGCTGCAATTTATCATATATATATTTTGAGTTCGTTATATAATTACAATATACAATGTGGCTCACTTATTTTTTAATTCATCTTTCTAATTTGGTTTTTTTTTGGAACCCTACGATGTATTATTTTGCTAATCTAAGGCCGAGATATAGTGCTTAAAACTGATTCCCAACTGCTCTTAATATCCATACATTCAGCGGGGTTTGAAGCAATAACTGTGGTACCGAAGAGTTACGCCCTACTGATTCTGGTACCATGTATCTCGTACCAACTACTCTTGTACCTATTCATTCGGCTATTGTTCGACGCGGTGATTTTTGGTCTCAAATTTTCAAGGTTTGGTTTGGTTTGGTTTGGAGCGCTACGGTCTACTGTTTTGCACACGAGGGCTAATGAGACCGGGACCTACAGTTTAAAGCCGATTCCGAACAGCTACAAACATCCATGCCATCAGCGGGATTCGAACCCACGAACTCCGGTTCCGAAGAGCAGCGCTCTACCATTCGGCCATCGTTCGGCCAAGTTTTCAAGGATCTGTTATTATTTATAAATTACTTTTCAATTATTTTCCAAATCTGACACGATTTAAGTTTTCCAGTTGGTAGTTCGACAGAAATTATGACGAACATCTATATATCTAAATTTCCAGTTTAAAGTACTGTGTTTATGGATAATGACCAATAAATCTCCATAACCGAATTTTTTCTTATTTATAAACAATTATTTGTTAACAGTACTTATTTATTAACGATTGTCTCGTGATGCTTTGAATGACAGCTCAACTCATAACGAGGTATAATCAAGGTTGTACATTTTTTTATTTTTTTATGTTCTCAGGAGCATCTTAATGTACGGCCGCTTAAGCGACTGCCTCGGCTTTGTGCTGGAAACGTTAGTACACAAATGGCTTTGTCAGGACCACGCGTGTCTACTTACCGCTAACCATAATGGTCCGCTGAGAAAGGTCACCTTCCGTTCTTCTTTCGCTTGGGTCTACATACACATACACATACACACACATACGCAAGAAGTGAGACCACATAAGGTGGTTTGCTATCACTGCTCACAATGATGAGCAGTGATAGCAAACAGTGACTTATCTTTCACAAATGCGAACACAATATCTAGACAATGGTCATGGGGCTTTTTTTAAATATTAAATACCTATAATCCCTTGAAATTTATGACCAAACCATTTGATTCCTTCCGATGTGGGTGAATTATCTCCTTGCATCCACTAATGAACTTGGCCATATCAAGGGAAGGGGATGGAAAATAAGGGATTGTTTGACCATTCAACTTGTTTCACCGCATCCACCCCTCTTCTCGCTAACTAAGCGTATTAGTATTTTGGAGCATTATGTACAAAAATAAAATTTATGGAAAAAATAGGTTCATTTATATATTTCATTACAAAAAAAATCATATATCATTCTTTTTTCAGTCTCATCTACAAAATTGTGTTCTTGCATCTGTGAACACAAAAGACAAAACTTACTTTTTTGGAAGAATAAAGACAATTTACCATAAAACAAAGTGGGAATAAGTTCTTGAAATCTTTCATACACAAAAATAAGAACCATTAAAGAAGGGAGGTAAAGGAATGTTAAAAATGCTTTTATTCAGATTTTATTTTTTTAATTAAATAATGCCCAATTGAGATATTGAGGACTGAAACTTAAAATAAAGAAAAAATTTAAAATACATTATAGTACAAGTAGTTGACTAATTAAAAATATAAAAGGTGAGAAAAATACTACAATTTGGTTGCAAAAATAAAGTATATACAGATGATTTATATAAAGTAAATTTTAAAAGAAAAAGGGCGAAACAGTCTGACATCTACCGGATATCCGGCTGAAACACTGGCCTGATATGCGGTATCCGTTATCTGGCCAAAATGACAGCCGTTGCATCCCTAGTCACTAGTAAGACTTCAAACATTCTACTTGACAATTTTATATTACTTGCGTAGATTTTATAATCTGCTTTATTTAAAAGTACAGTGTCGAAAACAAGTGATAAACATTGAAATTTAATACATGACATGAACAGCTTTATTTACAACGTTGAATGCAAATTGTGTGTGCTATATATGTCATGCAATTATGACAATTTAAAAAAAAAGGAACGGGTGGGGGAACTTTTAAAGGCATTTCAAATGTATGCAATAGAAGTTTCAAATATTTACAGCTCGCCATTAAACAAATTTACTCTCCGTGGTCTAGCAGACTCTCGTAGTTGTTCAAACATTCAATTTGACAATTTTATATAATATACGTTTTTGTAGAAGAAATAGTAATCTGTCACATTTTGAAATAGGATTACAGTGTCGAAAACAATAATTAAAGAAACATAGTAATTTAATATAAAATGAGAAAAACAGCTTTCTTTACAACATTGAATACAAATTGTGTATACTATATCATGCAATTGGTTGCAAAAAATAAAGTACATAAAGCTGATTTATTTAGAATAAATTTAAAAAGAAAAGTGCGAAACAAACTGACATCCGACTGAAATTCTGGCTAGATATACGGTATCTGTTATCCGACCAAATTGACATCCGTTTCATTCCTAGTTACTAGTAACACTTCAGAATTCTACTTGACAATTTTATATTACTTGCTTAGATTTTGTAATGTGCTTTATTTAAAATTACAATGTCGTAAACAAGTGTTAAAACAACATTCAAATTTAATACAGAATGAGATGAACAGCTTTATTCACAATGTTGAATGCAAATTGTGTGTGCTATATATATATCATGCAATTATGACAATTTTAAAAAAAGGAACGGGGTGGAACATTTAAAGGCATTTTTTCAAATGTATGCAATAGAAGTTTTAAATATTTTTTTCTCGACATTAAATAAATTTTCTCTCCTCGGTCTAGCAGACTATCATGGCTGTTTAAACATTCAACTTGACAATTTTATATAGCATACGTTTTTGTAGTATAAATGGTAATCTGTCACATTTAAAATAGGAGTACAGTGTCGAAAACAAGAGTTAAAGAAACATAGAAATTTAACACCTTCCGGTATGATTTAATAATGAAAAACTGTGCATGAAATAACCATTTAATTTTACTTAAAAAACTTGTTTCATTTTACAATTCTTACATATTATTAATTAAAATCCACTTTTTACATAGTGTTAAATAATATCAGAAACAGAAGATTGTAATATCAGAAAATTAAGAAAATATCAAAGCAAAACATTAATAAGGTATACAGATAATAGTCTTCAAGCTAGTGGTACTTTTCAAAACAAAGTGCAAAGGAATTCTTAATTGTTTACACCGCCAAGTAATCTCACTTTTGATTCTTGTAACACACACCGCATTTCTTTTATTCTGACTCATTAATTTTGGCAATGACTTGTACCAAGTAAACAATATGCAATAGTGACTTGTGATTTTCACAAGTGATAAAAGTGTTGCCAAATTCAGTACACTAGAAATTTTAAACTAAATTAATTATCATATTTAACAGTAACTTTAATCGCATGACGAGTGTAGCTCGTCATTGTGCGGTATGGAACGAAAAACTAATGACGAGCTAGACTCGTCATTTTACCGGAAGGGATTAATATAAAATAAGAAGAACAGCTTTCTTGACAACACTGAATACAAATTGTGTGTACTATATATGTCATGCAATTGGTTGCAAAAACGAAGTACATAAAGTTGATTTGTTTAAAATAAATTTAAAAAGAAAAAGTGCGAAACATACTGACATCTGGCCGGATATCAGGCTGAAAGACTGGCCAGATATACGGTATCTGTTATCCGGCCAAATTGACATCCGTTGCATCACTAATAACACTTCAAACATTCTACTTGACAATTTTACATTACTTGCGTAGATTTCGTAATCTGCTTTATTTAAAATTCCAGTATCGAAATCAAGTAATAATAAAGCATTCAAATTTAATACAGATAGACAGCTTTATTTACAACATTGGATCCAAATTGTGTGTGCTATATATGTCATGCAATTATGACAATTTAAAAAAAAGGAACGGGGAGGACGTTTAAAGGCATTTCAAATGTATGCTATAGAAATTTCAAATATTTGCTACTCACCATTAAATAAATTTTCGTTCCACGGTCTAGCAGCCTCTCGTAGTTATTCAAACATTCAACTTGACAATTTTATATAACTTGCCTTTTTGTATTAGAAATAGTAATCTGTCACATTTTAAGTAGTCTTGAAAAAGGTTTTTAAAAAAGGAAAAGGCTTTCCAAGGTGTAAGAAATGTAATTAATTGATTCACATAAGATTTACATGTTAAGTCGAATACAGATTAACGTTGCAAGAGTTTCAAAGTATTGTTTATTCCCAGCAAAATTGGGTAGTTGGAGTATTTCCATTAAAGTTTAAACATATTTGAAAACTTTTAAAATTCTCAAACTGGAATCGTCAAAATTATTTAATAGAAATTTTGTTTTTCAAATATTTTAATTAGGAACCACTTTTGTTAATTTCAACATCCATGTTCATCGGTAACTAAAGGTTAAATTGCTGTATTGATAAGCTAGTAGTATTTTAATACCTTTAACATTATTAGTAGTATTTTTCATGATTAAAAATAAAACATTTTAAGGCTTATGGTGGACTGCTTAAATTTCTTTCGTTGCATGTAAATTAACAAGAACTGCTTTTCCCCCTATCCCCATTTCTTTAACATTGTCACTATTTACTATTTAGTAAAAGGAAACTTATCCTTATTGAAATAAAATTTAAACGAGTTACATATCCTTAATAATAATAATAATAAATGAAAATCTCAGCTTCAGTTACATATTTTGATTTATCTTTTGAATTTACAGATAATAATAATAAAACTATGAATTTAATATATTAATAGCTTAATTTGTAAGTCAGTTATTTATTACTTAAGAGTATCTCATTTATTTAAAAATATTAATTTCGTTCTAATAATTTGTAACTTTAAACTTTGAAAATTACATACTTGTGACAGCTAATTCGCATTGAAGGAATTTTTAAAAGTTAATAAGCTAATAAATGAATTAGTTTTACTCGTTACTAAGAAACATTCATAATCTAAAAATTCTAAATCATTCATAAAGTTATTATTTATAGTAGGTTTTCACTGAAAGTAGACTAAATTTTTGACTGAGGGTCAATAGAACAGACAGTACATGCATTTTTTTTTAAATTTGGAATGAAACAATAAAATAAAATAGAGACTATGTAAAAAGTGTAGTTAAAAATACATCTATCCCTATCCGGATAAACTAAAAAGAAATATGAATGATGGCAAATCTAATAATACAGTATACAGGTTCGATTGGGTAAGGAGCTGCTTTCTGGTACCGGAATTCGTGGGTCTGAACCGCACTACTGGCATGGATGTTTGTAGACATTCATAAACAGCTTTAAGACAGTTTTCCGTCACAATTAGCTTTCGTGTAGGAAAAGAACAGACCGTAACGATCCGAAACAAATGACCAGATGCTTTTATTTAAATATGTGATGAATATCCACTATCATTTGGTGATTTTCGTGAGATTAATTAACATTGTTCAATTAAATCTTTATATTTTGGCATCATTAAAACATTCCATTGATTTTTTTTACATAATTTGCTGTATATCATGCTCTATATAATTATCTAAATTTAAAAACATCTATTAGTTAAAGTGCTTATGTACAATCAAATATTGAATATTTCCTATTCTGATGCACGGTGTTATACTTCCAGTGGTTTGACAAATTTCTTAAAAACGGTATTACATTCTGTAAAATATCTTTCATGTTATATGCAAAGAATACTGAAGAATTATTTTGTTCAGTTATAAATTTTAGGACTCCCACACTGGGCTGCCATTTTGCTATTCCTAGGCTACAGAAATTCCTGGGTAGAGAAACTTAAATTGCATTGCCTTCGTCATATTGGAGTGCACTTGGGTTCATTACAGGAATTTAAATAGCATTTCCTTCGTTATATTTGACTGCACTTGGGTTCTGAACAGAAATTTAAACTGCATTTCCTTTGCTATATTCGACTTGTTCAGTTTAGTCGCTTCTTGATTGCGTAAAAAAAGGAGCATAACCTATCATGGAGATTTGCGAGTGATGTTAAAGAAATTGAAACCCGATATTAACAAATTGTTACAACTCAAACAACTTCAACCATCTTCTTTATCTTTCTTTATCAATTTTATGCTTACTTTTAATTTCTTGCTACATTTGATGGGCAGATGAAATAGATATGCATAATATACCACGATATTTTAATATTTGGTGTAAATAAATACTATCCAAGTGTGGGTGTTCAAATATTTCTTGTATATATATGCTGGTAGTCTAGTAAAGACTGGGAATGCCTGGGCTATACATTGCTCTCAGAATGAAATTGTCGACAGTTTTACTGAATAAGACAAATGCTAATGAAGGCAGTGACGTCGCAATGGAAACATATCTAAGTAATTACGCTAGGGTATACCGGTTGCGGATCGATAGGTCAGGCAATGCCTTAATAAGAGCGTAGATGCGTCCATGTCTACTACGTACTTTTGTAGCGAATATGGCTGCCTTTGATGTCTGGAGGAAAACAACTTCCGAAACAATCCTCAGCCAGGGGCTATTTTATCGTTGACCCCGATAAGCCATACGCCCTCCACACAGTCGTAATGGGTTGCAGTGAACCAGTATGTGGAGGGGCCTCCAGATTAGTGTGCCAGTTAAGGTTTATTATTTTCAGAAGTTCAGTGTACCACTTGTTATATTCCTTTTAAAAATTAGAACAAATTTGATTGGTTTAAATGAATATGTAAATATTTCGTGTAACTAAAGATTATTGATCAATTGCTATTGTTAAATTTTTCTGAAAATAAAACTTTATAAAATGCAAGTAAATCAACCTTCTTCAAATAGGGGAGATGCAAATTTGTGCATTTTAGTACAACATCAATGCTGGATATCAGAGAATAAATTCAAAGCACAGATGCAATTTCCGGGTTCATCTCTTGTTTCAAGCAGTTAAAAGTATCAGAATTTTTTTTTATCTAAGAACATTAAAATCTTTAAATTATTGAAACATAATGGCCCTTGAGAATGCAAGATGTACACTCGCTTAATATTGGAAACTAGACTATTGAAGGAGTCACCCAGTTCAAGTACTTGGGCATGCTTATTACATGTAGAAATGAGATGGAGACTGAAATTAGAAACCGAATCTAGATGGCAAATAGATGCTACTTTGATTTAAAGTGCCATTGAATTCTAAACTCCTCTCCATTAATACAAAAGTAAGTTTATACAGAACACTTAGACCGATAATTTTACATGGTAGTGAGACATGGCAATCAAGAAGGAAAACAGGCTATTTTTGAAAGAAAGATCCTTTAGTCAATTTTTGGGGTAATAAAAGAAAAGGATACACGGAGAACGTGTATAACTCTGAAATATATACTAAATACAGACAACCTAACATTAAACTATTAAATCCAACATAATCAGATGGCTGGACACGTTTTTTCGAAGTGTAGATTTGTAACCAGTTAAAAAATCTTTCGGAGATTGAAGGTACAAGAGGGAGACCATCAACAAGGTGGATTGGCAGTATAGAGAGATTTGGAAATCTTGGGAATAAATAAGTGGAGAGACATGGCTAAGTGTCATGCCGTCTGGTTGGTTAATTGAAGTTCTACAGCGCAAGATCCTATTTAGGTCATAAGCGTCAAGCACAAAGTGTTTTTTCGTAAATATAAGACAACAGATAAAAGTGCCCTAATCCGGAAACAGAACAGTCTAAAACCATCAAAGGTAAAACCGTACTAATTTAAAATATTTATAGAAATGCCTACCGTAAATATACTCAAGTACACAGGAAAGGTAAGTAAAAGGTAAAATGATGAAACATTAGAGGGTAAAAGCTAAAAGCATAAAGCACAATAAATTTTAAAATCAAGAATGGAAAAAGTACTAAAACAATTCATAAATAAAACAAGTTAAATTTACCAAAATAAGACTAAAAAGGGGAAAAGAGAAACGCGTAGTCTAGAGGAAGCCTAAGCCTTTTACCTAGACCAGGTTGTACTGTTGAAGCTATTGATACTATTTAAAGCAATAGAAATAGACGATTTAGATCTAATTCCTCAATAAAAGATGTATTGAGGAAATTTGAATTAATCCCATGGGGTCAAATGACTTTCTTGGGGGAGGGAGGGGGGAGAATGACAAATGAAATATCCTGTTTGGTATAAGTTCCAAAAATGGTACTTATTGTACAGTAGTTCAAGTTATCCAACCTTTTCTTTCTTTAAAAACACTAAAGAAATGAGCTATTAAGTTTTAAGAAATGAAGATTTATAAAATTTCGGAACTCGCCTGACAAATTACCATTATATAATTTTAAATATCTACAAAAAAGCTTCAGAAAACTAGTATAATGTGTGCAATAGAACAAGATATATTCTATCTTAATATTCCTATAACACCTAAGCTTGTAAGGTCACAAAACTGAAAAGTTCCACCTTATTTCTCACATGTTTTGTGTTCCAATTTACCCAACTCTCAGACAATTAAGCATTTCAGCACATTTATTTATCGGCAATTTTACAGAGTATGTTAATTTCATTTTGTTGCGAAATAGTGAAAAAATATTGCTTTTCTTTAACTGCTTTCTCAGACTCCTTTCCAAGTTCTGTTGTTTCTTTAATGCTTCTCTTTTAATGCTTCTTCCATTAACTATTTCAGTTTCCTACCAGAACCTATAACAAAAATTTTACATTTTAATAATGAGTTTAAAAAGTCACTTTAAATGGTATGCAATAACACATACTCGTTTCCTGTTCAGAAACAAACTGGTTTCTTTTTAACTGCATTCATTAGATTAAATTATATTAACCTGAAACAAACTAATATTTTGTGTCAAGTTCTATGCGAAGTATTTTTTGCCCAAAAAAAATAAGGGATATTGAACACTTGATTACAACAGTTTAAACCGTTTTAGCTGCTCCATTCAGTTAAATCATCCCTTACCCCATACTCCATACCTGTATCTCTTTTAATTGGCTTTTTAAACTTAAATTTGGCATCTTCTAAACCAGTTTACATCAGGTGTTACACAATGATGTACATTGGTCTGAAAGTCAATAAAATTGGAAAGTTTTGAATCTCTCCTACTTTTCAATGCTTCTAAGGAAAGCCTTTCGATGATTTTAGTCGACAAATTATACCACTATTCTGATTTAGAGCTGAATGTTTTCAGGAATTCCTCTACCACTACCCAAGGAGTTTTGTTTGGAGCGCTAGTAGCTACTTTTTTTGTTACACGAGGTATAATGAGACAGGGACCTACTGCTTAAAGCAAACACCCATGCCCCAGTGGGGTTCGAACCCACAAACTCCGTTACCAATGATCAGCGCCTTAACCGTTCGGCTCTTATTCGGGACACCAACCTAGGCGAGTGCCATTACAAATCTATGTAAAGTTCCTTGCTGAAAATATTTTAAAATAACTTTTTCTATACCCATTATACCTAATGTAAGGGGTTCAGGTGGAAACCAATGCAGTAGTACAGTGCTAAGGAAGCTGTAGAATAGACATCCGTACGAGTGTAGGAGTTTTATACAATAAAAATTTTAATTCTTATACCATCCTGGAAGGAAAATTTTCCCTAGAAAGCAGTTTTTACTCTAGAGTTTGAAGCTGGAGAAAAGCCAGAGTAGGAATACCGTTGAAAGTTAATCTTGAAAAATAGTAAAGACTGCAACTTTTTGGCCAACTAGTTTTGAAACAGGAATAGAAAAAGATGGATTGGAAATAGAAACACCGATAACCGTTAAAATGTAAAATAGTCAAACGAACTGCAGTGAAATGACCTAAAGAAAAAAAAAAGCAGAAGTTGAAGCTGCAAAATGAAAATGAAGAAAAATATCAACTGAAAGGGGATAAGGTGCCATCCATGGAGGTCTTTTAATGAAAGGGTCGAATCTCAAACATTCACAAGAAATGCCAAGCTTCGAAGCAGTGAGAGTAAAAACTGCACAGTAAATTTTAACTTTTCAAGCTTAAAATTAATATACAAATTTACTACAGCTTCCTAATACACTTTTGTTGTACGTACAGCACGATTGTTAATCCTCGATTTAACTGTTTCTTATTGAAGGCAAATGAAAATTTACGTCATAATTTAGATGTACCGAGTACATTTTCAAAACAATGTACTGAAACTTTATTCAAATATTTTGTTCATTCTGAATATTTTTAAAAATTATAGTTCGACGAGCCTTCTCGCTCAACTTAAAAATACAGACAACTACTTCGCTCTGCAACTTCGATCAGTTTTGCGGAGTATATAGCGTTGCTACTACCAAAGAAGTGGATCCAGTTCCCCTTTCCTCATTGTGTGGAATCCCATTCGGCTTTAGCACTATACAAATACTATCTAGGGAAAAATCTTCGAAGTGGCTGGTGTTTCCCTTAACTTCACCGTTCGACTGCTCCCTTGTGCAGTAATTCGATGAAGTTGCACTGTCTGAAAATTAGAAATAGAATAAGTACATATTACGAGTTTAAAAGACCTTCGTGCAATATTTCTTATATAACCCTAAACTAATGAAAATTAAAATAACACTTTCCAAGAAACTTTCCCTAAACAGGACAGGAGTACCGCGACATCAATTTTCGTAATCAATAGCTTGGGAAAAATTTTAATCTGTTGCCAAGTACAAGAAAAAATATTTTTAGATAAAACTACGTTCAGATAGCTTTAATAAATGTTTAAGTACTTTACAATTATGTTATCAAAGGCTGGCGATGTTATATCCTATATTTCACACATTTCCCTTTTCACCCCTTGCTCGTGTAATATGTTTGAGAAAAACGTGCAAAAAACTGAAAACATTCTTTAGTTTTGTTAGTTATTAAAGTGTTAGAAATAACTTTTCGAAAGTAATCTAAACGAAATTACTATCTTCAATATTTTCACATATGGTAAATGTTAATGATTACAGTAATTTTTGCTCCAATAACGGCAAAACAAATCTAATGACACCTTTCTGGATAAATATCGATAATGAACTAGAGCAGCAACGTCATTTCTATCAACTATCACGAATGCCTTTGAAATTTCACAAATCCTTTACAGTAACCGAGAAATAGCGACAAATTGCTTGAAACTGCGGGAAGTATATTGCGAAAGTGACAAATTAAATATTACGAATACGTCCTTTATTTCCTCTACCACTCTTAAACCGAAGAAATGAAAGTAAGCTCCCGGAACAGAGGCAATAGGAAAGAATAAATTAAAAAGTAATCGAGAACTAAACATAACGAGGGAGCTTTCATTCCATTCCTCAGGTCATGTGACCAACTAAAAATTAAACTCCTGCCGAACTTAGCTTCCCCAATTAAAGACCCCAAAATAAAATTTAACTTTTTTTTTATAAGTATTAATCTACAAGTCTACATAAAAGTAAAGGGCAAATGAAAATATCGGATTCTCAGATCTTGCTTTTTTCACTAAAATTTTAAGACTGAACACTAAACTGCTGGGTGTTCGCTCTACAGTTAGAAGAGTTTTTAAAGCTTAATTATCAGACCTTTCAATTTCTGAACAAGATTAATATAGAAATACTCAAAATAAATATGCTGTGAAATTGAATTTAGCGTCTCTTTGTCCAAAGCTATGCATTGCCTAAAACTACAGTTGTTTTTCTTGGGTGGAGGGGTATTGAACGATTTTACAACATTAAAAAGGATAAAGGAAAATTCTTAAAAAAAAATCAACAGTAATAGGTATACTTACGTAGTTGTTCCCGCCGGTCTTTCAGTCACGCCCCAGATTTGGATGAAGTCTAGAAGAGTCCAAACGTTAGGGCCAATTTAAATTTTTTCAATAAAATAAACTGGAGTACTGAGTCTTCCACGTTTAAGATTAAGTTTTTTCGTATTGACCTTAACATCAAACTTATTTTAATCTAGTACATCATTTCTGTCTAACAGATATAAATGAACAGTGTTAATCTAACATTGTGGAGTAAACTAAATAAGAAATTTAAGCAACAAAAAAAAAAAAAAAAAAGAAAGTTCTCATAAGCAGAGAGCTGAAGTTTTA
Organism: Pardosa pseudoannulata; assembly: GCA_032207245.1. Classification (NCBI taxonomy): domain Eukaryota; kingdom Metazoa; phylum Arthropoda; class Arachnida; order Araneae; family Lycosidae; genus Pardosa; species Pardosa pseudoannulata. The sequence continues at coordinate 153,744,133 of CM063506.1, read as the reverse complement.
ATCATAACTCATAATTAAGAAAAAGTTGCGTGGTAAGACACTTATTTGCTGCTGTATGTAAACAGTACTTTCAAGATAAAGTTAGCTATTAGTCCTCATTTCAGTGTAAGTACCTACCAAAAGTAAATTTGAGAGAGACTAAATCTTAAAATGAGATCCGAATTCTAAGACTAAATAGCAGAAACAAAGTTAGAAGATCGTTTATAGGATTGCCATTACCCTTGCCGAAAATAAAATTTTTATTCTCTGAAAGACTAAATTTTTGCTATGAAGGGACACTAGGCATTAATGGGTCAATAAAGGCAAAATTAAACTCATCTGCAAGGCAAATTAGAAGTTAAAATTTAGAGAATTACGTGAGGTAAGAGATTTAAATACTTATCCAATGTTACATTAGTTCAAACCATGGTAAAATATAAAAGAAATAAGTTTTAAAGTAAACCTATAAATTTTCCATAATGTTAAGACACTTTTATTGCGTGCATCAATGGTTTTAATATTTGTTTTAAAAATATTAGCATTTGTCATTAGCTTTTAGTTTTTGTGATGCGGCAACTTTTGAAAATAAAGAATAAGTTTTTCTGACGAGATTGGAGTATTGTAAGATGACAGAAAATAGAAGTAAGATTAATAAAAATCGTATGGTGCTTCTGGTGTTTCGATGAAACCGTCCATATCATGCAGTATTTGAAAAAGGAAACAAAAACTATAGTAATCACAGTTCACCTTGTGCCTGCTCTGTACTCGCCAATTACGGAATCCTAATTTCGGTAATGGCAATACTATACAACCGTTGTGTTCAGTTCTACTTGGAGCTTCTCAGTATGTGCACCGGTTTTCAAGATGTTCGTGTACTTACCTTATCACAGTTAATAAATATTTTTATGTTTATTTGAATAAACTTAAAATGCACTTAGAAACCCGCAATATAATCACTAATTAGTTTAGTTCCCAATAGAGCGTATTTTTTAAACCTGGCAAGTCTTTTGGCAAATGCCGAGTTACACGAGTCGTACCTTTTTATTAGTTTCATAGCATTAAGTTGAGAAATTAACGGGAAACAGGGTTTGGTATATAAAACATCTTATATTGAAAATGCAGTTACTTTATCGAACCAAAAATTTCGATTTTATTCTGCAGCACTTCGCTCTATTTTGCTACACGAGAGCCGATAAAAACCGATAGCAAAAAGGGGGAGGGGAATGGTTGGTTGGTTGATTGATTGGAGTTTTACGGCGCAAGGTCCTGCTTAGGACATAAGCACCAAGCACAAGGTGTTTTCATAAAAACAACAAGACCTAACTGATAAAAGCCGTAACCTAATAACAGAACAAGGTAGAACCGTACTAGTTTAATAAAGTTATAAAAAAGTCTGCAGTGTATAAACTCAATTACACCAGATAGGTATGTAAAAGGTAAAAATGATGAAACATTAAAAAGCTAAAAGCACAATAAATTTTAATTAAAAGATGTAAAAAATAATAAAACACTTCATAGAAAAGTTACATAGACCAAAATAAGCCTATAAAACAGAAGAGATAAAAGACAGGGATGCGGGGGTTCATCTAGTAACTCCCTTAAGGTAGGATGTCGAGTACCAAAAAATAAGACATACGCAGGCTGTAAGTGGCTACAAGAGGTAAGTAAATGTAAAATAGTTAGCGGGGCCTGACAGAAAGAACATCGGGGTTTGGGTTCATTTGAAAGATAGTAACTATGTGTGAGGGGGGAATGGACTTGCTAGCATTCGGAATTGCAAGTGCTTTTATAACCGTCAAGCTCTTTCCAAACGCTATTAATTTAACCTGTAGAATCCATAATTCAAATTTAATCCAAATGAATGCTTACCACGAAATAAATTTAACCCTGAATAAATTTAATCTTCTCTTTAATATATCTCCTGCAGAGACACTAGTTCACCGTACCAAATTCAATTACCATAGTATGTTTCCAATTGACATTTTATATATCCAGCTGACCATAGTTTTTAGGTACACTGAGAAATGGTCTTCGCCTCTGTCATTTCGTATTTCCTGAAAGACTAAAATTAAGAATGAAATGAAATTTTAAATGTCCCAAGTCTGCAGGAACGACAAATCTGGATGATGAAAACAGCACCTGAAAGAAATAAAGTATGATATTCAGAGCTCCAGAACATAAACTAATATTATAAAATGGAAAAATACATTAACTAGTTAAGATATTTTGGATTTTTTTTAGATAGCTATAAGCCACAGCTAAAACTGCCATTTTCTAACGGTATCTTTATAAACTGCCTGATTTAGTACAGTAAAAATATTGGCTAAATCTAGAATACACGGTGCAACACGATTAGTATTGTTGCTGCAATACTTATCTATAGCGTAGGGTTATCTATAGCACGTAAGTATACATAGCGTAAATAATTTACTGTAAACTTTGGGACAAATATTAAACTGTTCAACATTTACTAAAATCGCTATGATGTATAAACTTAAAAGTAATGCAAGGTAATAAAATAGTGTTAAATATTGATAGAGTAACTTTTATAGAACTGGTTTTACTACAACTATTCATAAACGATGCACTTTATTTCTCAAAAAGAAATTCAAACCTAACCGTAAAAAAGTTCTTAAATACACAACCTTCAACCCATTAAAATTTAGTAAGTTCGGCAGGAGCCAAAATTACGTAGTTCCCATAGTAAACCTTGATAAAGAAAACGCGAACTCATTCTGCGACATTTACATCTAAATTTGTTTGAATAGGATGGTAGTTAAAAGAAAAAAAGTCAAATTTTCCAACCTTAGCTGCTGAGCCAAGGTTTTTTGATCCAGAGGAATCTGGAGAGATTGTTTCTAGACTAAGCTATGGAAAATTTAAAAAAACTTAATCGGGAGTTAATTTGTAGTAAGAAAAATTATACTTCCTAAAGTCCGATTACTGTTACCATTTTCTTCACGTTACTCCTGGCTGGAAACCTAAAATTAAATTTAAAGATCATTCTCTTTATGGAATAGATCAAAAAAGGAACACCAAGTATAACGACAAGGCATGAAGATCTTCCGCTGATGTTTGAAACCAGGCAGTCGTTGAAACTTCGGCCATAGATAACCTCCAACATGTTCAGATTACTGAAATCCTACCCCACCCCTCATCTTCAGAACTCCTGGAAAGAACAAAAACGTAAATATGTGGAAAAATGAACATTAACACAAACCCTGTTAATAAAAATTTAGAAACAATGCCGCCAGTAAATCTCACTTACGTACAAGAATGAAACTAGCAAAATGACATCCAACAACCGCTACGAAATTGACAAAGCACTTGATTTTAGTAAATTCTTACTAAAGCAAACAACTTAAAGGAGGAAAGGAAATTAAAGACTCTAAACATAGGTTCTTTACCTATACATAGGTGAGATTTTTACAAAATATGCAATCCAATGATTGCTCGGCACATCAGTATTAATATAATAAAAATGGAAGTAGAATTTCATTATGCATTTATATACAATAGATATAGATGTTTTAAGTACGTAACAGCCCTCAAACTAAAAGTGCCTAAAAAGGGGAAAAAAAGAACATTAATACACTAGTATAAACACATAGCTCAGTAAAATTCTACATAAAATTTAGGTCATACATCAAAAAGTAAAACTTATTACAAATAGAACTTCGATGAAAAATACATAGCATTTCATAAAGGTTTACAGACGAGCTTCTAAGGGAAACAGATTCCCCCTTGGAATGGAGTCCTGAAGACGTAATCGCTTCAGGAGCCTCCAACTTGAGCTGAAATCTTCCCTCTTCTGGTTCTTTTACAAAAAGTAAAGCATGGTACAATGAGCCCTAACTTTACAAACCCATTAACTTGCAATTCTACCTAAAAGGGCTCACTGAAACCAATTCGTGAAAGCTCAGGCCTTTATTTTTAAAATACATAGTATTCAAGCCACGAGTATCACGATTACAAAAAGTGGTTAACTCTTCTTCGCCTTCATCTGTTCCAGCAAGACTTCAGCTAGAAAGCAAAGTCTCCTCGTGGTGAAACACCACACAAGTTGAAGGATTCGTGTAGTATTTAGCAAACGAAAGGGACCGACTACCACACTGCAGAACATCGACAGATTAAGAAAATCCACCGATGAACAGAAGTCGAGCAAAATGGATCTCCGTCGAGTGCCAAGTACAAGGATCAAGCAAAAGTAAACACGCATATATCATTACTGATATATACATTTAATATGGTACAAAAGGGTATAAAATTTACGTACGTACACATCTGAAAGAACACAGTTCTCGCAGAAACGGTAAAAGTGTTAGTAAAAAAAGAAACGTAATTATAGCATAACAAACCTAAAACAAGGGCATAAACAAGAAAAAAATACACAAAATGCATAACAGTATGTAAGTGTAACAATGTGGGTACCTAAGTGTGTGCGCCTAACACCTATCCAAATAAGCAAAAACCCGAATGCCATGTGGTATCCAGGGTCACGTACCTTGACTGCATGCAAACAGGATCTGAAAACATTTTAGTATCAATGCACTCCTAAGCTATCACCACTCTAACGATGTTAAAAAAAGAATTTAGAACACCTGAACTATAAGTGAAATGGCAAGTTCCTGACACCGTTCCCCAAAGAGAAATTCCATAAACCGAACAAGTCTCAAGTACGAAAGACTTCTGCAATTGAAGCCGCAATATTATACCCGGTGAGTACTTGCAGACATTTTTGAGGGGGAGAATCATAACCTAAACAACGAAAGAGGAAAGCTTAGATTCAAAATTCTACTTAGAAATTGCGATCAACTCGTGATAAAGCAATTTTAATAACTGCCCCACAACTTACCCGTATTAAATAAAACACCCGGACTGCCTTTCAGGCCACGTGACCTCCGCTCCCACCAGAGTCGCCACTCTGCAGTTTAAAACTCCAGAAAGTTGGAAAAGACGCTCCCCGGCTCACCCGAAAAGGGTCTTGATAGAGCCAGTCCCTAGAGGGACATCCTCCTATTATAGGAGGAGGGACAGTGGATGATGGCTACCATCCACTATGCAAGTGGTCAGGACGTCTCCAGAGGTACAGACCTAAGGAGCAAGGTTTGAAGATCCTGACCAGAAGCGTTCATGTTGGCAACGGCCAGGTCTAACCAACCCCACAGAAGGAAAAGGTCGAGCACCCGGTATGTTGCCTGTTTAAGACTTCAAATCGTCAAGGAAACACGACCGCAGCAGGAATCGGAGTAACGATCCAGGCGGACTCACTTAGGTTTGAGCTCCATCAGCCACCAGTCCTTAAGGCGCTGTAAACACAATTCAACACTCGCAACCCTTCACCGCTCTAGTGAGATTACGGAAGCCGATCAAAAAAGTACCTTAAGTTTAAACTACGTGTGTAATCATGTTTACAACAATGAATTAAAAGTGCAAATTATCGATAAAAATTTAGATACTACCGGAAGTTATTTCACTAGAGTTGTTAAGAGTTAAACATTTCAAGCATAAAACAGTTAAAGAACATGTTCAGAGGTTGCGCAATGGACGCGCAAATTGTCAGGATGCGGCCAAAACGAAAACTGGCTCGAATCCCCACCCTAAATTGTGAGCAAGAAACTCAGACTGAAGCAATATCTGGTCTTCCCGAAAGATTTGTGCCATTTCACTTCTACCTACTAGAAGCCCACCAAGGCTAAAAACCTCTACAAAGAGACGTTACTCACTTGGTCTTTGATCTTTATCTTCTTTCTTCAATTACCTATGTTAGTAACCTACCTTTTCACCTACCTTTGAGTCGCTGACTTGGAGGTGACGGAGTACAGTCGCTGAGGTACGCTAAGCACACACTGAAAGGAAATGAAGACATTAAACTCAGTATTGATGAACTTAAAAGTAAAGTACTAATTCATTAGCATACAGAGTCCATATTAAAAGAAAGTTATTTCAGTAGCATTTAAATCCTCCCGTTAGAAGTTGCTTAGCGAAGATAAGTGACAAACTAAACCTACAATTCTTCAACACCAAATATGAATTTCGGTAACATTAAAACTAAAAGGCTCGAGAAAAATCACTGGACGGAAATTTACTTTTCTTTATCACTTACAGCGTTTGGAAGTTGGAGTTAAAGCAAGACGTACACGAAGCTTTCTGTTCAATTTGTAGTTTTAAATGTGAAAATTTTAACAGTAACTTAAAAACAAATAAACTCAATACTTTTGCATAGATAATTAAGCTTTACGCAAACGAAGCGCATATTTAGATTGGGGAAAAACAGTCAAAGTAAAACTATTACGTTACACAAAATTTCCTTAATGTCAAAATTTTAAAACTCGATATTTTCAATTTATCACAGATATTTACAGCAGTTTACTGGATATCACATTTCTTAACATGCCACAGTTTCAGAATAGCAGATTGGGTTTTTTTTTTTTTTTTTTTTTTTTTTTTTAAGAGCCGAGATCGTAAATTTGAAATAAGTTTTCTTAAAAATTAAAGAGGATCAGTTTTAGTGGCATGAACTCAAACCATTTCGACGACGGTTACATACAGATTTTGTTTTTAAAGCCTCAATGTAGACCACACTTTCTCGTACCAGAAGTTGATGCCAAAAGTCGGTCTAGACAAAGTAGCATCAAACTTACAAACAATCTGAAATATGATTCTGGGACCAAGATTTACAAATCCAGTCTCAACATTTTGAACTTACAATAAAATTTTAGTCGTATTAAAATTTAAATACGAAGTCTAATAACCAAACTAGAATGAATCTACACAGGGATGATTTGGTTTGGCTTGTAACTATGGTCTGCTGTTTTATACACAAGGGCTAATGAGACCGGGACCTACTGCTTTTGGCATATTCCGAACATCCAAGCCAGAAACTTCGATACTGAAGAGCAGCGCTCTACACAGGGACGGGAGTAGAACATGCATGAACATTTGCAGGAAATGAATTATCAAAATATATGGATAAAATAGTATTACTAAAATATTCTAAATAAAGCATTTTTAGAAAGATTGTACTAAAAGTATTTCATAAAAAAAAATCCCTTGCGATTTTCGCCTCGTAGAATTATGAAAAAGTTCGGTATGTACTGGATACATAATTTATTTTGCTATTTAAGAAAGATTGATTTTCAATTTATATTTCAGAAGAAGTTTTTATTTGAAAAATTATAAAAAAAAGATCAAATAAGCACTTTGTAATTAGAAGAAGTTTAATACATGTTTAACTTTAATACCAAATAGTTTCCCCTAGTGTTTTGGGTAGAATTATTAGCAATTAAAACGAAATTAGACATTCAGATTTACAAAACATTGATAAATTGGCAGATAAGAAAGTAAAAAATATACAGTCCATGAACCTTTTAGTTACTTTCGTATAAAAGGATACCTATTTTAATAAACTTATCTTTTATAAATTTTTAGTCTTATATGGGGTACTCGAATATACATAATAAGCTTCTATACATTAGGTTAAGCTCACTTGATATCAATGTGAGATTAGCGGGGTGCCTAAATGTACGTAGGCGGTTTATAAACTAGATTCGACCCTGGTATCGAAGCAGATACCCTGCTTGTGGAGCAAATTTAAGCAAAACAAAATACGCTTAGATTTTGTTTTATAAGTTTTTACTCAAGTAAAACTAAGTTTTAGAATATATATATTTGAGGAAATTTAAGTTGTACACAAACAAATACAAATTTAGTACCACAGGCCCTGCTAAAGGTACATTATAGGTGCAATTTAGAATACCGATAAGTTTTAAACAAAGCGTTGAAGTTTCACAGTGTCCATTTATAGACAAGAATTGAAATTAAGAACTAAAAAAACAGATTTTCAAGTTTTAAAGTTTAACTGGAAGAGTTACGTTGAAAATCAGGAAACGAGTGACTGTCAGTTTTCGTAGCTAAAGATTCTAAAAAAGCACATGCTGTACCAGGTAATGGGTAACACAACCATGAGTATTAAAATTGCCGTGTGATGATACAAATAAAAAGGGAAAATATTAAAAAGATAGGGAATTTGTTGAATAAAAAGCGCAAGAAAAAAGTTGAAAACTTAGAGTATGAAGCTCTCAACTAAATCATACAAGTTGAAAATAGCAGAAACCAGGTATTTAACGTAAAATTTAGCACAATTAAAACTGTATAAAATTCATTTCATTAAGTATAGATTTAAATTATTCTCAAAAGTTCAACATAGATACAGTTAAGTACCAACAGGTAGCCTGATATGAGTAGAAAGAAACTAGAATCAAGCGCTATGCTTTGTATACTATAAACGTACTGAAATTTACAATTGGCTTAGTTTTAAGTGAATAACATTTATACACGAAAATTCTATAACACTAAATTAGCTGGAAGGTAATAAAAAGAAACTACAGTAGTCGATATAATGACACGTTACAAGCTTACTCATCACTAAATGAATAATGTTGCATAAAACAAGTTTTTTTTTAAAAAAAAAAAAAAAAAAAGACCGTACTTACCCACACAAAACAGGACCAACAAACTACTTCGAACGCAAGAGCTTCTTAAAAACTATAGCTCTCCAATGACGCCAAGACAATTGTCAAATATTATTGGTTGTTACCGACGAGCATTAATTAGGTAGATAAACGATTTTCACAAAAGATGAAATGAATATTTAAATCACTAATGTCAAACAAGCCCACAGATAATTTACTTAAATGCATTTTACTCTAAATTTTACGGCTCTATCGAGACAATTTTATCCAGACAGAGGAAAACAATTAAAAATTTTCTTCCGTGAACCGTCTCCAACTGTGATATCTTTTACGAATAATGTCGTCAATCTAACCAACGGTTAATTAAGTAGACAAACGGTTTTTACAAAATATAAAAAATATATTCTAAACACTGATGTCAAATAAGCCCACAGATCATTTACTTAAATACATTTTACTCAATTTCTTACGGCCCTATGGAGACAATTTTATTCATGCAATGAAAAATAATTTAAAATTTCTGTCTATGGTACCGTGATATCTTTTACGAATAATAACGTCATTCTAACCGAGGATTAAAGTTAATTATACACGTTTAAATAGCTTTCAAGAGTGGAAATAAACGATGCATTGAACTCGTATTCTTTTTTACGCTGCTTCAACTAACGGATGATTAATTGTCATATTATGGGCTGGTTTCACCAAAGTCGTTTAACCGCGATTAATCTCCGTTTAAACGGAGTCATCATCCCATCATTGGTTAGCGCCATAGGTGGTTAGCCGTTCAACGAATTTTGTGAGACCGGACCTAAATCAATCTTTAGAGAAAACTAGTTTCGAAAATAATCAAGAAATATAGTTAATGGATGCTATTCCCTGCGATCATCTTCACCACTAGATTATCTAATGACGTCACTAGAAGTGCATTTCGGAACGTTGGGTTACGTCGAAGATGGAGGGCCTTACTCTGGGAGTTGCGGTTCGTACCGCAAGTGCGGTATGACGTCACGTTGACGTCAGCTCGCGGAAATTTTGAGAGCAAACGATACTTCGGTACTCTGGGGTTACATGCGGAAAGTTACCGATAGCTGCAGGTTGCGGAAACTTTCCGGCAGCAAATTTGGTAGAGAGAACTTCCCGATAGTAAGAAAACATGGCGGCTTATTTGAGTTACGAATATATAGCTCAGTTAGGAAAAGTATGCCTGTTTTGCCAAAATGTAGAAAATTCCATGCCATCTCCACGGATACCACTGATATTAAAAGTATGAACTAAAAAGTTGTTTTTAAATATATTAATGCTGAATTTAGAGCAGTATAAAAGTATGATGTAAATATTGTGTATCTTCA
>CM063506.1:153689331-153721831 GCA_032207245.1 Pardosa pseudoannulata | reverse complement strand
ATTGCTTACCACTCTCTTTGCTGCACATATAAAAAAATAATAATTATAATAATCAAATTAAATTACAAAATTTAACTCAAAGTGAAGAAAAGTTTAAAAAGATCGTGAACATGGTAAACTAACATTTATAATGTAACTGAAATTTTTTATTACAGCTTGAGATAACAAGTCGCTCTCTGCAAAAACGAAATGTTTCGGAAAAATTGGTTTGGAACAATCCCCAGTGAGAATGAAAGTTCTGATAGAACGATTTCCCTGCTTAATGGTTTTTCCTGGGACACTCCGAGCAGGGGTATAGCCTGTAGGTCCATGGGTATAGCCTTTAGGTCCATCGACTTTGCTAGCAACACCATACAACAAACATTTCTTCCACCTGAAAAGGAGTTTTAAAACCCTTTGGCCTTATTGCCTGTTAAAATTTAGTTTATCCTAAAGATGTGTTGACAAGCCCAGCATTAAGTTAAAATTCTTCATTCGTGGGGTTAGAAATTATATTTAGGACTATTAAAACTATTGTTTCTTTAAAGAAAATCGTACTTTAATATCTAATTTTTTCTTCTCACTTTTTATCCATTTTTGTGCTAAACGATATACACTGTTCGTCTCATAATAGAAACAGTCTGCAAAAATTTACTCTAAATATGTTTTTGTTTTAATTATTATTTCTAAAAATGTAATAATTCAATAATTATCAAACTGTTACATTTTTCATAGAAATCGAGATCATATCCCAAAAGATACTATTGTAATCTCTTGTCAGAAAAATTGAAATTATTTTCCACTTGCTGTAAATAAATGTGCGTGTACACGCACACACAAACACACATGGGGTATTACGATATATTTTTAATTTGGATTATACCTTTTTCCCTTGACTTTCAAGATACGATATGAAATGCTAAACAAAGAATACCCAGTTGCAAATAGAGATAGAATAATCTAAAGGATTCACTTACCTTCAACATGTTGAAGAATTTTCGGCTCTCACTGGAGGTTCCGCTTTTATGGTCTGTAAAGTGGTCTGTGACTGCAATGCGTCACGCTGTTTCAAAAAAGCGAACAAAATTGCTGTTTGTTATGAGCGTGGATAACCAAAGATTGTTTGTGAACACGAAGAGTATTAGTGTGATAAGAGGATTTAAAACTGACCATTCGGAATTTTGAAAGTCTGGTTGGATTTAGGAGCCAATGACAAACGCAGGCGTTTACTTTTGGCTAACAAGTTAAAAATGAAGTAAATCCGTTTGAAATTCTGAACATAATCGCTACTATTATTATTTCAGATTTGATAAAGAGGGTAAAAACTAAAATAACTTTATTTTCTAAAATATTTTTAACTAGAAATATTACCGTGAATGTCTTATATTGCATCTCTGATTATCAGGATTGGTCGATTTCTATCGCCTTGATTTAAATCATGATACTAATCAAGATTTAAATCTAAACTGGAACTACTGGATTTAAAAAAAATCCGATTTAAATTAATAATGTTTTTTATACTTAGTGAATTTTCAAGCATGATTTTTATTGCATAAATATTGCATAAAAAGACTGCACTAATAGTTTAGAACACTAATAGTTTAGAACAGCCATGGTGGTCCACAGATTCCCAGTGGTCCATGAAAAATGTTTGATGGTCTACAGAAAAAAGGATGCTTCTATATTATAACCTGCAATGCAACTAACAAAAAGTTTCTCTAACATTTAGATTAAAAATTGAAAACGAACAGAACTTTTAATGAATTATGCTTTCTATTATTATTTTTTTTTAAATCTTAGGTACTATATAATAGAGAAATAAATAGTACCTAAGCTTGGATTACAAGCTGCTGATTATTTTTCTTCTTTTACAGATTCAAACGAAATAGATAAAAAACCATATTGAGTAAAATATTATGTATTTCTTTAGTAAAAGTAAAGTAACTAATGGAAAAAGTAATACTTTACTTGGAGAGCTGATCAACCCTCTAGGCGGTTCGCACGTACAATTCCGCCAAACCGATGATGTCTTCAAAGCTGTTGTCACGTACAATTTTCGACCTCAAAAGCATTCCGAAAATGGATGTAATGTACATTTCTGCCAGTGTTTTTCCCCCATGGATTTTTGAGATAGCAGGATCAGGTCGATTGTTTAGGAACTGCACCCCTCCTTGACTGACATTTATTGAGGGATGCACCCCTACTCCCTGAGGAACAAAGACGCTGATAGCTTTTCATGAATTTGTAAATCTCTAATTCGAAGTATTTCGTTTGCGGTAACAGATGTATCTCTAATTGCACCACTTAAATATCTTGGATGACTTTCGTAAAAAAATATAAATAATTCTCTTAAAGAATATTTTTATTTGTATTTTTAGAATGCGTTATTTCTTATGGGATAATCTTCGAGATTTGACGAGATTTATGTGTATTGAAAATTAACAATCTATAATGTCTATTTATATATATATTTATAACCGGAAGTAAAGAGACAATAACGAGGGTGGGTTTCCCGTATTCCATTCTAGTCGACAAAGGGTCAAGGAAAAAAATCATACAACTCTTTGGCCACTGAGACAATAAATCTTTAGCGTATTTTTTGGAGACTTTTTCCTCGGTGCGTTCCACTCGGAGGGTTAATGAATCATATAATTCGTTGTCAGCCAAAAAAATTATAAATGCCGTGGCTCTTGAATTTCTAAAGTTTGCCGATTGCTGGTTTAGAAAGCTGTGTAACTCATACCTTATAATTTGTAGGGAAAATTAATGTTAAAATATCCTTGATTTATTAATGAAATTTCTGGCCAATGGATATTTCTGTCAGGGATTTCTATTCATCTGACATTAAATTTATATTTTCACTTACATATGGGTTTATGTTTATTTAAATACTTGAAGTTTGAAAACTGATTTCATAAATAAATAGTTTGTATGTTTGTATATAGTGAAAAAAATGTGAATTGTTTGTAACAGTTTGTACCGTGATATAACAGTTTATAACCGTCTAAATATCTAAAAAACATTGCACAAATAGAAAGGATAACAAAAACTCAATTACTAATCAGTATAAATTTAATCCCAACATAACTTCAATTGTAACGTTTAATTTGAAAAAAAATTAAAAATTAAAAACTTAAATCCAATTTAAATTCAAAACTGCAGCTAATAAAAAAATCCGGCTGATATGATTTAAAAAATTATTTTTACTAACACTTCTAATTATCCACTTTATCACAATTTTTTAAAAAATATGCAGAAATATGCATATGTTACAAATAATTTTATAGATATTTTTATGCATATGTATTATAAGTTTTCTAGAATTGCTATCATGTCCATAACGATACGTTCTTTGATCCCGTAGATTTCCTTATTTATGCAGAGTATTTTAAATCTGCTTGCAACGATAATTAATTTTTATATGTTCCTGTATACAACAATTATGTAAGGAACTGGAACATTCTAAATGTTGAAAAACCTCATTTTTCAATATTTTGACAATTTTGATAGGTAGTACCTTTTGAGAGTTAAAATCTTAATTATAAATTTTTTTATTCATAATAAAATAAAAAGGTCTTCTATTAGACCGAACTTTTAGAAGTTCTTTTATAACTTTCTAGCTTTAAAAAACTTTTAGTTTTCTTCTTTCAAGTAGCTATTTCTTTAAATAACATAAAACCTGTACACCATATTGTCACTGATGATTTGGAATAATCACCTGTTAAGTAATATCCTTAACTATTTCAGGTCTGAGCATTTATGACCCAATACCTATCTCCCTTTTGGTGGACTGAAATAATTTGAGTGCAATCCATTACATTTTTATAATTACTCTGTAGGTATATATCTTAATTTTTTTATTAGATGAAATTATGGTCTTTATATACGTATTATTTTAATATGTTCGAAATAAATGCATAGAATCCTTAAGTATCCTATACCGTTTAACTATACAGTGCACGTTTTAAACTGTAAGTGTCGATTGAATTTTTGTTAGAATGAACTAAGTTAAGAACTTTACATTTATTAACATTTATCACTAGATAAAAATTATGTGTTAAGGTACCTTATCAACACTTTCAAGCCTCAATTTTATGTCCGTATATCTCCCTGCGATTTGAGGGATTTCAGTACTATGCGTTATAGTACTCGTTTGAAACTTTAAGTGTCGATTGAAATCTTTTAGAATGAACTAAATTAAGAACTTCACATTTATTAGCATTTATCACTTGATAATAATTATGTTTTAAGTAACAATATTAACACTTTCACGTCTGAGTTTTATGTCCGCATATCTCCCTGTGGTTTGAGAGATTTCAGAACTATGCGTTACCTTAAAAAAATACGTTGAAGACATCTCTATCTTTAAAAAAATGTTTATTGGAAACTTTAAACCCTTATTTTTCGTCATTTCAAAACTACATTCGAGTTCAAAATTAAGAAAAATTTTAAATTTGGTCAATTATCTTCAAAATCATTAGACCAATTTTAATGAAATTTGATACGTACGTACATTGGTACGATTCAAAACAAATAATCTTTTAAAAGTTACCCCATTAATGTTTATGTTTCTTCAGGCAAATATATATTGATGAATATATTAAATCGAAGTTAGTCTGCACTACATAGAGTGAGTTAATATTGAATTTAAAAGAATTTCAATATTACAGCTCGTCCTTGTTAGAAATAATCTGTCTTATTAAATATGTCAGTGATATGAAAATAAAAAGATATTTATTTGCTACCATATGTAAACACTCTTTGTAAAGTGTAGTTTTATATATAAAGATGGACCTGCCGAAGAATTAAATTTATGTGTGAGTCTTGACAAATCATAAAATGTATAAACAATAGCAGACATTTGGGAATTCAGTAGATTGTTTATAGTAGAATTGCCATATATCTGTTTTCACTGAAACGAGAAACACTTTCCGAGAAATCATAAAAATTATATAAAGTATGTTTTAGCTGTTGCTTAAATGGGACAATAAGCATTAATGGGTAATTCATATAATATAAAATAGAATTAGAAATGATAAACTACAAAACATATTTTATGAAATTTTATTGGATAACAACATTTAATATTCACAGACAGGCCTTTCTTTATTTTATGCGCTGGTAAAATAGTTATATTCAAATATACGTTATTTTACACTTTCATCTCCAAATGGTTTAATACAGGCGTTTCTCCTTATCACTGTTCAGAATTTGTCCAGAACGAGTTTAGGTGAGTGGCAAATGCATCTACTTGGCACAATAGGAGGCAAGAGTTGAGAAGGAGCAAGCGTTCCTGCAACATTCCTCTACGATACCTTCCATCTGACGCCGATGCATCGTTGGGCTTGAATCCAGTTCATTTTTCTCGGATTCGGGAAAACCGAGGTAGGATACCAAAGAAAAATCACCTTCAAGAACGAAAAAATAGTTGATGTTCACAAAAAGAGTGTATTGAAACAGATGTAGTATATAACCTACAGAACTCGCGTTATATTCCTTATTGTATTGTTTTATAAATCGATATTTTGCAAAATTAATATTTAAGTAATGCCTACTGTATTAACACATTGTATGCGTGGCATGTACTAGTACATTTTTTGACGACTGATACTTTAGCGAGGGTCACGTACTAGTACGGATTAGTGTAACAACATGGTTTGTTTGTGGGTACAAAAATAACGGTATAGACAGGGAAACGAAGCCGAGTGTTCTTGTCTACTACATAGATACTGGAAACATTTAGACAAATTAAAATTAGTTTTTACATCAGTCGATTCATAACCACAGAACGGGAAGTTTGATTAAAAATTTCATTATTTATCCTTGCGAAAATGAGTGTATTTAACGAAGATAATTATGATGAAATCTTCGCTGACGCATTATCAAATGTTTCGTGTAATAAGTGACATTGAAAGTGAAGATTTCGAAGAAACCGATAATGTAGAGCTTATTCCACCTCCTCGAACTATCAATCGCAGAGCTATTAATACAAGTTTTGAAACAAGTTCTGATGAAGAAGCAGAAAAATGGCCATGATGCTATTTGATTTTTCATTTTTACGATACTATTATAAATTTATCCACTAAAAAAAATATTTTTTGTTCACAAAAATCTTATGGTTGTTATTTATATACTTCTATTTATATATTTGTTTATATATTTCAATATAAAATACTAAAAGTTGGTTAAAAAATTAAATAATTTTCGATCTATTGAGATTTAACTGATTAACTGAATTTAGGCGCAAAATGCCCGCTACCGGTACAATTCCGCTGCGGAATGTACCCGCACACAATATTAATACGATGGAAGGCTAAGAAACCGTAAAGCGATGCTGTTCTTCTTTCACGGAGAAACAACTTTGGACTAATGTTGAATACTCAGATATATAATTCATTATGTTTTACTTATGTTTCCATTTTTTTTTAATATATACCTTAAATAATAGTTAAGTTTTATTTAAGGTATAAATAGTATATTTTAATAAATTTATTTATATTTTTAGTTAAAAGTAGCTATCTCAAATTTCCATTTTTTAATGTAAGATTTTACACAATTACTGGGTTCTTTCAATTCGTAATAATTCTATTACGAATATTTGTACTAATCTGGCCCTGATTATGTTATATTCAAAATATTTAAATAGAGCACCATGAAAAAATAGTAAAACAAAGTACGCCGTATAGTGGGAAAGTTTGGGGAAATCCTTAGGAGAGGCAACAAATATGTCGTCAATGCATTCACTATTACGATATAATATAATATAATTATTTTGACATTCATGCTTTGTGCTTTATAGAATATTTTGACAATAGCTAATTTTAACACATACACAACAAATGTATAAATTATATGCTTATGTAAAGCTGAATTAAAATGATACTAAAGTGCCTGCTGTCACAGTATAAATACTAATGGTTTTTGTTATTATAGTAGGATACAAGATGATCTCTTTTTGATGATGTCATCTGATCTCTCGATGACGTCATTTGATCGTGATTCAATCTGGACGCTGAAAATAAGACGACGGTGACGCTTTTCTAATTTACAAGAAAGAGTTGTATTTTAGATCCTAATATCTTCGGAATGGACGGGTAAAATTTACTTAAACTTTCTTTTTAGTTTTATCAGTTCTTTATGGTAAAACAATACAATCGATTAAAATTATTTTATTTCTTGCTTCACATATTTCTAGTGTTGCATATCAGTAATTGTGTTCAAGTAGAAGACGGCTATACTATGGACCAAGTACTGCTCCTAAATACCGAAGTTCGTGGGTTGAAATCTCGCTGATGGCATAGATGTTCGGAGCCACTCAGAATCGGCTTTAAGCAATAGGTCAAGGATTCAGTAGCCGTCATTAGGTAAAACGCTAGATCATATCACTCCAGAACAAACCAAGTAGACTACTTGACAGTTTGTCATTTTCAAAATGTCCTTTTTAAATAAAACTCGTTTATTCTTTCTGCATAAAGCTTCATTTTTGTATTTTTTATTATAGTTCAGAGACACTATATTATCTCTGTATAAAGACAATGAGATTGATTTTTCGGCGATGGTTGCTTAATTTATATCACTGTGGTATAAATCCTGATTTAAGTGATGTTTTAAATAATTAGATTTATTGAAGAACAATTATTTTATACTTTAATAATAATCATTGAAGAATAATTTTATTTCATACTTTGTAAAATTTTGGAGAAGCATTTTTAATTGAATAGAGGGCATCACCAGCAGCATTAAAACAGTAACTCATACCTTATCATTTGCAACGGATAAATAAAATTTAAATGTCCTTGTTTCAGTTATAATATTTCTCCCCGTATCATAGCTTTTGCATGTTCTTATATTAACCTAGCATCAAATCCATAATATTTCTGTTATATTTTTTTGTTTATTTAACTACTCGTGTTTAAAATCTTGTCTGATAAAAAGTTTTTTATTTTTCTAAACAATGAAAAAAATATGAATTGTTTTTAAGAATATGGTTAAGGGGCATAAAAATCATATTTCATACATTTAAAACATACTTTGTCAGATGTCAATAATACTGCATAAATTAAAATAATATATAGAATAATGAATATTTAATCAATACTCATAATATAAACCTAACTTAAATAACTTCATTTGTAAATTTTAATTAGGAAAGAATTAGTTTTTATAAATCATATTTAAATTAAAAAGGTGATTTACATTTTTTTAAAATTGATATGATTTTTGACTAAACAATATTTTTACTGACATTGTCTGTAGCTGTTCTTACCTGTTTTTTCTTCTGTTAAATCTCTTTTTACGTTATTCTGTCCTGGACCGTAAATTTCCCCTCCGCACACTAGACTGAGGGCTTCTACTAGTACAGAACCGCACAGATGAACACCCTGCCGTTTCGATAGAGATATAGGGGTGCTACAGGACAACTGTGTACAGATGAGGAACACCAGGACTGTGGCGAGCTGCTCAAAGAAAAATAACAAAAATGCATGTCGAAAATCGATAAAATTACTGAAATATTTCTGACCTGAAATACGGTAACTAATTATTTCTAGAGAAAAATGATTTTAACACAATAAAAATTCTGAACTATAAATGACCCATTTAATCAAGTTTTCCAAAAATATAAAATGAATTATTTGATAATCCTCTACACAATACTAGCCGAAATTATCTGTCCTCGAAGTTATGAAGGGGTTGGACCTAGAATGGATAGAGGCATTCATATTGGATTCTTGATGAGTTAGGGTTACCAAAATTCAAAGCGAGTTCGAAAATGTTCCAAATCCACCCCTTCCCCTTTTACGAGCTCTTAATGCCATTATTTCAACCCCTATTTTCCCCTGTTAAGAGCAAGTGATTACATTTTTCAACTTATCACATAATAAATAGGTAAAAATAACATTTTTTTCTTGCATTATGACGTTATTCCTTTAACCATCTTATTTAATCATTTCTTATTTTAAATTATTTAAATATCGTCTGCATTATTCTCATCCGTTTTATCACTGGACTTAGATATCACGTAAATAATTTTCTTTTAAATCTGGCTTAAATAACAGATCAGGTACATATATGATAATTTTAAATTGAATCACCGATTATTTTTTGTTGCAAGATAATTCTTAGTCAAAAACAAACCATCTTTCTTATTTGCCTTATAGGGTACTTTACAATTCTGGAAAATTAAAAATTTTACTGATCCCGTTATATTGCGGGCTATATGTTAGTCAATAATAACATCACCATATATTCCAACTGAAAGTCATAAACTAAGATCTAAATCCTCGAAGTTGACGCCTGGCTCATATTTGTTAGTAAAAGTACATTTTATACACACATGCATAAGTCTAAGATATGTGCACATGTAGCAATGTGATTTTAATTAAAGGTCCAATTTCATAACGTTAAAACCAAATCAATGCTCAGATTAACATTAAATTTGACAAAATATTTTCGATGACGTTTATGAAACGGTATAAAAATAAAAATAGAAATTTTTTTTTACCTACAGATTGTACTTTGAGCTTCATAAAGTAAATGCATGTTGTACAAATGACGGATGCAATGTAATAGTTTTTTTTAATAATATTAAAGTAAAATAAATAATTTTATTTCATGTACTTTTAATGATTAAACTTTCAATATATGTTAGACGCTCTGCAATTTTTGCACAGTTGGATTTGTTTCATTTTGAGACAAAAATTATTCTTTTTATCTATAAATAGGTGACTATTAATTTTTTGTAAGTATTGAGGAACGATATTATGGGTCAGCGATATTTTGAATTGGTGATATTTTGGTCAGGTGATGTTTC
Source organism: Pardosa pseudoannulata (assembly GCA_032207245.1). Taxonomy (NCBI): domain Eukaryota; kingdom Metazoa; phylum Arthropoda; class Arachnida; order Araneae; family Lycosidae; genus Pardosa; species Pardosa pseudoannulata. The sequence continues at coordinate 153,712,041 of CM063506.1, read as the reverse complement.
CGACGATGAAATTTCAACTGGATAAATGCCACTGTTCATATAACCGAAGTGATGTCCTGGAACCTCGCGGTCAATGTCTGAATCACACGTTAGCATAAGTATAGTGTATATACACATGCATTCAGTTCAATCCAAGAAATAAGCCTGTGTAATCGCAATGTAGAATTTTCCTTGTTTGATTTTGGAAGAATAAAATGGTTTTTTACTTAAAAAAACCAATTTGTTTATTCGAACACCATTTTTCAACAACATATTTTTTCATATCATCTAAGACAGAGGCTCTAACCTTTTCTAGGCCACAGTTTACATTACAAGAAAAAAAGTCTAATACTCCCTTTTCCAATATAGTTAATTATGCCAAATATAAAAATTGTTGCAATATATATTCATAATATACATCAAATGAAAAAATTGATATTTCCTTAGCCGCAACATAGCTTTTAAAATATGCATATTAGAAACTAAAATTTTAATACTTAAAATTGTAGTAAAACATTTGTTTTATTTGAGAAACCAAACAACTAGAGGCATTTGACATTTTAAAATAAAAAAAATAAACGTTAAAATATTGTAAATTAAATATTGTAAATTGTAAAAACCTACATAATGCTATAAAATAAATACTTTTCTATTCATATTTATATAATTAAAGTTCAAAGAATAAGAATGCTAATTAACACCCCTTTGATATGCAAAATTAGATTCAATTTACAAATTTCAGAAGTATTTTGTAGGGTATTAGATTTTGATTTATTTTACTTGGTGTATATATTTTGTGTATTATGTTTTTTAATGTATTGCTAGGTATAAAAGAACTAAATAATTTATGTGTTGCTAAGACTCTTATTAATGATAAAGGGAAAATTTTCTTCTAAATAAACTTTTTATTTTGCGAAGAGTCAAATTGGTTGTTTTTCTGAGTACTTTTAAGCTCGAAAGGTGTATCTTTAAATTAAGCTTTATGCACCATGCATAAAAATGAAAAATAAATTACTTTTTATTTTTAACTTTGTATACATTTCACAGGGTTTGTGTCCATACACAATAAATATTAATTTTTCCTTATTAAATTCTCTTTTTTACCACTACAAAATCAGGTTATTTGGATGCATATTCGAAAACTGCAAAATAGTAGACCGTAGTGCTACAAACCAAATCGGACCAATGTTTGCAAGTAGATTCCTCTCTGTTAATATGTAAGAAAGTAATAGAAAGAATTTATTTTTATTAGGAAAAAGATTAAAACCAGATTATATAGCCGTTCAATGCTGTAATTTTACACATGACACTGTACAGTTATTAAATGTTTAAATTAAGTTTACATGAAAATAGTTTAAAAGATCCCGACAAAAATATATATTCTGGAAATTAACTTTTGGTGTAGTGTTAATTTAAAGACAGAGACAGTTTATATAGACAAATGATAATGTAAACAAATATTAAATTTAGAATTAGGTATCATTTTCTAATATATTTTCATATTTTAGTGATTTAATATAAGAATAGCAGGAAAAATAGTCAAATTTTTAAGGATATTGTAATCTCACACCAGCAATAATACACTCTTATTAGTAAACTTAAATTAATATTACTAATTTAAATGAGGAATTTTTCGTTAAAGCCAAATTCCTATCATAATAATTGAGAAGTTGTATAAGAGTAATTTAAATTGCAATTTTGCAAATAATGAATAGCATAGTTAATTTCAAAATTTGTAGCAATCCTCTCCCCAAAACTTTAATCAAATTTGTTACGCTTAAAATAAAGAGCACATTACCTAAAACAAATCATTATATTAACAATTATAGTCGTTATTAAAAACATATAGTTGTAAACGGATTTATATACAAATTTTATTTAATGAATAATGATTTATAAATAGGTTATATATAGAACATCAGTGATTCTGAAAATAATTATTTAATGCCAAATGTTAACCTTTGTTAATACTGTTTACACGTTTTTATACAGATTCTTCAAGTCAAATAATACTTACTTTCAACATGATTTTCTGATGTATCAGGCTACTGCCACTCTTCAAACGTACTGCTGTAAACCTCTAAAGCAACCACCATTTTATGTACCCAAGAATCTGCAATGCGCCAGCTATGGCGACTGATAAAAAACTGTCCGTCTGGTACTTCAGTCTGATTCTGAATACAAGGAACATTGAACTACCCCCCTAAGGATAAAAACCATTGTTTTTTACGCATTTCAGTCACAGATTGTTGTGTTAAAGCTGTTGGCGATCCCGTATCGGCTTACTGTGGGTGGAAACAAGACTCTGTTAAAAGCTGCTGACAGCGTTTTGTTTGGGAACTTCCCGAAATCCGAGCCGTATAATTAAAAGAATAGGGGGAACACGGTAAACAGAGTATTGACTTTACCAGAGTAAAGGGATGCTATCTTTTCCTGCTTTGGTTTTATTTCCATCACGTCCAAAAGCGTTACTTGAAAACAATGAAAAAACAGATAAATAAAAAGGTTTTTTGTTGAATGTGATAAATAAAGTTTGAGGAAGTTCAAAGTTACAAATTTTCTGTTTTTAACTAATTCGTTTGTATTTTCAGAGAAATAGATCACACGCTCTTATGTAACAGACTGTAGATATAAACGTGCCTGGACAGAACCCCAAGTGGCAAGTTTTTAAATTAACACATTAACTACTTAAAGCGGAGTGCGTTCATGATAAATCTGTGGACTCTAAAGTTATCTCGTTGGACATAAAGAAGGAGCATGGAATCAGAATAATATACCTTCAACTGAGAATGTTCAAAACTGAGAAGTTACTTGGCCTGTACCTATCAAACAGAAGTAATGTTGTCCACTTATAGGATATTCTTCCAAAGTGATGAATATTTATGTGCTATAGAACAGACAAATGTAAAATAGTAAAGAGCTTGCTATATTTGAAAGAAACATATTTTGAACTCTTGGGCTTGAGACACACACTGTTATTATATAAGAATATTCTAGTTATTTTAATTCTGCTTGACACTCATTTAGTACTATCTGCAATATGGCAAAATGTCAGTTCTTACCACATTTCTAACTATATATTTTCAATTCTTTTGAGTCACTTGAGACGCAAGTCGTTACTAGATTTCACGATCTAGTTATTTTTACTGTTTGATACACATTTAGTATTTGGCACAATTTAGCAAATTAACGAAGTTTATCCCATCTAAAACATTATGTTTACAATTTTTTTTAGTTCCTTGAAACTCAGACCCTTATTAATTTCAATATCTTATTTATCTTATTTTTGTTATACTTTGATTTTAGTACTACCTACATTATCAACAACTAATAAAGTTCCTGCTGTATTAAAGCAGCGTAATTTCAATTCTAAAGTTCCTTGAGTCTTAAAATAGTTTGGTTGAATTTGGTTTGGAGCTCTAAGGTCTGCTTTTTGCTACACTAGGGACAATGATACCAGGACCTACTGCTTGAAGCCGATTCCAAACGGCTATGAACACCCATGCCAGAAGCAGGATTCGAACCAGCGGACTCTTCCTAAATTCATTTTTTTCTAATTAAGAGCATTGTACTTAAATATTTTATTAATAACATATAGCCCGTCATATGACGGGATCATTAAAATTTTTAATTTTCCAGAATTGTAAAGAACTCTATAAGGCAGGTAATTTTTTTTTTTTTTTTTTTTTTCTGAGAATTACCTTTCAACAAAAATAATCGATTAAAACTATCACATATGTACTTAATCTATTATTTAAATTAAATAAAAAAAGAAAATTATTTATGTAATATCTAAGTTTAGAGATAAAAAAATATGAAAATAATGAAGAAAATATTTAAATAATTTAAAATAAGAAATGATTCATTGAGATGGTTAAAGTAATGGAGTCATAATGCTAGAAAAAAATTGTTATTTTTACCTATTTATTATGTGATAAATTGATAAATTTAATCGCTTTCTCTTAAAATTCAGCTTCATATAATGGCATTAAACGCTCGAAAATGGGACGGGGTGGATTTCGAACGTTTTAAAGAGGACAGTATTTTTCGCTGTGATACGAAGCTTATTCATACCAATTTACTTCAGAATCGAATCTATAGTTTAGGAAAAGATAAACTTTACTCGCTTTGAATTTTGCAAACCCTAAATCATCAAAATCCAATATGGATGCTCTATCCATTCCAGGTCCAAGAGCTTCATAACTTCGAGGACAGACGGGCAGATAACTTAGGCTATTATTACATTACGAGAAGAAAGTTTAAGGATACACAACATGAAATGTTTATGTGGCCAAGGACATCCTTAAAGCAATACGTGAATTTAATAAAATAAAAATTATAAAAATTATAAAAAGTTGAAAAAATAGTAAAAATTTATTTTAAAAATAATAAAGCAACTTTCGGAATAAGAATTTAAAAGAAAACGCAGAAAATATTAAATTTATTAGACATTAAAAAGAATTGGCTGTGTCGGAGATAGAACTATCAACACGAGAGGTACGATGATCAAGTGGACAGACATTCTACCAAACGTACAACGCCTGCACGATGTGAGCGAACTAATTAGAGTATATGAAGTCAGGTAGTCATGTAGAAACAGTCCAGAAATTTAAATAATACACTCCGCCTTTGCCATCCTATCAAGAATGAATTTTGTATAAAATAAGAGGAAGGATAAGGCTTGAAATAATAGCATTAAATACTCGAAAAGGGGGGATGGGTGGATTTCGAACTCGATTTCAATTTTGCTAACCCTAACTCATGAAAAATCCAATATGGATGCCTGTATCCATTCCAGGTACAACCGCTTCAGAAATTCAAGGACAGACAACTTAGGCTATTATTATATAGGGGATTAATATAGTTACAGAATTTTCAAACTTGGTTTTACGTTATTTGATCAGAAAAATACTAAAATAAATATTTTGAACTATGCAACATATTACTTTAGACTTTCCAAATTGTACAGATGTTATCGTGTCATTCTATCATGCTTTTGGATTGCGTTCGATTCCAGAAGAAATCTCGGATAAACATAAAAGAGTTAAAATAGGGTTGCCAATTTGGAGTTTAAACTCCAGATCAACTCTCTGAATCCTCTTTTATTCAAATTTCAAACAATATGCTTGGCGAATTGTGTACTAACTTTGGCCACATATAGAATATACTTAAACTCGCATTCTCTAATGAAATTTGAATGATTTGTGCATTTAGGGAGATATATATATATACATATAGTTGATAACCCGATATCATAAATAACTAAAAATATTTTGTCACCTTTACATAACTTTATTAGTAATGGTAATGTTTGCAGGATTTTTATTGGAAGTACTACTTTTACACAAAACAAGAATATAAAAGTTTCCTCATTTCATTACACATTTTTTGCCAGTTTATTTCCTCATAATTTCAAAAGTTGGAAAAATTGCAGAAAATGTTTATAAGAGGATTGTAATGAGGTGAATTAAAAATTAATTGATGAGGAAATAACGAGTATTGAAAGAAAATAATTTCTTACTGCGCTTACGCAGTAAAAGATTATTTATAAATTGCTTTACGGCTTAATTTTATGGAGAATACTACAGAAAAACTTATTTAACATTTAGCATACGGGTATACTTCACCGCGAACAAACGCGAGCATCGGGCGTTTTTTCGTGAATCGAGAGAAAGTTTAGTTATTCAGAAAAATCGCAATAAATCAAAAACTACTTTGTTTTTAAGAACGAAAATTTTTATTTTACACTTTAATATATACTGTATGATTATTTAACAAAAAAAAACAATATTTTTACGGAATCACAAAAATAAACGATTTTTAAAATTATAGTCGATAATCTGTCAGCGCATTTTTCTTCATCACTATCTTTGTCACAAAGGCTCATTTTATCAATTTTGTATTCAACAATAAAAAACCACGCTTCAAATTGTAATAAAAAACAAACTTGTACGTTCTAGAGCTAGGAATTCGATTGAAGACGAAATAACGCAATAAAAGACCGAGTAACTCGACAATCTTAACTTGTGAAAAGAAAAAATGCAAAGTGTTGCACAGCAACGCAAACATGTAATGCCACACATACATATAATTATACGTTTTAGTAGATTTGTCGTGCTTATTGGGTATTCACACCAAATCTACTAAATATGTATTTTTACGTGACCCGCGCTTCAGTGACAGATTGAAAAAACGCAAAAATACGTTGCCTGCACGCGAAGTGTTAAAAATGTCCAATTCTATATTATGAAAATCTAAAGTGATGAGTCGTATTCTAGTTTCTTATTTAGCTAGGAAACAGGGGCGGTCTTTCCCATTTTGAAATTTTACACGAAGATGATTTTTAATAAATATTTAGAAGAAACTTGCGGTTGTACTATATTAAAAAGAACAATTTTCAATATTGCATATAAAGGTAAAAATAATTCACTTATTTTGATGCATAAAAATAAAGATTATGATAAGATAAAGAGGTCCTTAAAAGGAATTTCTTTAAAACTTACATAATCTTGTCCCGTGGATAATACTGTCAATTTTTTGCCTTCAGCAAATATATTTTTTAAGATATTTCAAGGTAAAGGGGTCCCGGTCTCAAGCCGAACACTGGCCGATTGGTCAGGGCGTTGATCGTCGGTACCGGAGTTCGTGGGTTCGAGTCCCACTGTGGTATGGATGTTCGTAGCCGTTCGGAATCGGTTTTAAGCAGTAGGTCCCGGTCTCATTAGCCCTCATGTACAAAACAGTAGACCGTAGCGCTCCAAACCAAACCAAGGTAAAGGAAAATATGTACCAAAAGGAAATGTTAGGACGGTTTTATACTCTTATTAAATAAATATGAAATAGTTGCGAAAAAACTCTTTAAATAAGAAAAACCAACCTATAAATCAACATGAATTTGTGAAATTTTTTTTTAAAAGTGTGTCGTTTGTAACTATGTATTTGAACATACTTTTTAACTTTCCATGAAATAATTACATTTTTTATGAATGTCAATATTGATAATTTAGTTCAGGTTTCAGCAGTGGAATCTGACCATAAAGACGATTAGGGCAAAATCGGTTCTTTTCAGGACTCAAACATGTGTGGGTTTATCACATGTGTGGCCCTATAAGATGGGGGTATTCGGGATCGAGAGAAGTGGATGCCGAAAAAATTATATTTCGCTCCTCTACAGTTATAGCTGTACGAGAAGTGCCAGCTTAGCTTTTAGAACGTCCGGTCCATAATCCCAAACTGCTTTTCTGTAGCCCTTTCTCCTTTTGTGTGAATGCTTGGTCTTTTCAAGAAAGGTAGAGATGAGTATTCTCGGGAACTGAAGGAAGAATAATCATGTCGCACTCTCTCTCCAAGTGAAATTCGCGCTGCTCTTCGGAACGGAGTTTGTGGGTTCGAATCCCACTGCGGGCATGGATGTTTGTAGCGTTCGGAATCGGCTTTAAGCAGTAGGTCCCGGTCTCATTAGCCCTCGTGTGCAAAACAGTAGACCGTAGCGCTCCAAACCAAACAAAACCAAACCGAGTGAAAATTTAATTCTGTATATATTTGGTTTGGAGCGCTACCGTCTACTTTTTGCAACTCAAGGGTTTAATGAGACCAGGACCTACAGTTTAAAGTTGATTCCGAATAGTTACGAACATCCCTGCCACAGTGGGATTCGAACCCATGAACTCTGGTACCGAAGGCCAATTCCCTAACTATTCGTCCATCGTTTGGCAATTCTGAATATGTAAAAAATGTAAATAGAAGCATTTAATAAAGTCCATCTGGTCAGAAAGTTTTGACACTGATGAAATTGGAGTTTGACAATACTGCTTGGTCAACGACAATTAATACACTTTTGTATGTTGATATACTTGTGCAACAGTGCTTTATTAACCTATGACCATCAGTATGAAAAATCAGGAAGGATTTGCTATTTGGTTTGAAAGAATTAATAGAAATTTAATTTATGCTTTTGAACGAAGGGATATGACTGTAAGATGAAATTATAAAATAAATTTTAAAAAATATAACTAGTTATTTAACCTTTTATTGAATTTTGTAACAATAAAACAATATATCTTCTCAAATATTTCTAAACATATTATTTCTCTATCGTAAAAAATATCTAAAAATAGCAAAAAAAATTCATTAAAGGAATAATTTTTTTAATGTGAGTAGAAATATTAAGTAAAATAATATAGGTTATATAATCATTAGATTGGGTATGAAATGCTACTTTCTACGTTTAGTTACACGACGTCTGATCTGATTAAAGCCAATTTCGAACGTCTACAAAAACCCATGCCAGGAGCAGGATTCGAACCCGCAGATGCAGCGCAGCGATCTGCGAGTCACCCACCGTCTGGTAGTTATTTTATTAAAATTGTACTTTTAAAATAACCATTTCTAGCCTATTTATTGATATACAGAGTAATAATACAGTAAGGAAATTTTTTATCATACAACTTTCTAAATATATAACCCCAGTTATTCTTAACGAATTCTCTAGTTTTTATTATAGACTACTATGAACTATTTATTTCTATTGAAATATATGTTCAAATTATTAATATTTATGTAATTTTGTATACAAACATCCTTTTATTTTTGATATCTTATTAACTTCCAAATTGGTTAATTGAAGAAAAAACAAATATGAATTTTTATTTTCCAAATAAATAATTTATTTGTCTGTTGAGTATGCATAGTTTTAAATGTTTTTTTTTTCACAGAAAATTGTTTTCAGCAGCATGCCTGCTCGTCATAAATTGTACATGCATCCAGTCCTTAAATTCGTGGAGTTTTCTACTTGGCACAGTAGGAGGCGAGGTCCGCAAACGAGCAGTGTCTCGTGCAGCACTCGTTGGCGACTCCCATCAGAGGCAGCTGGCGGCGGCTTATGTTGGGGTAGATGTTTTCATTGCTTTTGGAAGCAAGGCGGGCTAGGAACCATCCTGGGAAGATATCGGCTGAAAAGAAAAATAAAGAAAATCATTTTAAAGGAATGGTGGACATTACAAAGTGTTTTTTATAAATTATGGAGTTAAAATTAAAAAAAAATTTAAATACGTATAAATTGAAGCATCAGTAAGTTATTCCCATTAATATTTTTTGGTGCTGTTGTTGCTCATTTCCCTGTTGTTAGACAGCCTACAGTGTAATATGAGTTACACTGTTGACCGAGGGGCGAGGGCGATGTCAGTGACCCCCTTCGACCCCATTGGACAAGAGGGGTTGCTAACGCGGGTCAGTCGTCTTTGGCCTTGGCAACAGCAGTCTTTGCTCAGCAGATTGAAGGCCCCATCGTCCACTTCAGCAGAGGCAAAATAATCTCAGCTCTTTTGTTGTTCATCTGAGGAAAGCGTCATCAGAGGGAGTTTCTTCCATATTCCAACGGCTCCTTATTGAGATTGGATATATTTGCTTCCATATTGAAATTGAATAGATTTTATGTGCGTCACCAAATTATGAAAAAAGTAAAATTGTAAATAAAACAAGTCTGCAAAACGGTATGTCTTCGCTCATTTGTATATGGTATCTTAACTCTTTGCGTATCTCAACATGGCATGGTATAAGTCATTGGTACATAATATTTAGTCTGAGTAAAAATTCAAAGATTGCTGTTGCCGCGTTAGCAACCCCTCTTGTTCAATGGGGCCGAAGGAGGGGAGGGTCACTGACATCGCCCTCGTCCCTCGGTCAACGATGTAAGTCATGTTACAATGATGTTCAATAGACTTCGTCGTAATATGTAACTTCTCCAAGGCTGGGGGGTAATACGACGTTTTGTTTGAACGAAGAACCATGTGGTCTGAAGACTGGCTAAAAAGGGATGTATCTTTCGGTTGATGAGCCCTACTAGGGTGGAGGGAGACTTGCTCAAGTGGACCCTCCTAACTTAGAAGCAAGAAGCAAGCAAAGAGCTCCCAAGCTTGACCTGTCACTTCCAGGGGTAACATTTGGAGAGTTGAAGAACACTAACTACGAGCATATTTTACGGGTTCATTAATTAGCTGCTTTTAATAGAGACAGCGAATCTTTCGCCGGCTCGAGCCTCGAACCGACAGACCTCCGGGTGCGAGATCGGTGCCTTTGCCGACTGAACTACCACGGCTCTTTTGTTTTTCTTAAAATTCCTTTTCATTTTCGAATATTTTATAGAATTATTGTTAATTCTTAAAATACTCCTGTTGGCTCATTCATAGATTCCCTCAACATACTTACCAAACTTTTCTTATATTAAAATAAACCTGGATATTCATTTTAAAGTTCGACATTCTTTAGATTATTAAAACTCAGTTTATGTTTTGGAAGCCTGCATTTTTCTTGAATATTTTACGTACAGACGTAAAAATATTTTCTATAAACTATTTTATCTACATACAAAACCCACACCCGAATATATTCTAAATATACTTTCAAGTAATAATAAAGCAAAAAATATAAGAAAAAAATTGAAAGTTAACTCACATTTTAAAAATCGACAAAAAAAATTGAAACTTAAAAATTACCTGATATTTAAAGCATTTTTAAATGTGTTTTTAATTATATATAAATATATATATTATAATTTTTTATATCTAATTTAGTTATTTAGTTATTTTTATTGTATGTGCATACAAAGAGTCATAAATTTAAGTTAATTTTCATTAACGCGTAAACGTGTAAGTCCATTATCCCCTTAGGTCTTTGTATCCTCGTGTTTATATACTGCAGATACAGTATTATCTGTAACTTGCATAAAAAATTACGTTTATCCAGCCAATTTTGATCAAAATTAAAAAAATATTCAATTATTTTATCGGGAAGGTAACGCTTTTACTTATTCAAAGCAGTTTACATTTTGTCTGAATGCTCTTTAGAATTATAGTTATAGCTATTTTACATTAGCTAATAAACCGGATCTAGATTTAAAATAAAACTTAAAGTGCATTTTGTGAATACTGAAATTTTTTCTTTCATTTAACCAGTTATAGTTTAGTTGAAGACTTTAGAAGTTATGGGTAAAATCTTTATGATTTTTTTAATATACACTATCGTCCATTTATGAAAGAAACGATTGGCTTCCTTTTAATTTCTATTAAACATATGTAGGAATCATTAATATGTAACGAATTATTACTATGTATGTAAATACAGAAATGCCCTTTCATTTTCAATTTCTTATCCGGGATGATGCTGAAAGTTTTATGGACTATAGGTTTGAATATTTAAAATTTCTTCCAAAAATTTTAGTTCTTTTTATATTTTCATATCCGGGTTCACGTTTTTTTATATAAAAAAATGTTTTTATTTAAACAAAATCTTTCATATAAATAGGATTTTTTATAACACATTTTTACATTAATTTACATTTATAAAAGTAATATATGCAAACAAATAAGCTATTTTCATGAGCATAGCTATTTTTAAATAATAGGAAGAGATTTATGCAAAAAAAGTTTAATGCAAATGTATATGTTTCAAATCTGATCAAACTTAACATTCAATACATCAGAAATAATAGTACACTTCAAGTGTCTAAATACACAAAAAATGAATTTAATTTCAATTGTCTTACTTTGAAAGTGAAAAAAATAGGACAATTTTATTTCCTGAATATCCATACAACGTACTACTAAAATTAAGCTAATTTCTTTAAATACTGCAAAAATTTTAAGATTCAGAAATCTGTTGTAATCTTTAGATATTTAGGAGGTTTTGAAAGCTCTGTTTTATAATTGAAAGTTCATACTTATTCATTATCATGTCTGTTTTTAGCATAAAATTCAAACCATTAAAACCCTATATTGAATAATTACTTTTCATAGGTATATTACTGTGTGAAAACTTCATGTTTTTATTATGTTCTTTATATCAATTTCAATGAATATAAGTAGTACTGTCATATTTTAAAGCAGCAAATTAGTTCTAAAGTGCCAAAATCTATTACACACTCACATGCAGAAAATCACCGATGCAGCTTTGGTAAATGATTTAAGTCACCGAACACTGGTTCATATACCGAAAATGTTTTAATAATTAACGAGAGGTATATCTCTAGAATTTATTATTTTATATCTTCCATTGTAATCTATTACATTCTATGTAGTCGCAAATGTTTATATTATCCAAAAAATAATGAAATATTAATATTTTTTTGCCAGTATAGGAGTCAGAAGTATGAAATTCTATATCATTTTTTTCTTTAAAAATTAAAAAATTAAAAATGATTATAAAATACATCATGAAATTGTAAATGCAACATATTTTATATTTAAAACACATTAAAAAACTGCAAAATTAATTGAAAATATTTTTAATGATTTTATTCAAAGTTTTTTTAGACACTTGATTTAAATCGGGATTTTAATTCTAATTTTTATATAGCTTTTTTAAATCAATGAACCCTGGTTCATATAACAAAAGCACTTTAAAAATTAATAGGATTATTCAAATTATGAGTTCCTTCGTTAAATATAGTATTTTATATCTTAGCTTGTAGTCTATTACATCCTTAGTAGTCCAAAATGCTTGCAGTATAAAAAAAGTTAAAGTTGTAATATTAAGTATTCTTTATCCTTACAAGTGTCGTAAACATCTAATTCTGTACTTTAAAATCAAATAACAATTATAATAAAATGTATTATTAAAAATGTGTGTTTTGATACATTTACGCACTATCATATTATTAAATTACATTTGGCTTGTTTATCAAAAGTAATTAGATACCTCAAAATATTGCTTTATTGATTGCTGTTATCATGCAAGAATGCATTTAACACAATTAACGTGTAGAATCCTTATCAGTTGCCAGTACTAAATTTATTCTTCATAACAAAATTTATTGATCGCTTAAATAGATGCTGATAAAATTATTATTGAAATACACTGTAATTGTTAAAAATAAAAACTAGAGGCAACAAAAATAGATAGCCCACAATAGTAGTTTTACATTCTTTATGAAAAGACTTAAATAATTTAAAATATTTAAATGAATTATTTTTTAAGGGGAACACTTTTTGCCAATAAATTTGTATTTTCACATTTTGAATTTTAGTAACTCTTATTATTTACTTTATAAGCCATATCTAAACATCTGGGAAAATGTTTTTGGAATGCGGGGTTTTTAAGATAGAAAGTATTAGATTACATTAACTGAGGAAAAAAGCTAAGATTAACAATATTAACTATAAAAAGCGAGCAGTATCCCTATACATTAAAGAACTTAAATCAGTCAAAGTGATTGATATGATGCACATTGACTATGTTATCTGATTCCCAGTTTGATTTGTCGCATTTTAAATTATATTAAAAACTACTTACACCAAATATCTTTTCTATAAAACTATAAACCAAGATTGGGTGAAATTTCGAAGCCGGAATGGCACTGAGGCTACAGACCGCACTCATTTCAGAAAGTTTGGTTTGGAGCTCTACAATCTACTCTTTTGCACACGAGGGCTAATGAGACTGGGACCTACTGCTTAAAGCCGATTCCGAACGGCTACAAACATCCATGCCATAGTGGGATTCGAACCCACGAACTCTGGTACCGACGATCAGCGCCCTAACTAATCGGCCAGCGTTCGGCCATTTCAGAAAGACATTTTCGAAAAGAAGGTGCGGAAATTTTGTTTTTATTAAAAAAAAACTATCCATAATTTACTAATACATATTTCAATTAACATCTGTCTTGCTTTAAAAGCTCTTGAACAGAAATATCTAAACAATACTGATTATATTTATACATTTTAACGTCTTATTCCGAATAAATAATTTAAGATGTGTTTCAGTTTTGATCTATTCTATCTGTTCCTTCCAAGAGACAAATCGTTAAAAAAAATTACTGATATGTCTTGTACTTAACTGTGCATTAAATGGCTTGACTTGTTATATTAAAACTTTCACTCGATTTATTGTGTTCGTCTACAAATGTAAATCAAAATCATAATTGACAAACATGTTATATCCCTATAGAAAGATAGCCAAAATGTAGAATATTCAAGGGGCAATTGGCAAGGTAGCTGTACCCCTAAAATAATCATGTCATTTATTCTTAGGATTGTGTCTCAAACTATCTTAAAACCATTCGTAATTTTTAAAATTTTTTATGTTGTCAAATAATGTTACTTTTGGATTCGCTAGAATTGGAGTAGAGTAGATTTCTGCCACTCTGGGCAGTCACCAAATTTGCCGCCACTTTTCCCTCACCTACAAAATATCCCTATTAACCCCTTAATACACAGAAAAAGGATATAATGAAAAAGACCAGCCAAAAAAAAATCAATTTTTTTAATGTAAAAACATTTTAGAACGTTACCTTGCCAAGAAAATTACAAAAATACACAAATAATCCAAATTTTTATTACAATTTTGGATTTTGATAACATTGCAGAAAATAGTTAAATATTGTAATATTAGACTTTTTTTTTTCTTTCGTTTTTTTTACATTGTTATTTTCAATTTTCGATTGCATTCGAGTGCAACGCCGCTCGATATATCTCGAGTGTGCACAGTTTGAACAGTTTAGCGCGCTCGAGTTAACTCGAGCATGCCCATTAAGGGGTTAAAGAGAAATTTCTACAGCGAACAATATTTTAAGCTGCAATGAGATTTTTTTTTTTCTTTTAAAAATTCAGAAACTAGGAAACAAAATCTAATCACATGTGTTTTAAAATCTGATATTAATAAATTGTTATCTAAAAGCACTGTTATTTGAAAAAAATCTTGTTTATCGAACTAATATTATTGAAAAAGTATTAGCTGGTACAGTATGATAAATATTTTTCTCACTAACTAAATACCTTTTCAGCTACAGTTTTAAAATAATAAATATATATTTGAATATGTCTCATTATTAATTTAACGGTGAGCATTTTGCTAATAAATTGCTGCTCCAAGAGCCAAATCGTAAAAAAAACTATTTTTACTGATATGTCTAGTACTTAACTGTGCATTAAATGACTTGTTATATTAAAACTTTCGCCCAATTTACTGTTTGCATCTACACGTATAAAAATCATGATTAACAAACATACATTATACCCTTTTAGAAAGATAGCCAAAATGTAAAGTATTTAAGGGACAATTCGAAAGGTAGTTGTACCTCTAAACACAACTAATATCATTTGTTCATAGGATTGTGTCTCAAACCCTGTTAAAAGCATTCGTATTTTTTTTTCTATGTTGTCAAGGAATAATGTTGCTTTTGGATTCACTAGAATTGGCGTAGAGTAGATTTCTACCACTCTGGACAGCCATCATATTAGCCGCCACTTTTTCCTCACCTACAAAATATTATTAACCCTTTAATGCACAGTTTTTTTTAAAAAAGGCGGCCAAAAAAATCAATTTTTTAATGTAAAAATCACAATTTAGAACGTTATCTTGCCAAAAAAATGACAAAAATAATCAAAATTTTTATTTCAATTTTGGATTTTGGTAACACTGCAGAAAATAGTCAAATATTGTAATATACGACTTTTTTTTTCACATTGTTATTTTCAATTCTCGATTGCATTCGAGAGTGAAAAATTATAGCAACAAAAAGTACAACGCCCCTTGAATTATCTCGAGGATGCACATTTTGGCTGGTTTAGCGCTCTCGGGTTAACTCGAGCTTGCACTTTAAGGGGTTAAAGAGAAATTTCTAGAGCGAACAATATTTTAAGCTGCAATGAGAATTCTTTTTAAATTTAGAATCTAGGAAACAAAATTTAATCACATGTGTTTTGATATCTAATATTAATAAATTGTTATCTAAAAGCACTGTTATTATTTGAAAAAAATTCTTGTTTATCGAACTAATATTATTGGAAAAGTATTAGTTGGTCCAGTATGATAAACATTTTTCTCACTGACAAAATACCTTTTCAGCTACAGTTTTAAAATAAAAATATCTATTTGAATATGTCTCCTTAATATTAATTTAACGACGGGCATTTTGCCGTCTCTAGCAAAGTGCCGCTACTGTGTTCGAGATCCTCACCTGCTCCTTCTTCCGCGACATCTCTCTTGGCTTCTTGGCCGGGTCCGTAGAACTCTCCACCGCAGATCATGTTAAGGGCTTCGGTCAGCCGATCGCCGCACAGCCGGAAACCGCGCTTCTGCACGGCAGTACTGGCCACGACCAGGCAGATGGCGGCGAACACGCTCAACACGGCAATCTAGGAGAGAACAAAACGAGCCGATTAAGGCAGATTATTTGCAGCACGACTGATGAAAAATGGTACGATATCCCTCAGCGTTATGCTTCATAAAGTATACTTCGAGATATCAGAGGGAAGGATAATATTACATCGATATGGGTGGTCTTGCACGCGTAGTTTCTTTTGGATGGAACAAATACGTTTCTTTCTGTATGCATACTCAACCTGATCTTCTCTAAAGATTGTAAAGATCCATTTAATAATACATTTAAATTACATATTCATTATACGTAAAAAGTAAATCCTTGTAATACTTTTTCTATACAAAAACTGAATTAAATCCTTACTATGGCTTGTACCAATTTGACATTTACGTGTTATTCGGTAAATAAATAATTGAATACCAGAGTACCGGTGATTTACTGGTACTTTTTTTCTTTAGAAATAACAGAAAAAGTAGCAGTAACTAAATTATTACTATAATTATAACTAAATTATAAAAATATCAGCATATATAATATTTTTTGGTTCGTGCGCTTTCATTTCAAATACAAAATAATGAATAGTAATTTCTATAAATTGTAAACAATCAAATCTCATTAAAATACTCAATAATGAAACTAATTTATTTCTAATCAATTTATTGGAATACTGATAAAAGTTTCAAAAATACTATTTTTCAACGGTAAACTTGCTCTAATTGAAACTCAAGAATAATACAGATATGATAGATAATTATAACAGCTTAACAATATTTTTTTATGATATGCATAATTTTTTCTAATGAGAAATTATAGAATTGGGCAATGTATACTAAATACATATATATTTTGGTTCGTGTACCTTTATTTCAAAGACAAAATACCAAATTGTAATTACTGTGAAATGTAAACGACTAAATCATGACGAAATATATAATTATAAAACAATTTTCTAACAGTTTATTAAAATATTAAGGAAAGTTTAAAAATGCTATAATTTAAACGTAGTCATGTTACAATTCAAATGTTAGAATAATATCAATGCAAGAGAGGATTTTTATAGCTTAATTTTTTTTTAATATGTTTGTTAAAAGATTAACTTGTTCAAATTTCTATAACATAATGAAGACTTGATTTTAACTTCTAACTAGTGTGAAAGTATTTTATGCGATAAAACTAAAAGAATAGACAACGGAAATAACTGAAATCATTAACCTTAAACTAATGTGGACCTACTTTGGGAGATACTAAAAAGGGAGAATAAAATAATCCTTCAAATAAATCATTAATATTTATATCAAATTAGTAATTAATCATATTATAATTAATCATTAGTTTGAGAGATGAAACTATAAAAGAAGACAACAGAAATCACTCAAATCATATTAACATTTAAAGAATGTGGACCGATTTTGAGAGATAAAACTAAAAGGAAAGTAAACAGAAATCATTCAAATGAAATCATACTAACTTTTAACTAGTGTGAAAGTATTTTAAGAGATGAAACTAAAAGAGAAGATAACAGAAATCATTCGAATCAATTAACCTTTAGCTAATGTGGACCGACTTTAGAAGATAATATTAAAAGAGGAAAAAATAGTAATCATTCAACTGAAAACAAACCTGTAACTATTGTGGATTTATTTTGTGGGTTAAAACTATCTCCATTTGTTCAATTGATTTTCAGATAGCTTTCAACTTGGTAAATGATCTTGACAGTGCGGTGTGGGAAGATATTGAGAAATGCACCAATTGAGATTTAGAGGAGTGAAAAATTAAAAATGAAATATGTGAGAAGACACAAAAATGTGCCATAACTAACATTGTACATATAACTTAGTTAATGAGAAAATTTATACCAATGTTTTCAATTGTCAACAAATAATTAAAGTTTCAAGGATTGAAGTTATAGATTATTTCCCGCAAGTTTATAAATAGTATGTAAATTTTGCAAAAAACGCTTAGAAAACTGTCCATTTGCAAGTTTTACAAATTAACAGAGAAACAAAACCTTTATCATCTCTAAGAAAAACGATTTATCCCATACTTACTTTAGACATTGTTGGAGGTTGTGTACAGTTCAAAAATTTCACTGTTAGTTTGTTATTTTCTAATGATGTAGCACCGTTTTATACTAATCAAAATCCGCATTGCGGCATCGAAAGCAAGCTTCTATTCCTTTAGTTTTGAGAAAAATAAACAGTTCATTTGTAACAAGATATGAGGTTACAAAAGAATTGGTTTCTTTCTCATTTCCGGGTGAAAAAATACCAATGATTACAACGTCAAATGCTTACCACAATTAAAAACATTAGGGATTGATTACCATTGCATCATCTGTATAGAACGGTTTAAAGTTCAGAACCCATAGTAAACAATAAAGATATAACATGGATTTAAAAAAATACCATTACAAATTTCATAAGATTTTAATTTACTTTATACACTCATTATTCGAGAATATTTTTGAAACAACACTAATGCATTTCCTCTTAGTTTCTAGATTTTTAGGCAGATATATTTTTAAATACATAGGATCAAATCTCAGATTATTTTTTAAGCATTTTGTAAATACACTTACTTTTGCATTAAAAATAAACTGTTTTACCACCATCATTAACATAAAGAGAAAGCAGAATTTTATGCAGATATATTCTTAAAAAAGTAACTAATTTTAGATTATTTTTTTTAAAACATTTCCCCCAAATATATTTTAAAAATTAGTAATAAATTTGAGATTACTTTAAAAAACTATCTTTGCTTTCATTTTTTATCGATTTTTGATTTCAACTTTTTAAATTTTAGCGTGAAAGCAAATATCTTTACTTTCATATTAAAATTTATTCATTTTATTAACATATAAGCATAAAATACTATTATGATTAAATATTTAAAGAGAATGCAAAATTTCTTTTTCACGCAGATATATCCTTAAAATTAGTAATGAATTTAAGATTACTTTAAGAAGATTTCTTTGCTTTCATTTTTCAACGATTTTTGCTTTCAACTTTTCAAATTTTAGCGTGAAAGCAAATATCTTTAATTTCACATTGAAATTTATTCAATTTATCATCATCACCATTAGCATAAAATACTATTATGATTAAATATTTAAAGATAATGCAAAATTTCGAATTTCAAATTACTTTTTAAACGTTTTTCGCAAATGTATTTTCCAAAAATAGTAATGAATATAAGTTATATTTTTTAAATTTGCAAATATATAGCTGCTGTCATGCAGATTTATTTGTTTTACCATCTTTATTCAGATGAAGTACTATTATAAGTAATTATTTAAAGAGAATGCTGAATTTAGTTTTTAAGCATTCATAAAAAAGACTTTTTAGTGGCTATATGGGTTATTTGGGGCTTGAATGCCCTTGTGATAAAATTACAAATATCTTCAATTTACTTATTCCGTATGTACCGCTACAGTACCTTTGCTTTTTTAGAGCTGAACGAGACGTAGCCATTTATATTATTTATGACATAATCAATAAAAATACATATACGTTTGCCATCGACTTAGTCGGAAATCGAACCCATAATCAACAAAGATTACTCCCCTATATTGTAAAGCATCGATTTCGACCACTTTCGGCGTAAATTTAAAAAACAATAAAACATTTTTTTCTGTTACTATTACAACAAACATAATTTTCCTTTTTGAAACATATATATACTAGGATATAGTCCATCATATGACGGGATCAGTAAAATTTTTAATTTTCCAGAATTGTAAAGTACCCTATGCGGCAGGTTAAAAAAAAAGGTTTGTTTTTTTTGGCTGAGAATTATCTGGTACAGGCTCAATAATGTGTTTATCTTCATACTCCTTTAAAGTCTCCCGATATTATGAATGCAGTTTAGAATCACGTTGAATTTATTTAGAAACATAATTCAAAGTTTTCTTAGCTACTTTCAAACTATCGTTAAGTTCTACTCAATTTTTTTTTTGCCAGAGTAATTAATGGAAGTAAAGGAAGAAAACTACCATTTCCACTACACTCTGGAGGTAGATAGAATTTGTTGTTATTACCGGTGATAAAATTTTCATTGCAACAAAAAATAATCGATGATTAAGTTTGAAATTATCATATATGTATCTAATCTTATTTAATTCGAATATAAAAGAAAATTATTTGCGTAATATCTAAGTTCAGTGATAAAACGAATGAAAATAATGCAGACGATATTTAATTTAAAATAAAATGATTAAATGTGATTGTGAAAGTAATGTAGTCAGAATGCTAAAAAAAGTTTTATTTTTACTTATTTATTATGCGACAAATTATTAAATTTAACAGCCTGCTCTTAACGGGGGAAAATAGGGCTTGAAATATGGGCATTAAATGCTAGAAAAGGGGAGAAGGGGTGGATTTATAACGTTGCTAACCCTAAATCCTCAAGTATCCAGTATGGATGCCTCTATCCATTACAGGTATAACCGCTTCATAAATAGAGTACAAACGGACAGATAACTTAGGCTATTATTATATAGGGGATATATTTTCGAGCATGAGTATTTTGGTGTTATTTACTAAGTTTAGTTAAAATCTTTATAGATCTTCAACAAAAGATTACCTTTCAGACAAAAGATTTCCCTTAATTATTCAGTTTAGCCTTTCATTTTAGCACTTTTTTCATATTTTAGCCTTGCTTTGAAAGATATGACAAGATGAAGAAAATTTGATATATATGAAAATTATACCCAAGAAAAATAAAATTTTGAAATTACTTTTTTGGCACCAATTCATAATGCTAAAATTATGCTAAATTAATGCTAAAATCTAATTTAAATTTAAATTGAAGGCATATGATGGTAACTTTCAAGGTTGTAAAATATTCTGCAAACATTTAAAAATTCAAAAATGTGAGGTAATTTTAAATGTAAACAAATTGATCCTATTTTAATAAAATTAGTATAAGTCTTATCTTAATACATTCGTAACAGCTGACATGAATTCATGCCACTTCAAATTGTGTTCCTTTTTGCTGCAGACGTGAATGCACGTCATTTCAAGCTATATTTCTGATTTCTGCTGAATTCCCGTCTTTTCAAATTTTCCAAGTTACTGCTGACGCGAATTCACGTCCTGTAGTTTGTTTCTGAATGAGGCAACATGTATGTATTATTCTAAGACAAAAGTAATAAGAGGGAAGTCAAATTCACATAATTCCGTTATTGCTGTATTTAGACTGTACATTGAGGTTTCAGTTCTTTCCTGTGTGAACTTCTTACCCTTCGATTTTGATCTTACTTAACAATGCAAGTTTGCGACAACTAGTTAAAGACTTTAATTATTTTCGCCAGGTTTCGATGTTAGAAACGTAAAAAAAAATTGCCGATCATAAATGTGTTAACTGCACGCAATTTTTGTTTTGAGCCCTACTGTTTATTTTCCATATAACTTTGTTATTATGTAAGTGACAAATATCCCATAAAACTTTCATGATATGTACATAAAATGGAAAGAAACACAAGAGTTAATATATCAGATAAGATTTAAAACATGATAGATTTTTCATGGAAATTTTCAAAATAAACCAATAATATAACTTCATTCTGGCAGATTTTATCACCCAATACATTTTAAAACTTAGTTTCATGTTTTAAAGGAAAAAAAGCTTATGATAGTTTGTACAAATTTGACTACACCCATGTATATCAGAACTAACTTACAGTTTCATATACTTAAAAAATATTTGGGCAGAAAACTGAGTTCAAGTGTACAATTTCACTAAAGTTGATCAGTTTAGTGTTTTATGGTCTACTTTCTTGCTACACGAAGGATAATGAGACAGGGACATATTTCTTAAAACCGAATCTTAACGGCTGAGAACATCCACGCAGACGGGGATTCGGTTCCACGAACTCCGGTACTGAAGATGAACGATTTAACCATTCGGCTATTGTTCAGCCCCAGTATTAAACACATATAAAGTTGAACAAAATAGTAATGCGATCTTAAAGTATATAAATGACTCGTCATTTTTTCATAATGTCTTAGCTTTGTTAAATTCAAAATGCGTGTGCATTACAAGTTTTCACTACAATTGCTGAAAGCTCCTTTTCAACCATGAAAAGAGTCAAAACATTTCATCTCAATAGAGCTAGTCGTGAACGGCTGAAAAATTGATCATTACTCTCAGTACATAGAGGCATGACTATAACTGTAGATTAAGGTTTGAACAAGTTGGTCTTAAATGCTCGAAGGATTAATTTACTATTTACAGAAATGTAGACCTGTATACCCCAGGTAGGATATGTATACATCAAATTCACTGCCTAATGAAACGGCACATAGCAAGGTTTATAATTCCTTGAACACATAGCGCACATTTTTGAAATAATACTGCGTAACTGCTAACTCGCAATACAAGGAAATGAAATTACTCACAATAGAATGTCAGTGAAAGCCACAATCTTCTCATTCATTTTTGCCAGAGTAGCAAACACTCGCGTAGGCTTAAATACAAACTTGGTACGAACCAATTAGTTTACTGTACGTAAAGCAGCTGCTAACGATTCAGTCCTCACTCGCTGCACATGTGGCTTGGACAAACCAGTTACGGTTTATGTTAACATTTTTTAAATAAACTTTTTAATCTCCTCAAAAGTGTGCAAGTTAGTAATG
>CM063506.1:153679331-153681831 GCA_032207245.1 Pardosa pseudoannulata | reverse complement strand
TCAGGCTATAAGATGATATTCCCAGTCTTACAGCATCTTAAATTATTATCAAGCCAATGTGTTTAGTAACAAAACAGTGTTGCCAGTACAATAATTTTACGACTTGTATTTTATTTCTAAAAGTATTGTAAATGTCACGATCACACAAAAAATCGTGGCTGGCCAAGGGTTGGCCAAGGTTGATATTGATATAATATATAGTGGACAATCGTGGACAAAAAGAGCTTCGTGAGTACATTAACGCCCTCGGACATGGGGTTAAGAACCACTGCTTTAAAATGACAAAAATACATGTAATTTTGTACATCGTAATAGACAAATGTTCCCCTATTGGAGCCTGTAGATTTGCTTTCGGGTGTTTCCTTTTTCTAATATCGCATATCTAATATTCTGTCATTGAAGAGACAATTTATGATATCAGCATTAATTAATCTGATTTCATCTCCTATATTTTTGGAGATTTTAAATAATGCTTTGTGAGAAGTGCTACAAAAAGCTGTTTCTTTATGAATTTCTGTATGCAACAGAATCTGTTTCTAGAACGTGAATATTATATAAAAAATAAGCAGATCTTTGTCATTGATAATTTTACTACACAGATTTAGTTGAATTTTGGTTTTTATTGAATTTTAAATTGTTTGTTGTCATATGGGACCAATGGCGTGTAAAAGATTAGAGTAGTTTCTCAGGGTTTGTTGGTAGATATATGATCAATTTTTCTATTTCAGAATTGGAGCTAATCAGTACGATACTACAGTTCAGAGCTGATTACAAACAGCTGCAAACATATTACAGTAAGACGACTCTATCTTATGGGTTCTGGTAGCTACAGAGAACTTCAACTTATCTTCATGCGACCTCCTCAAAGTATGCGGAATATTCACGTCAACGTAGATAAATGAATAATTCAAAGTACTTGAAAATATATTTAATATTCACGGTATTAAGAACAGAAATTAAAATATTGCAGACATAATAAGAAATTTGACTATGATGTAGAATTAAAAAAAATCCATCTTTAATATCTCTATTTTGTGTGTGTGTGTCATTCACTTTCTACGAGAAAAGTTAGACAAAATTATAGTAAACTATTTATAAACTCAGTAATTCTAAGTTTAAAATAAATAAAAAAAAATTTCTGATAAATATGCGGGGTATGTTATTAACAGTAATGACACCTACTCGTTTCAGTCATTTATTATTCAGTGTACAAGGGAAGTCTCTAAAATATTTTTATTATTATTATACTTTTGTAAAAACAAAATAACATTGAAAATCATTATTCAGCTCCTATTACTTTACGTAGTTTTCCTTTTAAAGAGTCATAGATACAACAAGGTAATACATGAATTGAGCCATTAGAAAGCTGTAATCAAGCGTTTCTCTAAATTTTTAAATTAAAAAGCAAAATATATTAGAGCAGATTATTTCCTCTTATTTAAGGTGGAGATATTAATTGATAGCATAATATCTCTTTTGGCACTAATGTTTGTAATCTTAATTAATCAGTTTTAACTATATAGCCATTAGTAAAGTTCATTAGTCCCAAAATCATTAGACTTATGAAGTGCTTCTCAAACTTTCAATATTTGGAACCCAATTTTCAATCCTATCATTCATCTCGCCCCCATACATTAACAATGTTTTGAATGCTATAATAATGTATTTTGACACTAAAGCTACAATACGACCTTAATTAAAAATGGTACGAATAAGTAATGCACTTTGACGCTAAAGCTACAGTACGACTTTAATTATAAACTGTACGAATTATCAATGCAAGTAATTAGTTTATTGATATTTGGCGATATATTAATATTTTCTTCATTGGAAACAAAATTATTTCGTATACTATTGCCATTTCTGACATCCTACCTTTGGGAAACCGAATTGTCTGTGGTGACTGCT
Source organism: Pardosa pseudoannulata (assembly GCA_032207245.1). Lineage (NCBI taxonomy): Eukaryota > Metazoa > Arthropoda > Arachnida > Araneae > Lycosidae > Pardosa > Pardosa pseudoannulata. Next base: position 153,679,923 of record CM063506.1, on the reverse strand, counting down.
TTGAAGACAAAATAAAGATCTCAGATAAATATAGAAAAACATTTTAGAATGCAAATTTATTATATTAAACCTTCTTTAGAAAACTTTGCTATGCAAGATAAGCCCATGGGAATCATTAGTAATTATTAAACTTATCCTTAATTTAGTATTGATAAATTAGTTATCAAATACATTGTGCAGTACTGATACTTTTATAAGTGCATTATATCAGTGCAATTGTGTAATTATTTCTATTATGTCATTGTATTTTATTTTGCTTCCTTTCAGTAAAATAATATTTTTTGAAATCTTTTATTTTCGTTTTTTCGATATGCTCGCCTTCTCTCCCTTAGGGTTATCACGCACCCCTAGAAAGAGTGGACTACAGTTTGGCTACAGTTCTCTAATGATTCATCATGCAGAAAAATGTTAACAAAAGTGCTTCTGCATAGTATTTACTTGTGTAATGTGGCCTTAATTTTTATTTCAATTCAGTTCAATCTGAACTTTCAGAACATACACTTTAGTTCTCCTAATGTTAATTGTTCACTTCACTTTCTGTCCTATTAACAATAATCCTCTATGTAATATACCTCTGAATAACAAAGTGAAA
>CM063506.1:153639331-153676831 GCA_032207245.1 Pardosa pseudoannulata | reverse complement strand
ATATATATATATATATAAATACATACACGTGTTTATATGTATGTCACCATATTTGGGATTATAGAATACATTTACCAAAATTTTAAAAATAAGTGATAAAAGATACCTAATTTCTAACTGGTATATCTTTCAAAGCTAATTTAAGAATAAGGCCTGATATAAATACTATTCTAAAACTAGTCATTTACTAATTCTTATTATACTTTCTTTACTTGGATTTTCGTATATCAAGGAGCTTGGTTTCTGTAAAAACAGCTATTATTTTTATATTATTGCCCAGTGAATTTCCTCCCAAGTACTGATGGATAATTATTTTCATCATCCCAAATTTCAGGCATAAGTTTTACCTAATGTTTCTTCATCAGTGTTTCTCGCTTGGATACTTGGGCCGTAGAATTCACCACCACAGACCATGTTCAACGTCTCCACTAACCTCATTCCACAGAGACGAAAACCGCCCCGTTTCGACATCGACGTGGCTGGGGAAGAAGCCAATGACAGAAGAAAGAACAGTAAAAAGTAAGCAATCTAAAAAAAAAAAGGAAAATTATTTTTCTCGAATTCAACAGTTGGTATTTTGGCTTGAAACGGATTATCAGTTACGAACTAGTATTCTATGGAATATTAGGGTTAAAAAATGTTGGTAAGTTTCTATAAAAATGAATTTTAAAAAATTTCTTTGAGATGAGCTATCACACTAGGGTTCTGCAAAAATTTGTTCAACTGCGGTCGATTCGATAAGACTGCTTTTCGTTACTGGTGCCAACTGTGAGAGTGCAGCTATGTTTTACATACGGTTTGAGAAACTGATTTGCTCTTCGCACTCACAAGTTGTGGATTGCATGCCCAGGTATTTTTTCACGACTCTAGGAGGCGTGTGCTGTGGTCTGTGGAAAAGATTGCACTTAAACTTCACCACGTTTCGAGAATTGTGATTAGTCGTCAGGAGGCGATTCAGGATCATGTACTGGAGTCCCGGTTATTCTGGACAGAGCCGGAAAAGGACGCATTGTGCACAGGATAATGGAACAACGGACGCATCAGCACAGGATAATGTAAAAAGTATAGGGTTGCTGGAGTAATTAAGAAGGAAGGAAAAGAACGCAGCGTGCTCTTGGACTTTTGCGAATTTTTTCTTTCATGTGTAGCACGTGGAGTGCTTCTTTCACTTTTTATTTTTTAAATATTTCCTTATCTTTTGTACTATATTTTAATATTGTAATATAGATCAGGGGCATTTTACTACAGTCGAACTTCGATAACTCGAAGTCTCAGGGGACCCTAAAAAATATTCGACTTATCAGAAGTACGAGTTATCGAAGTTACCTCCCATTTCTCTCTACTGGCACTTAAGATGAGTCGACATGGTTTAAATGATTTGATATGTGCCATAATACTATAGTTGTACGCATTTAAATTTTTTAATAGCTCCCGTAAAACAACAAGAGAAGAATGGGGTGAAAAGGATTATTAAAATTCACAAAACTTGGCCTCATTACATATTAATTCGTATACATACCATGTAAATCTCATTTGAAAAAGCAGTTAGTTTTTGTTGTTTGAATTTTTTAAGATTGTTGGAATTCACAAAGTCAACTAATTTTTGAACACAGTTAAATAGGGGTGGTCAATGGAGGGGATGGGTGAAGGGTATTCCAAGAATGTGTGATGTAAGTGGATGCCATTGCAATTCACAGAAGGAAGACATGAGTGGACTGGCATTCGAAGTTTTGAACTGAATTGTGTTTTTTACCGGGGAAACTATCACAAAAAACTTCGACTTAGAAGATGTTCACTTCGCGTTATCGAGACAGTTTTTTAAAGGAAAGTATAGAAATGATTCGGGACTTGATGAAAAGTTCCAGTTTGCGGATTATTAAAATTATAGGAAGTCGAGTTATCGAAGTTCGACTGTATAATTAATATTAAAGACGATATAAAGAAAACTTTTGTTATTAATGGATTTGAAGTAACAACAGCAATGTACTACACCACAGCACCAACACTGTGACGTCTAAACATGTATGTGTTTGTGCAGACTTATCTCGAGGAGAAAGTGAGGTTTTTATACAAACAATCCCAAATTTATTAAGTATCTAGCTAATAATTTTCAGAATTCTCAATGAAAAAGTACCCTATTTTCGGCAAACATGACAAACAAATTTGTACTCAATACTCTGCAAGTAAAATTAAAAATATTGGATGACAAATAAGCAGGTTTATTGAAATAGTATTAAATGCGTGTGCAGGAATACAATCAAAGTAGAAAGTAAATTTTTATCTAAATATATACAGCAACATTTCTTAAAGTTCCCAAAATATAGCTTCAAACTTCTGAAAGTAATTGTCTATAGAATGAGCTAGAAAATCATTGTTCCCAAAAGGAAGAAAAAAGGTTAGGGGATGTAACCAACTATAGCATAGTATTTTGTTTAAATGAAAAATATGCATAAAGTATATTAGCATCAATGTTTGCTCTTTTGCGGAAGAATATTTAAAAGTTTAACATTTAACCATTTTTTATTTAGAAATTTTTTCAGATAAAACATAAGTTTTATTTTTCAAACAAAACAATTAAACAGTTTTAGAATGATATGAAATATACACTTTTTTTTACTTTTAAAACAAATATATTTTTTAACTTTACAAATAATAAGCTTTTCCCCGATTAAAGAACGCATTCGGGTCAACCTATTTCATACCTCCGTAGTTTAGAAAAAGTACTTCTCCTACTTTCCTCTCTTTTTATCTTTTTTTATTGTCAATATTTCACTCAGTTAATTTAATTTTTTTACTGATATCCAATTATTCAACGATAGAAATAGTTCTATTCAGATTAATGTTTTTCACATGCTTCCTTTCAAGTTAAATATTAAAAAAATTCAAGTAATTATAAGAAATCTCGCAGAAACTGTAAAAACCAAGGCAGTAATAAAGTAACGTAATATAAGCTTAACAATTGACTACACTGTACATCACATATGATATACACATCTAAAGCTTTATACGCTTTTATATACCAAGTAATACACAATAATATAAAACATATAAAAACTTATACACAAAGGAATATAAAATATTCATTGTGCATCACATGTGATAAACAAGCATATAAAGCATTAGGAATGTATATTATGGATATGGGATGTAATGGACAGGCAAAGAGTTGAAGTAACAATCATAACATAATTTTACTATTAATGAACCCATTTAACATTTTGACTATGATAATATTCTCTTGAAATTAAAATAAAAGCATACTGCTGATACTTATCCCCTATATAATAATATTTTAAGTTATCTGTCCGTCAGTCCACGAATTTATAAAGCGGTTGGACCTGGAATGGATAGAGGGACCCATATTGGATTCTTGATGAGTTAGGGTTACCAAAATTCAAAGTTTATCTTCTTCTAAACTATCCATCCGATTCTAAAAATGTTCTTATAAATGTGCTTCATATTACAGCGAAAAATACTGTCGTCTTAAAAACGTTCGAAATCCACCCCTTCCCCCGCTTTTCGATCATTCAATGCCATTATTTCAAGTCTTATTTTCTCCGGTTAAGAACAGTCTATTAAATTTATCAACTTATCACATACTTATCACTTAGGTAAAAATAACATTTTTTTTTCTAGCATTAGGACGCTATTCTTTTAACCATCTCATTTTAATATCCATTCTCCCATTTTAATCTTTTCTTATTTTAAATGATTTAAATATCGTCTGCATTATTTTCATATGTTTTATCACTGAACTTAGATATTACGTCAATAGTTTTCTTTTATATTTGGCTTAAATAATAGATTAGGTACATATGTAATAATTTTAAATTGAATCATCGATTATTTTTCGTTGAAATGAAAATTTAACACCGGTGTTAACAACAAATTCTTTTCATAAAAGTCTAAGAATCTATTTCACGGACTAATAAATGTCTAGCGTTTAAGTTATATAGCTTTGAAAATTAAGGAGTTTGTTCGTTTGTGTTTTTATACATAACCACACTTTTTGCAATCGATTCTAAATTTTGGATATCATTCATATATACCACCAAATAATCACTGTCATTATTAAAACCCCTGCTGGCCATCCTATCAGGTAGTATGACAAGATAAATTAAAGTTAGCAACTATGGTCAGTAAAGTTAAACAAATTATTGAGCTTGTACCAGATAATTCTTAGCCAAATAACAAACCATTTTTTTACCTGCCTCATGGGGTACTTTACAATTCTTAAACTTTTACTGATCCCGTCATATGACGGGCTGTATGCTAGTATTTTAAGAATGGCATCCGTTACTCACCTTCGTCATGGTTGAGTCTAAAACTGTTTCTGGAAAGGACGAACTTTTATTCTGTTAACAGATTTCGCTTTCTACTGCAGTGCAGCTTCTTTCGTAGCAAAATAAACATCTTGGCTATATCTTGGTTCGTTTGTAATGAGTAAGCTTACTATTACAGTAGCGTCAGAAATACAATCCTCCGCAAGTCCAAAATCTTGTTTTGAACCCTGTTTAATCGAAATAGACTTCTTGGAATGCGATCTGTTTTGATAAACCTTCCGAAATAGGATACTTTAGAATTGAATTTAACCTTTATTTTGGGAGGGAATTTTTAGAGTATCACGTAATTTCTATTTAAGAATGGATTCTTTCATTTTACTAAATGAAGTATTTTATTTATCTGTTAGAAATGAAAGTGGTTTATAATGCAGATGAAATGTATTATTTTTGTCAACAATTAATGGAGTTAAAATAAAATGCGGTTAATTCACTATTATCGCCACGATTAGTTCAAATAATAACTTTATATAAAGAGTTCGTCAGTACATCGAATAATAACGCTCTGTCTTTCCATTAAATTGTATTTAACCATTTGTTTATTCTCCGGAAATGATCAGATGTAGGATATTGTAACTTTATATTTAGGATTGTTGTAACATCCATCTTTAATTGTAGTCTGCACATTGTAAAATGAAAACTAATAAATATTATACTCTACAGGTCACTGCCAAATGACAATACTTGAGCTCTACTCATTGTAGATTTAATATACACTACATTTAATATATTATTATTATTTAATAAATTATTGAATAAAGTTCTTCTCATTGTTGAATTAATATTGTATAAACTTTTGTTGTTCTTAAAATGTAATAGTTTTTCAAGATTTTAAGGGGTTGTAAGACTCTTAAAAGTCAAAAATTGCATAAATTATCATCCTTTTCGACTTCATATATCTCAAAAACTACCAATTTTACAAACAAAATTTTAAACATAAGTTAGAACAAATTATTATCTTTACACATATCTAATTAATTTTTGAAATATAAAAAATGTTTTTGTTTGAAATTTTTATACAAGAGATACTTTGCTTTTAACGAAAATGATATAAAGGCTAACGCGCATGATTACTAAAAATATAATTAAGTTTAAAACAAACTTATTGTTTTAATACATACTACAATATCTCAAAATGACTTTGAGCCTAAATTTCTATATATCTAAGATACAAATATATTTTTAAAACATATTCAAAAAAAGTAATTTTTTTTTCCTAAAAATTAAAATTTTATTTTTTTTAAAAATCATATTTTGGGAAATATACAAGAAAACTTAAATTCAATCGGAAGAAAATTCCATTGTATACAACCTGAAAAATTTCGTAAAAAAATGCTAAAAACATTTTAAGATAGCATGTGCGTTACATGAAAAAAACACAGTTTGAGAAAAAATCAAGTTAAAATTCTGTAAATTTAAATTTGTTTACAATAAACAGTTGACATGTTTTTATTCGTAATTAATTAATTTATTTATTTATTTATTAATCCACTAATTATTTTTTATTAGGATTGTTTTATAATGTTCATAAATTAATTCCTTTCCACATATATTTTTCAGAAAAATCCAATTTTTTGTCGATTTAACAGTCTTATGATCCCTTATCAATACACTTTAAAGAGTTAGAGAATCTTATCTCACGTTCAGATAAATAAGTTTAAATGAAGTTCAGCCAAAAAATGCATAATTAAGTAAGAATACAAGAATGTCATAAGAATAGAATGTAATAGGCATACAAGTCATGTAATGCTTATATAAGAATATTTTTATAAGGGATACAGTGTCAATTACGTAATAAATTTTTGTTGTTATCAATGAATAACACTGACTAAACTTACAGTCACCAGTAAATTTTATTAAATATATGAATAGAAAAATATAAATACAGACATAATGATGAAACGATACATTCACATGACATCTAGGCTATATGTATATATTGATACATGCATTAAGTATACAGATACAGACAATCGATGACAGAATGATTCCACGGTGACAAATGTTTGCAGACTTTATCATACATAAATATGAGAATAATGAAATTATATCCCCGTATTTCTTCTTGTCTAGTATTGGAAAAATAGTATTTTCAAGTATGAGGATTTATAAGGGGTTTAAAAAATATTGTATTACCGGACAAAAAGGTGAAATGATTTTTTATTATTATATCTGTAAGTATTCTTTGTAGTTATCTTCATTTTATTCTGTAGATTATGAGAGAAATGTTAGAAACTTGTTCATTACGTTTGAATATATCGGGAATTTTTAAAATAAAAATCCTAAATATAGAAGCAAAGATATTTTTCTTGGTCCCTTCATCTTATTTACGGGAACCCAATGTATTTGATTGTGTTGTTTCTGGGAAGTAATATTATCAGCTTATATGGTTGTCTCATAATAAAATAGCCAACAAATATCTACGGCTTAGTAGGGGAGAATTTGGTATAAGAAAGTCCATGTACAATTTTCGGTAATATATTTCAGTAAATGTGTACAACGATTTGAAGGAAAAATATTGAGTTTAAAAAGTATATTATTATTAGAAATTTAAAAAATATTAAAATTTTTATTTCCAAATTAAATTTTGATTATGTATATAGTTAAGAAAATAATATTTGAAAAATTACTTTTATTTCAATGCTAATCTGCAATATTGTAAACTCCAGAATCTTGGTTCTGACTTTAGCTTTCCGACCTCCCGTAATCAAGAATTTAAAAGGATAAAAGTATATTTAGATATCTTAAGATGGCAGCATTAAAATTAATTTATTTTGTTGTTAATCGATTTCTTGAAAATGTGATACGTTGTTAGTAATATATTTAGAAAAATATAGTTGTATTTACAAATTAAAATATTAATTACATTTTATTGTAAGAATTATTTTAAGGGTTTGAATGAATACACTTTTTAAAACTAATCAAACACAGAAAAATTATTAAATTTTTGAAAAAAGATTATTGTTATTACTGAAGTTAATAAAGACGTCATTTTTTGCAGAAAAAAGATTTGCATGTAGTGTGAATTATTTAAAACGCATGTAATTTTTCTATGTTAAAAAATAACATAAATTTCTTTAATACCTTCATTAACACACATTTTTTTTCTCTAGCTTGGTTGTGCGAAGAAAGCTAAATGTGCTGTAAAATAACATAAGTTAAGGGGTCTAAGAACCTTACTTTGTCGCATAAGGCTAAATTTTGCATGTTACAGTTTAATTGTTTATTTCTCACATACTCATAATGAAATTTGCACCAATAAATGCTTGAACTGTTCAAAATGTAAGATTTTTTTTCAGAGTATAGAAAATAAATTTAAACAGTAAAAAATTTTGATAAATTTTATTTACATTTTAAGATGAAAATTTTACTTATACTTCCTGCGAGTAGGATTCCAATAAAAATATTAATACCAGAAACAAAATTCTATTTCTACGATGCATCTTGAGCTTATACTTCAAACCGAAGCTTTTTAATAAGATTAATACATTTTTTACTGAATATGATCAAGATATTTTTAAAAAAGTAAAAATTTTAAAAGCATATGTAAATATAAAATAAAATAAATAAACATGCCAATTTATTTGAGGTATTTTACATTACAAACGGAATATATCCACCACATTTCATCAAAATTTTTCATCATAGTTTTTGAAATACAATGAGCGTAAGAGTAAAATTTTAGAAAATGAGGAAAAAATGCAATTAATGATAAGAAAAAGCTTCTCTTTACCTGGGAAGGAGTCATTATACATTTAGTCATTACTCGAGTTCTATTTGGAATATAGGGAAAAAAAAGAATGGTACCAAAATGCACAGAAAGGATTGTAGTTTAATCTATAAAAAATTTGAGAAATCAAAATTTTTGAAATTTTAAATCTTGTGGCCTCTTAATAAATAATTCTTAAATCGGGGAAACTGTAAAAATAAAGAAAAATACAGTGCTTTTATGGCCAAAACTTTGTAAATAAGAGAAAATATTAATCAAAACATTCGTTGATGTTTGTAAAATATTTGTCAAAACTGTCGACGAACGAGTGAGAGGTTAAGAATGTAATACATTTGTGTTACATACTGAACAATGCTAAATGAAACTTGAGAAATATACTTCAAATTGAGGAAGGAAGAGGCAAACATGTATGACGTTCAGTGCATTTACAATGGAAGGGATGGACGTGTTGGAGTAGCAATCTCATGCGCAATACGCCAAGAGCGAGGTAGGGGAACAGGCGTTTGTGCAGCATTCGTCCACCACACCGCGGGTCTGTCGGCTGTGGAACGGTTCCCATTTCGATGGCGCTTGAGACATCAACCAGTTGGAAACGGAACCTGCAAAAATACATAGGCTCAAATTCTTCTATCTCTTCGTGACACGATAAAATGACTCCAACTTCTGTATCGTGTTAGAAATCGAAATTATTACCCCTAAAATCCCTATATAAAATTCTTTTTTCTGCTCCTCCTCATTTTTAATATCAAATTTCAGAGCCAAAAATACCATTTAAGGAAGTGTTTTCCGACTTAAGTTCACCCGTCTCTCTTATGCTGGCATAAATACTAATTTTATGTCCACTGGCCACATTTGTCCTCTGTCCCAGGAAAATGATTTCGCTTCTGCAATAACTAAATTGTTCCCTTTGTGGTTTTTGAGCTAACTTAAATGATCTACCCGAATACTGGGTGAAAGCCCGCACCAATTCAGACGGCAATAATCAAGCGAGCGCCCTGGCCAAGTCCGCATCCGAACAAGACCACACTAATCTGGAGACAACTCTTCCAGCGATCTACCTCAGAGGCAAACTTCGAGAGACCCAAATAGCTGACTGGCAGGTCACTTGGGACACAGAGGAGAAGGGTAGGCCTGTCTACGCCTACTACCCGACAGTAAACACCACTAGGCCAATCTCCAATCAGCCCTTACAGCCTTCCTTACCGAGTAAAGCCCATTACCGGCTTATCTTAGCCGGATCCATCTCTCCGAATCGGCTAGTCATAGTTATGTTTGCGGTGGCCCGGGTGCGCCCGACCACTACCTATTTGACTGCTCCCTCACTACGGATTGGCATTTCAAACGCCCCAGACCAGGCCTGGAGAGTGCCTGAACTGATCAGCTAAATTGTAACAAAATCCTCTCATACAAACCATGTAAACTGTTCGTTTGGCTAATGAAAAATTCAGTGAATCTGCAGGCCCCATAACAAATCTGAATCCGAATATGCAACTTCCTCTGTACCTCACTATATTTATTTTCATGCAATTATCTTATGCCCTTTTTTTACATTTGTTGTATTTCTAAGTGTTATTTTGTCTGTTTTGTCTATGTATGTGTTTGTTTGTAAAATTTTTACTGCATTTATACTGCATTGTATATTATGAAATTATGTGTGATGTACACCCAGGGATACCCAAAACATCTTAAACCTTTTTTTTTTTTAAAAAAAAAGGTAGATGTCCTCGTTGTTGCAGCTCATCCATTTCCTCTCTTGACTCCCAAAGATCACTGAATAATATCTAGTCCCCTGAGAAAAAAATAACGTGATCTCTCGTTCTGGGATCGGAATTGTATTTTTCTTCTAGCATTCGATGCAAAGCTCTTGTCTTGTGATGACGGTTAGAGACGGTTGTTTTAAAATGCTTAAACCAATCACGGCACACAAAAGTTTCCCGGAACTTGATTTAAAGACCACTGACATCGATGAATGAGGAAAGAAATTTAAAATAGGCTTTTCTATGAAGAAGCATTACTTCGGTAGAGAAGCTGAACACGTAATAGCTTCGAAAACCTGGAAGCCAGTTGTGACTCACCTTGGCGCATGGCGGGAACCGATCTCTTTTCTATTTCTTGCTGGGGCTCGTAATAGGAGCCACTGCAGAGGAGACTGAGGGCTTCTGCTAGCATCCGGCCGCACAGTCGGATTTTTGTAGAAGAGGAGGCTGTGGTGGTAGGACACAGGGCGAACAACAAGGCAACAATTCCAAAAACGGCAAACTGGGAAATAGAAACAAGTATAGTAGTATGGAACCATATTACAGGTATTATACAATAGAGTTTGCCAGCTATCAATATATACATTATTAAAACTTGACAAGTAAGACATGCAAAATAATTCTAATTAGTTCTAATTACTAAACATAATAGCTTCCTTACTTTCCTCAAATAAAAAGCTTCTTGTATTTTTGTCTCAAAATAAAAAGCATATTCAAGTATTTTCTTTTATATTATTTCACACACATAGAATAAAATATAATTTTACATTTTTATAATGTTGTTTTCGTCTCCATAACACTTCATGGTGAATTAATTTTATATTAAGTTATAAAATATAAATTTCCATCAAAGTAAAATACTTTTTATTTTAAGCGTATTGTATAATGACATAGTGTAATAAACTTAAAACAAATTTTAAAAAAATCATCAAAATAGGATTACTTTTATCAATATATCGTTAAATCGGAGTATAAAACTGGTTATATATCGAGATGTAAGATTTTTTAGATCTCCCAATCCTGGTTTGGAGCAAAACGGTCTGCTTTTTTGCAACAAGAGGACAGACAGGGGGCTGCTGCTTAAAGCCGATTCTGAAGCACTACGAACATCCATACCCCTGTGGAATTCAAACCCACGAACTCCGGTACTAAAAATCAGCTGCCTAACCTTTCAACCATCATTCGACTTCCCAACACTGGTATCTAGGTTGTTTGCAAAAAATTACAAAATGTTGGAAGTAAGAAAGAGTTTTTAATGTTCATTACGTAACATTGTTTTTAACGTTCTGCATTCACTATCTTCATCACGCTTCATCTGTCATTTTCCTTCGATATCTAAACCTAAAACTACAGGGGTCTTGGTACAATCTAATATATTCGGTAGATACGTTAAACAAAAACCGATTTAATTCTAATATAGCAGATGCATTACTTTTATCGTACTTGTCTCTGAAATTTCTGGATAGTGTATATTAATAAATTGGTCTAAATATAAATAAAATGGGTATGCTTTTTAAAACATAAAACATTTGCCGAATTAATTCTAATGTAGCAGATAAGTTATCTTTAAGCTCATTGTGTCTGAAATTTTTGGCCATTGTATATTAATAAATTCGTCTAAATATAAATAAAACGGGTATGCTTATTAAAACATTAAACATTAGCGAATTAATTCTGATGTAGAAGAAGCGTTACCTTTATGCTCGTTGTCTCTGAAATTTTTGGTTACTGTATATCAATAAATTGGTCTAATTATAAATAAAGCGGATATGTTTTTTAAAACATTAAGCATTTGCTGAATTAATTTTAATGTAGCAGATGCGTTACCTTTATGTTCATTGCCTCTGAAATTTTTGGTTATTGTACATTAATAAATTGGTCTAATTTTAAATAAGACATGCTTTTTAAAACATTATACATTTCCCAAATTACAGATGGTAGATTGTCTTGAAACAAGAAAAAGATTTTTTAAAACATTGTACTAGTTTAAATAATTGTGATGTATTGAATTTAACTTTAGTGAAAAAAAAACACCCAATATTGTTTCTGTTTGAATATTAAACATAGTAGTATAATAAATTGAAATCATTTATTTAATAAACATTGTACTAGAAAACTTTTAATAAATGTAATAGGACATCTCAGTATTTTTAAAATAGTTTTGAATTTAAACGAAAATTCTTTTCATGGGGACATTATTGTATTGTGTAATTTATGCAAAAGTATTTTTTATGTTCATATTCCTAATGAATTTAATGTTAAAGATTTAAAAAATTGAGATTCAATTTTTTTACATACTCTACAGTAATTACAATTAAAAAAAATGAAAATCTTTAAGTACTGAATTAAACTTATTGAAATAGCGTAGTTAAAATATTGCAAACGCTTATATTTCTTTTTTTGGAAATTTCAAACCTCCTGCGAGATCTAATATTCTCCAATAAATAGCATACGCTACAGTAAATAATAAAATGTTACCTTATTTACAATAATTATGAAACCTTAAATAACTTTAACAAAAATGTTAAATTACTGAAATAACATTATAAAGACATTAAAAACGCTTATAATTCAGTTTGTCGAAATGTCGAACCTTTTAATTTCCTGAAAGATATAAAATTCTCTTAAATGGCACAAGCTACAGTAACTAACAAAATGTGTTACCTACTTTATATTAATTATAAAGTATTAAATAACTTTAAATAAAAAAGTTAACTTACTGCATTAAAATAATAAAGATATTATAAAAGCTTATATTTCATTTTTCGGAAATATCAAACCCCTTTATGTCTTGAGAGGTGTCAAATTCTCTAATAAATAGCATCAGCTACAGTAACTAACAAAATACTTTACCTTTTTTTATATTAATTGTAAAACATTAATTAACTATGAAAAAGTTCACATGCTGAATTAGCATCATAAAGACATTACGAGCGTTTATATTTCAGTTTGTTAAAATGTCGAATCTTATAATGTGCTGAAAGATGTAAAATTTTCTAATAAATAGCATAAGCTACAGTAACTAACAAAATACTTTACATTTTTTATATTAATTGTAAAACATTAAATAATTTGAAAAAGTTAACATGCTGAATTAGCATTATAAAGACATTATGAGCGTTTACATTTCAGTTTGTCAAAATATCGAATCTTGTAATGTCCTGAGAGATGTAAAATTTTCTAATAAATAGCATAAGCTACAGTAACTAACAAAATACTTTACATTTTTTATATTAATTGTAAAACATTAAATAATTTGAAAAAGTTAACATGCTGAATTAGCATTATAAAGACATTATGAGCGTTTACATTTCAGTTTGTCAAAATATCGAATCTTGTAATGTCCTGAGAGATGTAAAATTTTCTAATAAATAGCATAAGCTACAGTAACTAACAAAATACTTTACATTTTTTATATTAATTGTAAAACATTAAATAATTTGAAAAAGTTAACATGCTGAATTAGCATTATAAAGACATTATGAGCGTTTACATTTCAGTTTGTCAAAATATCGAATCTTGTAATGTCCTGAGAGATGTAAAATTTTCTAATAAATAGCATAAGCTACAGTAACTAACAAAATACTTTACATTTTTTATATTAATTGTAAAACATTAAATAATTTGAAAAAGTTCACATGCTGAATTAGCATCATAAAGACATTACGAGCGTTTATATTTCAGTTTGTTAAAATGTCGAATCTTATAATGTGCTGAAAGATGTAAAATTTTCTAATAAATAGCATAAGCTACAGTAACTAACAAAATACTTTACATTTTTTATATTAATTGTAAAACATTAAATAATTTGAAAAAGTTAACATGCTGAATTAGCATTATAAAGACATTATGAGCGTTTACATTTCAGTTTGTCAAAATATCGAATCTTGTAATGTCCTGAGAGATGTAAAATTTTCTAATAAATAGCATAAGCTACAGTAACTAACAAAATACTTTACATTTTTTATATTAATTGTAAAACATTAATTAACTATGAAAAAGTTCACATGCTGAATTAGCATCATAAAGACATTACGAGCGTTTATATTTCAGTTTGTTAAAATGTCGAATCTTATAATGTGCTGAAAGATGTAAAATTTTCTAATAAATAGCATAAGCTACAGTAACTAACAAAATACTTTACATTTTTTATATTAATTGTAAAACATTAAATAATTTGAAAAAGTTAACATGCTGAATTAGCATTATAAAGACATTATGAGCGTTTACATTTCAGTTTGTCAAAATATCGAATCTTGTAATGTCCTGAGAGATGTAAAATTTTCTAATAAATAGCATAAGCTACAGTAACTAACAAAATACTTTACATTTTTTATATTAATTGTAAAACATTAAATAATTTGAAAAAGTTAACATGCTGAATTAGCATTATAAAGACATTATGAGCGTTTACACTTCAGTTTGTCAAAATATCGAATCTTGTAATGTCCTGAGAGATGTAAAATTTTCTAATAAATGGCATACGCTGCAGTAACTTATAAAATAATTATACTGCATTTATCACGATTAGATACTGAAATTAAAGTTGGGAGGGCTAATTATCGGTACTGATTTCAACAAACTTGTTCTGAGTTTTGTTCTTTAGAACAAATAAAAGTATAAATAAAATAAAATAAAAACAATGGCAGACCTCGGTTTTATTAAAAACTATTTATCTTAAAGAAATCATTCTATTATTTTTTTCTCGCGAGAATAAAAGTAAAAGAATGCAAGAACACTTGTCTTTATTAAGAATTAAAGTAAAACCTTTTTTAAAGTTACAAATAACAAAAAAGGTTTCCTAATTTTACATTAAGAATTTCTTTAACTAGTATCAATACATCACTCAAATTTCTATACTATTGCACAACGATAAATTTTCCTACATAATTATATAAAATAATTAAAATATTTTCAAATTGAAAAATAATCCTTATTTACTTATTAAAATGTTTCAGAAAACTATATTCATTAAAGTCTCAGTAATTGACTCTTCTTCCAGATGAATCAACATAAATACTAAATACTAAAAATATGCACCTTCAATTAAATTTATATTTCATAATTTTTAAAATCATTTTATAAAGAATTTTAATAAGACACTTGGGGCAATATTTATGAAATAACTCATTTAACATGAAATAAGTAACTTGAGGTAGGTAATAAACGATATTCACTTTTAGTAGCACATGTAAGATCAGATGGATAGGAAAGCTACGTTTAATGTTTTGATATATGATTAAAGCGCATGTAGAAAAGTTTGGTATAATGTAACTAAATTAAAATTAAAAGATAAATAATTCTAAATAATCTGAATAAAATACAATAAAATTATAGTAAAATAAGAAGTCCAGCAATCCTGTAATAATCGTATGATTTATCTAGAAAAATGTCTTAAGTACAGAATAAATAAAAACCTATGATATAAAGAGTAATACAATATCCAAGTAAAGAAACAAGAAACTATAAGTAATGAATTAGATATTACAATACATAACAAACACATTTGAGTTTGTTATGTATTAATCTTGAGACTAATTTATCGGTTAAGTTGACTAACTCCCAAACAGTGCTAAGTAATACATTAATACGGTCAAACTATGACGAGAATTTTCCATAGAGAAACACCATTAACACTACAGCCATGCTCAATAGGAACGCTACTTACCTTCATCTTTGAGAGAATGTTGGATGGTAAGTAACGGACGGAAGATCCAAATGGAGGGAAGTGCTCCAGAGAAGAGTGGTGTTCCATTATATATTCTCTGGAGTATGGACTGTTGTGAGTCATGTACGTAAGAAAAACAAAAATATTGTTTCCTCCTGTTGCACAATCGCAGGACGTAATCAGATGAGAGGGCCATAAGAGGATTTGCAGTGACCACTCTCTGCTCACTCAGTCCCTCTTGCTGGAAACAGGGTTAGAGCCCGAGGGAACTGACAAATCACGAGGGTTGATTTTTTTGTCAAACAAAAGCGTAGTGAGGTATTAAACCCCCAGATAACAAGATCAGCTAGGATATAACGTTGTTTTCAAACCGCAAGAAACGTTTTTGGTAACAACTTACGTGCGTCACTGAAGATATAATTATAGAAGTGTGAAGTATTCATTCCTGTTAGGTAACTTTTCTTGTTTGATTTACGATTTTGAGATGTTTGCATTTTAGAGAAAGTATCCTTGAATATAGTCTAATTGAATATAGTCATTAAATATAGCAATAAAATTTTCTTTCATGTTCCCCGATAACAAAAAACACATAGCTATTTCCAAAGTAGTTAACGGAATTCTACATTTAACTCAGAAATATTGGTTGTAGTTTCATCTAAAAAAGTTAATACATTGAATATTTAGGAAAAGCATAAGCGAGAAATTTTTCAATTGCTTGAAAATAAAAAGCTTCACGATAACAAAACACTTAACTACTCACAAAGTAATTAACGTAATTCTACATTTCGCAGGAAAATATTGGTTGTAGTTACATCTAAGAAAGTTTATATATTGAATATTTAGGAAAAGTATCAGCGAGAAAATTTCCAAATGATTGAAATCAAAATTTCCATGATAACAAAACACATAGCTATTCCCAAAGTAATTAACGTAATTCTACATTTCCCTGGAAGATATTGGTTGTAATTACACATAAGAAAGTCAATATATTGAGTATTTAAGGAATTTATTAGAGGGAAAATTTTCAATTGCTTGAAAATCAAAAATCCCACGATAGCAAAACACATAAATATTCCCAAAGTAATTAACGCGATTCCATACTTAACTGGAAGATATTGATTGTAAGAAAGTTAAAATATTGAATATTTAAGGAATTCATTAGCGGGAAAATTTTCAATTGCTTGAAAATCAAAAATCCTATGATAACAAAACACATAACTATTCCCTAAGTAATCAACGCAATTCTATATTTAACTGGAAGATATTGATCATAATTCCAATTGAGAAAGTTAATATACTGAATACTTAGGGAATTCATTAGAGGGAAGAATTTTCAAATGAATGAAAATGAAGCGTTTCATGATAACAAAATACATAGCTTCTCCCAAAGTAATTAACGCAATTCCATATTTAACTGGAAGATATTGATTATAATTCGATCTAAGAAAGCTAATATATTAAATATTTAGGAAAAGTATAAGTGGAAAAATTTTCGATTGCTTGAAAATCAAAAGTTCCACGATAACTAAACTCATAGCTATTCCCAAAGTAATTAACGTAATTCTACATTTCACTGGAAGATATTGGTTGTAATTACCCTTAAAGTTAATATATTGAGTATTTATGGAATTTATTAACGGGAAAGTTATTTTCAATTGCTTGAAAATCAAAAATCCTAAGGTAACAAAACACATAGGTATTCCCAAAGTAATTAACGCAATTCCATATTTAAATGGAAGATATTGATTATAATTCCAATTACGAAGGTTTTAATATATTGAATATTTAGCGAATTTATTACCGGGAAAGTTTTCAAATGCTAGAAAATCTAAAGTCCCGTGATAACAAAATACATAGCTTCTCTCAAAGTAATGTACGCAATTTTATATTTAACTAGAAGATATTGATTATAATTCTACCTAAGAAAATTAATATATTGAATATTTAGCGAATTCATTAGCGGAAAAATCCTCTTCTCAGTTGCTTGAATTAATTTATTATAGGACCTTTATTTTATTCTGAAAAGAGAAATGTTTATTTATACCAAGTTATAAGAAAAGCAAAACTATTTTCCCTTTAACTTTACATTAGCGATGACCGCCATTTAAATTATACGCGAAATATTTTACTTCAAAGAAATGAACATAATATCAAATTTAACTAAATTCAACACTGTCTAGAAAGCAATTTCTTCTTAAATTTTAGTCATTTCAATGTTAAGGAATACTATTTCTGTTTTTAACTAATTCTACTATTCTGTAAAACAACATATTTCAACAACTTGAAAAAAAATATATTTTATGATAGAAATTTTGAAAAAAAATTACAAAAATTACGGAAAATTTTCTAGAGGCGTTTGTAGTATTTCTACTAATCCCACGATATAAAATAATAATCAAATGTTTGAATTTTGTTTCATAACTGCTATTTCCTTCGTTGTTTATCAGAATGTTATAACTAAATTGGATTTTGTAGGTATGGAGCACTCCGCTCTATTGGTTTGCTTCTCTAGAGCTAATATATAAAATACACCTGCTGAAAAAAAATGAAATTTACTTTCCCACAAGTTGACTTTTTGACTAAACATGTTAGAACCTAAATTTTTATACGATATTGAAACAAATATCTATTTGTGCAGTTTTTTAGACTTTCAATCTTCACTTTTTTATTTCAACATAAAATAAAGTATTCTGCTCCTTTTAAAATGAATTTTTGACATTTTCTTTAATAACCCGCTAACTCTAAAAATTATCTAGTTTTGTCATTTCAAGTAGTTTACATTCTATAATAACATAAATTGTATGCTAAATAAAAAATAAAATTAATTTATCCGCAGGTAAAGTTTAAATATAGATTAGAAACTAAATTTTTATAACAAATTTAAGTAAAAAAATCTGATTTATTCTGCAAACCAAAACTATAAAAGTATCTCACATTTCAAAATTAAAAAAAGAACTCTAATTAAATTGAAAATTTCAAAAAAGACCTTTATTATTCCACAAAACAAAATATTTTGCTAATTTTATTATAATTGAGGTTCTTAAAATAAAAAGGATAAATCGCATTTATTTTACATAAAATTAATTTCTAATTTATAAATTTAAAAAACTATTTTTTGGGTAATTGGATTTCTATATTTTCCTTAGTGTATATATTTTATGATATATTAAAAAATATATTCCTACATATAACAAAATTAAATAACTTTTAATAAAGTTGGGCCTCATTTAGGATGTAGAAAAAATTTACTTTTAAACCTCCCAATGCTAATTATCTAATTAATATTTTAACTGTTGGTCAAATTTTACATCATTTATTTTCTACTCTCACTCAGTTTAGACTGCTTCAGTTTCAATCAGCATGCTTCATCATATTTTAGCAAAGCTTTATATTCTATGCATAATAAATAAAATACTTCAATGAAGCATTTCAGTACATCGGATGATCTGTTCCAGGACAGTGGTTTCGAAGTGAAACCAGCTGTTAAAATTGTTTTTCCTTTTCTGATATATGAATGACTTTTTGAATTTTCTACTTTTTTGACCCTTTAAGCTATCAATAGATGGTAGCACTTTACATAATTTATTTTTTACCTTCAAATATACATTTTTAAACTTGAAACAATCAGGAATTCTATTTTTCATGTTTTATAATCCCAATAAAAGTACTTACACGAAACAACACTTATAAATTTTTTATACATTTATTTGTTGCACCATATTAATAATAATTATTCATTATTCCTCCAACATAATTTAAATCTTAGGGAAGTATTATTTTCAAGCCGTACAAGGGGAGGGTTTTACAGTTAAAAACCACTTCTCAAACCTGAAGGAATTTTTTTTCACAAATTTCGCATTTATAAGGTTCATAAATAATATTATAAGCGATTTCCATGAAATTCCAAAGAATTTCTAATTATGAACTTTAAAGGGTTAACTCGTTCCCGGTTTTTCCCGAGCTAAACTCGGGCAGGCGAAACGTACTATCCTGGCTCATCTCAAGTGTAGCTCGGGCACTTTGAAATTTTACATTGTGCAATCAGTCTTTCCCGAATTATCTCACATGTGTTTTTTATGGTTTCGAATGCTTTTGTTTACTGTTCTGGCTGCTATATTATTTGTTGCTCAGAGAGAGACAGCAGAGGGAAGAAGGTAAGGAGAGAAACAAGGTTCTACTGTCCAGATTGCGATGTTGGACTATGTGCAGTACTGTGTTTTCGATTGTCTCATACACGACCAAATAATAATTAATAATTTCATAATCATTTATGTAAATGCATAGGATATAAATAAAATTTAATTGAAGATAAAAGCTAGGTATTCCAAGCTTTATATTTATATTTAGTGTGAGTTCACTCCAAAGTCTAATGATTTCAGCCGTACAGAAAGCCAACTATACATGTAAATTACTCATTTATTAAAATTTATTTTTTTACATTGATTTTTAGGCAATTTTGTATGCGAATAATGCTATTATGTTTAAAAAATATATATATGTATGAAAATAAGCATAAAGAATTGACATTTTTTTTACCCATAATAGCGAAATAAAATAAACCTGGAACTGGTTAATAGCATATTAGAAATGCATTTCTCGTAGACTATCTTCATATGACTCAGTTAACCGCTATTACTAATTCACTGACGAAAATGATGAAGCGCTGCAAAATATATCTCAACAAAAAGCTTTCATCTGAATTCCTCACCAACTGAAAAGTTATTCCGTCACATTTTATATACTAACAAAGTATGCGCTTTAATCAACAGAAAAATCTTCAGTACATCTTACCCTATACATCCTCATCCTAAATATAATAAAAAGTAGTAGAAGCAGCTCTAATTTCAACCACACTCCAGTCTATAAATGGATGTAGACTTAAATTTATCCAGGAACAAGTTATTTTCCGTGATGTTCAAAGCTCCACTTGCTTCAAGCAGTATTCACCATCTATTAAGGCACCTGAATCTTTCTAGAGAGCTGGCTCTCTTTATTGATAAGAGTAAAAATAAGAATCGGGGAGATTGTTGGGGGAAGAGAGGAACTAGTGATAGACGCTGTGGGCATAAACTAAACATAAGTATGAGGCGACGTACTATGGTGGAATGCATGTCTGGAAAAAATAGGTCAGTTATACCAAAGTGCTGTACGATAGCTCTTCTTATCGTCCTTTCGGAGATTACAATGAGCAACAACATGTGTACCAGCTGAAAAGGTCAATATGCAAAGAACTTATATATATATATATATATATATATATATATATATATATACATACATATATATATATATATATATATATATATATATATATATATATATATATATGTGTGTGTGTGTGTGTGTGTGTGTGTGTGTGTGTGAGAGAGAGAGAGAGAGAGAGAGAGAGTTATGTATATATATTCTTTACATATTACCCTTTTCAAGCTGGTACATATGTTGTTACTCATTGCAATCTCTGAAATATATATAAATATGTCGTGGTCCAGTATTAAGGCGAATGTAAAACAGTCTTTCTTGATAATAATAAGTTTATTAAATCATCGTTTCTTCTCAAAGCAAAACCTGCGCCATTTTCATTGTTCATAGCTTAGACACACGTAGAGTGTGTTCACAGTTCCATGTCCACGCTCTGACTGAAAATTATCTGTTTGAAAGCTCATCAATTAGTTCAAAAATCCTTCCTTCTGACCGGACTGTCCTAAAAGCTTACGCGAGAGTGGGTCTTTTTCATTTATTTTATTTTTATAAAAGAGTTCCCTTTTTAAAATCGTTTATAACTCACGTAATTTCTAACTACCCCTTATTTAGACCTGACATATATATATATATATATATATATATATATATATATATATATATATATATATATATATAATGTAAAAATTTAATACTTTAATCCTAAACTAAAATTACTAACTCCTCTATTAAAAAACCACTAAATCCACAATTTTGTTATCTTTTTAATGGCCTTTCGGCGTTAAACTCTTTTGTCTCCTTCCTGTAGGCGAGCTTAACTCGCCAACCTAATTTGCTGATTAAGACCATTTCTAATTTGCTGAATTAACAAATTCCTTTCTCCCACTGTGGCGTCCCCAAGGTTATAAAGGGCTCTGGGACCATCCTTTGTTTGACCATCCTTTGCTGTGGACATTGTCAAATAAAATATGTGAAACTTATCCTGAAAAGTCATTCTTTTTCGACCACATCCTCGAAGCATAGCAGGTAATGCTATGTTATATATATATATATATATATATATATATATATATATATATATATATATATATATATATATATATATATATATATATATATATATATATATATATATATGCTATGTTATATATATATATATATATATGATTCCTAAATAGACTTTCCAACCCATAAATATTGTAGTTCGTTTAGAAAACACAATTTTTTCTAGCCGTTTTTAAGTTAACTATGTCTTGTCCCAATGCTTGAAAATTTTAAATAAAGCCTCCTCTGGAAATTCAACATGCCGGTAATCTTACTTTCATTGTCAGAACTGAAACAGCAAGTTCCTCTACCTTAAATAAAGAAAATTTGTCAAAATGTTTCACTACAAACTATGACTTTGAGCGTTGGAAAGATGCTATAGCATCTGCTGTTCTGAGATTTTCCTGTCAAAATCGTATAGAAGATAAACCGTTTCTAGTTTTGGTTTGATTTAAGGAACTATATTCAATGTTGCTGCTGTGCGAAAGTTATTTTAAGAGAAAATACTATAACTATATTAATTTCAGAAATTGTAAAATTACCCTTAATGAAAGGTTTATAGAATACCAGCAAGACAAACCCGGGAATCTGACAATAAGCTAAAAGCTTTCAAATGAATCTATATCCATGCATATCTTTTAAGTAAAGTTATTCCTCGTCTTTCCACTAAATCAATTAAGAAATCTGATTATCTGAAAATATCTCTTAGACGAATGAAAATTTTTAAAGACTGTATAAAATTTTATGCTGTTTTAAAGTCTGTAATATAATTTTGAACTCAGACTTCAGATTATTTTTATATTATCAGACAGGGGACGTTTGTATGTGGTAGTAATTAACCAATTGCTGAAAAGATAAATTTTGATTGAGTGGTAGCTACAAACATTTATGACATGAATGTTTGTAGCTAAAACTTAATAAAAAACACACACATGAGTCTCATTCCAAATCTCCCCCACCCTCTTCCAAAAATCACACGCACTGTTATTTTTCATTTTATAAACCAGGAAAAATAATATAATGAGGACGTGATTCTGTAATTATTGTTGCAAAAGAAATAAGTTCCGAAAAACCTCATATTTTTGAGGAAGAGAAGTTTCGCGAATATCACTTTAAACTTAGAGTCAACAACATACATTTGGTCTTAAACTATCACTTTATACATAGTTAAATTTGTTATAAAGTCATAACTCTTTCTAGATTCTATCTGATGTAAAATAAAATTGCAGTGTAGCAATGGCTTAGAATGGAACTATAAACAGCTTCTTGTGATTCAATAGAAAGAACTTGATGATATGACATCCACGGATGCAAATTCAATCAGAAAACTAAAATTTAGTATATAGCACATCAATCTGCTGCCAAAAAGGATTCAATATATTCACAACTGTGTTACTTTTAGAGACACTTCTAAACCTTCCTATGTTAATTCTTAAACTGTTAAGTATCAACTGTTAGTCAAATGTTACAACCCGGTTTATTTTCCCTTCTTACTCGATTTAGATTGCATCCAATGGCAGTTTAAGGGGATATTCGTCATATTAATAGACAAATTTTAATGAATTTTTCTGTATATATTCTTAGGAGCTCTAAATTTACAAAGAATTCTTTGGAAGCAATCGAATGATTTAGATATCTTAGAATATAAACCGAAAACAGTTAGGTCTGGAATATCTTCAATTTCATACTAAGCGAGTCATTTAACTAGTTATAGACTCTTTATGTCATATAAAAAGACTTAGGGAAAATGGCAAACACTTTCTTCTACAATAAAGCAGTTCTTTTATATCAATGACTTAATGGAGGTAGCGAGTTTTAGGATAGGGGCTGTTGAAGTAATTAAAAACTTTTCTGATATCTCAAAATTAGATAGTTTTACATAAGAGGATATTCAATTCATCTCGTGCTTTGAAAAGCTTGTCTTCTAACCTTCTTGATTTACCAAAATTTAAAACTGACTGTGATATATATTTCAACACTATAGCACTAACATGGTTTTTTTCAAATAATTGTTTTATATTTTTGAGTAGGGATGATATAACTAAAAAATACTTTTATTGAGGCCTGCAAGATTAATTGATCTATTAAGGCTTTTTAACACACCCGCATGTACTGGCTGAATAGGCAACTGATTCAGTTTATGACTCTTTTTCCCGATGAAAAGTGCAAGGATTTCTCGCTTGATAGCGAACATTTTTCAACCGACTTATTATGGTTCAGGTTGACAAGCGATAAGACCTTTAATCAAATGAAAAGTTTTAGCTATTACGCTTGAAATCCTCGTATTCTTCATCGGGAAGTGGAAACATAAACTGAATCCGTTGCTTTTTCAATGTGAATAGGCTAACGTGTAATAGGATATTTGTGCTTTTTGTAACCATGTGTAATTTCTATTATGATCCTCACATTCTTCATCGGCAAAGGGAGTCTCAAACTGGATATGTTGCTTTATCAACGCGTACAGGTTACCAAGTGATAAGGATTTTAGGTTTTTTGTTTCCATGCATAGTTTTTATTATAATCCGCTCATGCTTCCATGAACTCTTCAAAGCTAAATCACTTCATCGCTTCCACGATAATACACATATTTCTCATCGGAAAATGGAATAATTAACCATCTGACTGCTCATCCCGCGATTCAGGCAGGCATGTGTTTTTCTTACTTTATTAAGAAGCACATTCCGTCTTTTCACCGTTTAACCATCGGAATAAATTATGTACAGTATTAGACATTTAATTAGGTAATAAATAGAATTATATGACTAGAACTATAGTTATATTAGATAATAAAATTATAGATAGTAAATAGAAATTAACTGTATTTCAATTGAAATTTATTTTTAAAAAATTTTATGTGATAACATCTGAAATGAGTTTTCTGAAAGCTTAGTTTCTTAATATAAAAAAATCTTTTCTAGAAAAAAAAATAGTATTTCAATTCTCCAATTTATATATATACTTAAACTATGTAACAAAAAAAAATAAGCAATTTTTACAGATTTCGGTTTACAAATTGAGCAGTCAAAGGGTTAACTAAATACGTGGCTTTTTCAACGAATTTAGATCACCGAGTGAAAAGGTCTTTAAGTTTTTTGTTCCCATGCACAGTTTCCATCACGATTCCTGCATTCTTCATCGGAAAGTGGAATCTTAAACTAAGACCATTACTTTTTTCACGGGTTAAAGTGTGATTAGGCCTACAGTTTTTTTTTTTTTTTGTTTCCATGTAAGTTTGTATTAAGATCAAATCATTCTACCTCATAAAAATGAAATCTGAATCTGAATTCATTACTTTTTCAACTCGTACAGGTTACCTCGTGATAAGCTCTTTACGTGTATTATATTTGTTTGTTTGTTTCCATGTACAGGTTCTATCATGATTTTAATCGAAAATTACTGTTGATCAAAGTCAGATTGGGATAATTCATTTCCCAAAAATTTCCAAGATCAAATAAGGGAAAATTTCCCGATAAATTTCCAACAAATATGTCTGACACATATTCCTCGAGGACTCTTAACTCAGGAAAAGAACTGAATGCCGATTGCTGCAATCCAGAACGCGGTTAAAAGGATTCCAGGAATGATTAAACCGAAATCTGTCCACGCGTCATCAGAACTACTGTCTCTGTCAGCGACTGGCTGAGAATGATGTGGAGTAGAGTTGTTTTTGAGAAGGGGGAGAGGGATAATCTCGATGTTTGCCAGACGGAGACTTCGGGGGATAAGAGAACGTCGATCATAACTTAAGCCGTCAATGATGTCGCTGGCAGAGGCGGAGTGAGGAGAGGGGAAGCGGACAAGGGGAATGGGTGTCTCTTAATTCGGTCGTCGGCATCACCACATATTAACTGCAAAAATACACTAAGCTTGTTTTCAACCTCTGAAGAGCTTTCCTGGTTTAAGTCATGATGTCCTTTTTGCCAACTCCCAGCAGTCCGAATTGAAGAAATAATTTTTGAATTTATTTTTCTTCGAGTAATCTAAAATCGTACTCCCTGCACCCTAAATTATAATTATTTAGATAACTGTCAGAAAATAGGATACGTATTTGTATGATCTAATAATGCATCTTTAAAAAATTTAAAAACCGGCACACAGGAAATACATTCATGTTAAGAACTGAAACAATAAGTGGAACAGACAACTGATAACACTCACTCCTACGGCCAACCAAAAAAATTTTCAATCGCCGAAGACACGGTAGGGGGAGAGATTTATTTTTGCAATCAACAAAAAGATTAAAATTTGTTACAAATAATAATATGACATAAGCCAAAAGTCTATGGGCAAACAATATTTTACAAATTACAAAAAAAAAAAAATACAAATTTTAAAAATACAATATTTTTCCTTTTTTTAAGTAAAATGAATTTCACTTAGAAAACTTTAAAAATAAAATTGCTTAACACTAGAATTACGGCATTCTAACCCCTTGATAAGATATCAGCATATTTCTCTATATGATATAATATATTTGTGAAAAATAAATTAAAATAACGCAAATTATGACAACTATAGTTTGTTTTTAAAAATATACAGACTTTGCAGGTATGTAGGATCAATTAACCGATTTACTACGTTCTCTCCTAAACTTTGATCACTTGGTCTCATTTCATCTTTTCCTGAATATGGAAATCCGTTTAATAAGTATTTTTCCTAATATCTACTTCTAGCCAAAATTTTACTCCGAATGTATCGAGCTTGTTAGGCATATACTGCAAAAAACGGTATCTTGATTTTGTAGGGAATAACTGTTCATCAAATGTAATATTGTTATTTGGTTTGTAGCAAAGCTTACAGTTTTCTATAAAAGTATTTCATACCTCGAATATTATTGTAAATTTATCACACTGCAAACGTGAAGACCTTGTTAGTTTATTTTCAAAACAAAGAAATTTCACAAGTTCCAAAAACCTATCTCTACTCATAGTTTCATGAAAAATTTTGGTCCCCAAGTCTTGGACCACAAACTAAGAATTGGTAACCCTTACTTACAACAAAGCTATGAATGCTTCCAGTTCTTCTAATAAAATAGTGAAAGAGTCATTATGAAGTTTACACTTGTCTTCAACATCAGTATATAGACTGCTGTATTTCTAGGTATAATCATTTGTTAGGGCTAAAATAAATATACGATTTTCTTGAAATCTTTACTATTTCGTAAATCACAATGATTTAGGAAAAATCAAGAAAAGGTTAAGATAATTGAAAAAAAAATAGAAGAGCTGTCAGAGATAAAAGTCCGCTAAGCGTCAAAATGACCCCTTCCGTAATTCTAGTATTAAGTCAAAAGACTGCAGGTAAACAATATTTTACAAAATACAAAAATAACTACAAATCACAAATTTTAAAATTACAATATGCCGACTGAGCTACCGTGGCTCATGACAATAATAGTAATGTAATATATAATTCTATTTTTTATTTCTTTTCTTACATAGGTCATAAAAGAGAAGAAACAGAAAAATGTTAGAAAATTATTCAAAAGTTCCTCAGGTGGAAAGAAATGATCAACGAAAAGAAAACGACGCGCTTTCTTAGAGCTGCTTCTGGAACACCATTAGACTGATTAATCACTAACGGAGTCGTCAGATATTCGGGAGGAAGTTGACACATTTGTGTTTGAGGTAATTCAGCTGGTTCTATGAGATAGATCTCTGTCACACTAAATCTCTGCTACAGAGAGATTACTTGTTTGGATCGCTTCTGGGAACAAAAGAGGCTATGAATTTGAGCGATATTTACCCTGAACAACTAAATATATCAATATAAAATACAGTTCTAATGTATTGTTCTTACTTAGTATTACTGGTTAAAAATTAGCCCTACTCCCTACACCGTAGATCAGGGGTGGGCAAAAGCTGGCCCGCGGGCTTACTTTATCCGGCCCTGAGGAAAATCCTGCATGCAAATTTTTTTAATCTCTTATATGCGATTTTGTTGAAATCAACAGTATTTGTATGCGTAGTGTACATATAAATAATGAAAAATATATAAATAATACAGAGTATTATAATTTGAACACGTGTAACCATAACGTTTCGCATTAACTAAAACTATTCTATTTTAACGTTTAAAGTTTGTCTTTTCTTTTTATAATTCTATTTACTATTATGTTTACAAAATGTAATATAAATATAAAAATGCAATAACTATGATCAGAGTAAAATAATTTGTATCGTTAAGATACAAATAAATTTCAAAATAAAATCTTTCATTAACTGAATTATTTAATGACCATTAATTTAATATAATGAATCCCATTTCTTTAAAAATTACGTGACATATTTTACTGGACATAAATTGCTCGCATATACACCTAAGTAAGACAATTTATTATTACTATTATCTTTTATTAACTGTCAAATTTCTATAAAAATGCTTTAAAATAATACTTATAGTGTTTTTGTCAAAAAAATTTCTTGGGCAGGCTTTTGAATCAATGCAAACTGAAGGTGGAATATAACTAAAATACTTAAAAGGTAGGGAGCCTTTGGAATTTTCACATTTTTTCAAATATTTAAAAAATACTTAATCGTGCTTTTTTTTGTGTGTATAAAGAACATGATGTAGTTCATACAGCCGAGTGAAAGTTTGGCGATATCTCCTATAGGGGACCATCCACAAATTCAACCTAAATGAATTTTGAAAGAACATGATGTAGTTCATACAGTCGAGTGAAAGTTTGGCGATTTCTCCTATAGGGGACCATCCACAAATTCAATCTAAAGGAATTTTGATTACCCTCTAAATTAAAAAGCTAGAAAGCATGTATAACTTTGCTTAACATCGCGGTTTTCAAATTGAGTTCGTCCAATAATCACTGAATGAGTAAATCGCTGCTATTCGGCACCGGAGTTGGTGGGTTCTAATCTTCCTGCTGACATGGATAGTTATAGGCGTTCGGATTCAGCGTTAAGCAGCAGATCCCGGTCTCATTAGTGTCCGTGTAGCAAACAGAAAAGCACCATTACAACCATGCTCAAACTGGGTACTTTGGTACCCTGGTGTGCCTCCAGCACATGCCAGGAGTGGTACAACGGTGAAAGTTTGAGAATTACTGATCTAGGATTATAGATTTCTCCCAACCTTTCCGAAGGCTGCCATTGAATAATCGCGCTGTGGGGTCTACACCATCATCATGATTTGATTTTTGGTTTGATTTGGTTTCAAGCGGCACAATCTACAGTTTTGTTCTCGAGGACTAATGAGATCGGGACCTATTGCTTAAAGCCGATTCCGAACGGCTGCGAACATTCATGCCAGTAGCGGGATTCGAACTCACGAATTCCAGAACCAAAGAGCAGCTCTCTACCATTCAGCAGTCAAACTCAGGCACATCAACACTGATAGGTGTCACAATAGTATGTGTATAAGGATTTTGCCATTAATATATAGAATAAATTTTTATCCATATATCTAGATTATTTCATAGTAATAATTAAAATTTTATGATAACCTCCTACGTAAATATTTGCATTTGTAATAAGACCCCTTATATTTCTAAGCTATATGCTTTTTATTGAAATATCATATTTCTAAACAAAAGTTTTAAGATTAACTACTAATTGCACTTAATGTATTTTAGTTGTCAGTTGAGTTATATTTATTAATTTGACAGAATTATTTAAAGTTATATTTATTAATTTGACAGAAACAAAAATAAGACAAACTGAAAAATGAATAAAAATTTAGAAATTTTATTTAACTGAATTTCTGGTGATTCTGCATACATATTGATCGAAACTTGCATAAAAAAATTCACAGTGTTATATTTTGTGATTAAAATTAGATATTGAAATTGCCAATGAAAGAAATATATAGTTTCCTTGAAAAATATTTTAGTTTTTGTAAAGTCATCACTCAACCGAGACATCGAATGGTGGAAAAACAAATGTTCCTTCAGAAAGTTCCATAGTCTTTGTAATGTCCAGGCTCATTATTTCTCATTCCATATAATACTGTCAATCTAAAGCATGTCAAAAGTTTTGTTAATATGAACTTATCTTTGCGTATTTGGAACTTGTAATTGCAATTTTATTTTTTAACTTGATCTGTATTTTCCACTCTATATTTCACATTGAAAACTATGTTGTGCTGAGATCAGGGATTGTATTTTTTTTCTTTGCTTTGCTTCAAAACATTGTCCGAATACTAATTTTTCCGAAAAACAAAAATGTTACAGTTTGATTCAGAATGTTCCACGGTGTTTGTAAAGCCCATACTCATATTGTTTCTCATTAAGTTGTACATAGTATTGCCAATCTAAAGCATATCAAAAGTTTCGTTAGTATGAACTTATTTCTGTGTATTTGGAACTTGTAATTGAAATTTTAAGTTTGTTTTACTTGTTCTACATTTTCCACTCCATATTTCATATTAAAGACTAAGTCGTTCTCAGATCATGGATTGTTTCTTTGCTTTGCTTTATATTTGTCCGGATGCTCATTTTCTCGAAAAACAAAAAAGTTGCCATCTGTTTCTATAAAATTTCGCCATCAAAATGCTAGATTATTGTAAAAACCAAAAGTGCGTATGAAATGCTGCAGTTAATCATTAAGAGAGTTATTTGTTTAGCCGTCATGTACTGTCAAAATCAATTCGTTCGGAGAATCATTATCCAGAGATCTGAGTGGAACTGAGTTTTGTAAGGCAACGACGTCGATGTTAATGAAAGGGACTTGTCGAACGTCCTGAT
The DNA here is from genome assembly GCA_032207245.1 of Pardosa pseudoannulata. Lineage (NCBI taxonomy): Eukaryota > Metazoa > Arthropoda > Arachnida > Araneae > Lycosidae > Pardosa > Pardosa pseudoannulata. The sequence continues at coordinate 153,646,395 of CM063506.1, read as the reverse complement.
TGACTCCGGTATGCCACACGTTATCGTATTCTGATGCTTTCTTTTTGAAAAAACGAGCTACGATGGATCTGAGCACAGACTCGATACCAGTCATGACGCTTTTAAAGACAGAGTCGTCTGCAGCAGGAGGTTCAATATTTTGATCGTTAAGCGGTGCTGATTCGTCGTGAAGCTCTTTAGGATTGGTGGGCGTTCTCCCCCTAGAGAAGGTTGTATTTGTTTCAGAGGCGTACAGGCTTTGGCTGGGCTCTCTCCAGTAGTAAAAGAGGGCATAGCCGGCAGATAACAAGAAAAAAATCACCAAGACGGCAATAAAAAAGCAAACGAGCATGAGTGTGGCATTTGGCAAATAGCTTTCGCTTACACCGAGACCTGTAGTAGTGAATTGAACTTCGCCAGATAAGGATTTCATCGCAGAGGCCTGAGAACTTGTAGGCAAATAATCGTTTATATTAGTAACATACATGTTGGCAAATTTGTACAATTGAAATGACTCGAGAAATCAGTAAAATCGCACTTTTTCAGTCTTTGAGTTCTTCGCAATGCAAAGCAGTTGATAGCTCAAGATGAAATGACCGAATTTGTCAAAATTGGTTCATTGTCGAAAACATAACACAGAACAGTAGAAGATTCATTGTTGATATTAACTGAGCTACCGGTCAGAGTATTGTTATTTCTGTAAACTGTTTCCCCTTTTAATTGATGCAATTTGTGTTGTTGTCCACATTGTTAAAAGAACAAACCTTTTCAACAACTTGAAAATGGTGAACTGTAAGACCTCGTAACTGTAACTCGTAACTGTAAGACTATTTTTACAGTAAACAAAATCTCTCAAATGTCCCATATTTACCTATACTCAATTCTTTGTATTAGAATGAAGTGGGGCAAGTTCCTCATATGAGATACAAATTTCAACTTCAACTAAACATAACAAATCTTCTATTAAGCCTACGTTAATTGGCTTGATTGAAGAACACGATACCCCCGCCAACTTGGCGATAAAGCTCTGAGCATGATAACCTAACATTTCCTCCTGATCTCGCCGTATTTAAACAGTCTGTATCTATATTTTAATTTGTATTATATTTGTATCCATCTCTTCTTGTGGAAGCCATTTCTTATGTATTAGATGCTAAAAAATATTAGACATAATGAACCATTAAAGGTTTACCATGGCTAATTTTTAATAATTTGGAGGTGTTGACTTTGTAAACTGTTAAGGGATTAATTATCCATAAATGTAAATGCTCGCTTTCTCAGTGGGTCTGGTTAATTAAGAAAATGTATATAATTCTATTACAATGGCGCAATCTACATCAATTAAAGTCACCCAAACAGCCTAAAATAGATCCCAAAATAGTATTTCCTAAAATAGATCCCAAAATAAAATTATATCTCTCTGTCTATCTATCTATCTATCTATCTATCTATCTATCTATATATCTATCTATCTATCTATCTATCTATCTATATATATATATATATATATATATATATATATATATATATATATATATATATATATATACATATAATTATTCTCGGATCTATTTTATAATAACCTGGCTCTTAAATTAATTTCTGCCCTTTAGTTGCCATTTTTACATCCATTTTGTTAATTTAATGAAAATTTTCATGTATTAAAATATTCTGTGGTGTAACGGTGCCTGGTATTTGAAAGGGCTACACTAACAGAACCTATTCTATATTCTTTATGCTTGAGACGAAGGTTATATTATATGATAAAATATTAAACAATTCCATCTTTTAACTATACATGATTTGAAGACGTGGAAAACACGAGGTTTTTCTTCTTTTTTTTTCAGAATAATATCTCATGGATTGTATTTTAACATTTTTAATTTCTTTTTTGTATTCAACATTCTCTTCACTATATTTTGTATTGTCTTTTATTTTACTAGTCCTTTTATACGTTTTATAAAAAGCACTTATTTAGCGCTGCTTTGTTCACAGCTCTTTATTAAATCATTTCACTGTTAGCTTGAGGCTTTGATTGAGAAATTTAAAAGACTTTATGCAAATCACTACTAGAATATTTTTTACATGTTACTCAAAAGATTGTTTGCATCACCTATATCCTTTGCTGAATCTAATTCTTTATTAATTTCGTTTTATAATATAACAAATTCTTTCTTTAAATAATTTTTCCCCAATTTACTATTATACGTTTTATAGTATAATTCTTTTAATTTAATTTTCACCATATGGATAATTATCTTGTCAAAGTTACTTCTGACCACTTATAGTCCAGTCTGAAACGTGAATAACCATGTCTTTAGAAAAAATTGCCAATTCAAGGATTTTTTTTAAAAACGCCACCTTATTTATTTTTTCCCTATCCTACTATTTATATAAAAAATAAGTGATGTATATTTACAATTGTCATTATGAACATTTATTACACTTTATAACAACTCATAAAATATATCTTTCTTTACTTTCATATAGGACTGATTACAAAGAAAATATTACTTTATATCTTTTATTAGCTATTTCGTTTATTAGTTTCTAGAAAGCAATAATTTTTATCTTTTATATTTTCACTATTCGTTTCTCCAAAAACAACATACAATATTATGTGCATAGTGCTACCATCTATTGAGTAAATTCCGAATTAATTTAGTTATGTAGTATTACAATAGATGGCAGCATCACAGTTTCATTTTTATTCTGGATTGTAGCCGTTAAATTAATCTTAAAAAATACTTTCACTTTTTTCATCTTTTTCTGTTGACTTAAGTAATCATAATATTTAGATTATTTTATCAAAGAAAATATAGTAGTCAGTAGTAAAAACAATTCAATAATGTTAATTGTTCCTAGAATTTTTCTGTTACATAAAATAGTAATTAAACATTTTATGTAACATTTTATGTAATTTTATTAAGTAATTTTATGTAACATTTTATATATTGAATATTTAAAAATACATTTCAAAACTTCCTTTCACTAGTCCTTAAGAGTTTTAAGAGAATTAATTTATCCTAATTTTAACTAAAAGAGAAAGCTTTAGTCCATGTCGCTCATTTTATACTTATAACCTTAAATCCAATATATGTTTAAAATATTTTTGATTGAAAAAACTAAAAGGTACATAAAAGGAGGAATAAGATACTTCCATAATCACCGATTCAGTTTTACAAGTATTTGTCAACTTATAACTTAGTTCTATTTAAATAGTAACCCAAAAAAAATCATTCTACCACAAAAATATTTTCTTAGTATCTTAAAAATTATACTAAATATAAAGAAAACTTGCAGTATCAGAATAAATATGATAAATATATTTCAATAAAGAGACTAATTGTTTTCAGTATTTAGAGAAAACTTTCAATAAACTACCTGTATTGTTTTAAAAGATGCAGTTTAACTATCATTAGAAAAAAAAATTTCTAAAGGAAAGAAGAAGAAAAGAAAAATCAATATATTTTATAACAATTATAATATATATGTAATACAACAAGTAATGTATTTTTTTTCGATAATAAAACAATCTAAGAATGATAATTTTGAAAATAAAAATTTTCGAGTTTAATGTTAACTTTCATATATAAAAAATGAGACGTGATGTTCCCAACAAACTAACGAACTTTAATTTTCACTGAAAAATAGACAAAGTTTAGGTAATAACTCTAAATAACATCAATAGATGGCAGCATAAGTTCATTATTTCTTAATGAAGAGATATAAAATTTTATCGGACATCGGCGAAATTCTCACGAAATTAATGATTGGGAAAAAAAAAAAAAAAAAAAAAACTTTTTACACCTTATAGGTATAAAAAAGTTTTTTGTAATCCAGCTATTCCATCCTTTAATAAACTAATATCGCAATACGTTCGAAAAGTTTATTTAAGTAATAATTAGGAAAATGTAGCAGAAATAAATTTAAATTACAGTTAAAAAATTAATAAAAATTTTAAACTTTTGAAATTTAAAATTTTTATTTAATTAACCGTATCGATGTGATTCTAGCAGAATCCTCATACTTAGTAACGGAAAATAAAGGAATTTTCAAATATAAAGTTTTAATTTAAATCCAATTTTTTTTTCAAAGATATATTTTACAGATTGTAAGCACCATATAAAATTAATTTTAAAAGATATCTGTTTAAAATTTTTAGGATAAATCTATAATTGTATTACCTTGATAATGCGGCCATTTTTTATGCTTCAATATATTTGCTAATATTAGGTTTCAACAGAGTTAAAATAAAAAAAAGCATACACCATATTTTTATTTTAAGTTCCTTAAAATGAATATTATAACAAAAAAAAAGTTAAAGATACAATTATAAACTGCAATTTTTTGCTTTAATATTTATTAGTTTTCCCACATTCGTATCACTGTTGTAGTCAATAGCAGCTTTGTTGACTAAGAAGTAACATAGGGAGTAACAAAAAAAAGTATACACCCTATTTTTATTTAAAGCTTATTAAAATGGATATTATAACAAAAAATATTTAAAAACTAAAAACTGCAATTTTTTGCTTTAGTATTTATAAGTTTTTCCCACATTCATATCAATATCGTAGTGAACAGGAGCTTTGTTGACTAAGTAAACAAAGTAAAAAAAAAAAAAAAAAGTATAAACCATATTTTTATTCAAAATTTATTGATGGATATTCTTGGGGAAAAAAAAAGTTAAAAAGTACTGCTATAAACTGTAATTTTTAGCTTTATTTATTAGTCTCTCAATAATATCTGTCAATTTTAATTTTTTGCTTAATTTTGTTCAATTGCTTAGGATACTTCTTAAAAAGATAATATTCAATAAAATGTAGCATCAGAACGATACATCATAATTTACATTTCAGAGCCGCAGTGGCTCAGTCGGCAAAGGCTCCAATCTCTTAAAGGGAAGATTGTCAGTTAGCGGCCAAAGTTATGCCGTGTTCATTAACTACGGCTGGGGTACGTTAAATAGTTTCGGGGTCCCAATGGCCTTTAAGTTTTCTAACGATTCCTGTGCAAATATGAGGCCAAGCCTAGGTATTTTCTGTTTCGTTCTTGCTTCTAAATTAGGAGAATCCACTCTGCAATATCACCTATATTTCAGGAAAAGTCATATGATTTCTGAATAGCCACGACACCAACCAACCGATCATTTCATTTTTATTTTAAATTACTTCTATGTTTTTTCTCAGTCTTTTAGTACTAAACCTCTTATTTCTTAACTATAAAAATGTTTTTGTTATTATTTTAGAGTGTCTGGAAAAATTTTATAACATTAATGTTAATTCTTCATATTAAAACTGTTGGGATTAAATTTTAACTTATCAGAATGCCCCGCATCATGTTATGCGTGTGGTGTGGAGATATGTAAAAATTCCAAAAACACAGTTCATTTCAAGGATTAAACGTTTATTCGTTCAGCTCGAACACTAAAAATATACAAGATATTGAAATAAACTAAAGCAACTTTCGGCATACTACGTCGTATTTCTTTACCACTGACTTACCAAAATAACATTTTTAGTAGCACCAAACAATCATAGTTACAGAAAAGATCCGAGGAGCTAACCGGGAAACTCCATTTATACCATGGCTCATAGTTAAAATACATTTGCATAGGAGGAAATGCGATTACGACCGAAATGAAAATTTGTATCGATATTTTTATCGATAAGCCTTTCCAACAAAAGCATTCATTAAAATGCTACTGTTGGGTCCTTTCTTTTAAATTAGAAAACCAGCTAGAAACTAGCGGGGAAAATATTACTTGCGTTCGTAGCATTCCTTAAGCTCCACGTGCTCCATGGATAGTGTCAAATGAGAAACAGCTTTGCAGCCGTCTTTGGTATAAAGATATGTGTCTGTATTGCCTGGTACATTGGTTGGCTGATTGGTTGGTTGGAGTTTAGTGGCACTAAATCGTCCAAAAGCAAACTGCGCCATACAAGATGGGAAAAAAAACTCAAAACAACAAAATTTATAAATAAAAATTTTAAGAAAAAAGAAGAAAAATAAAAGTAAGGTGTCTTAAAACGGTTTGAAAAGCATTTAACACAAAATTCGAGTAAAATTGTGTGATGTACAAATTAACACAATAGATCAGCAAAGTTTGATTGAAAACCATGATTTAAAAATAAAATTTTATTTTAAAAATGAGGAATTGAAAAATTAATTGAATAAAAAAAATAAAAATTGAAAATTTAAATATATTAAAAATGGAACAATAAAAGTCAACGAGCAACAAACGGAAATCAGATTTCAAAATAAAAACTTGTTCAGCTAAGAAGGATTTATTAGCTTGGACCTGAACTTTTCCCGATGATTAAATTCAGATTAGGCGATGGATTTCGAAATCATTTTCTATACATAGACTAACACAAAAAGTTAAAATGTACGCAACTGTATAAGGTGTCTTGTACTGGTGCACTAGGAAAAAAAAACTTACATTTTACATTTTATTACAAATCTCTTCGGATTTGAGAGTTCATTTCTAAAATTGATAAGTAAAAATTCATTTAAAAGACTTAATATATTAAAAACTAATCTCTATTAAAATAATAATATATGCGATCAATTATGCATTAAAACGTAACCTAGGTTTATTACAGCAATTATTCCCAGACACGATAAGATAGAGAGAAAAAAAAATATTACTAAATTTTTTCATTAAAATTCTCTTATTATAATAAAGAACTTCGTTAGAATATGGTAATTCTGTTAATTTAATAGACCACCCTAGAAAATTGGCCGCTTGCGTGCATGCACACCTACTACCGCGAGCCCTGAATATATAAATCATTTTTATAAGTTTGGTAAAGTTGATAACTTCATTTAAGGTAAATTGGTGAGAGGAATTTATTTCGAAATTTCCTGTAACGCACACAACAGGGTTCAAAGACGGAATTCGTTCAGAGACAGAATTTAGTGAATCGCATTACAACCGCAGAATACAATGGGACGGATCCCGAGGCCTCATTATCATATTAAGTGGAATGCAGACGGGAGGGTGCAACCGAATTCTGTAGGCCTAAGATGCGGGCTTTTAGATCTTTAACGATAGAACCGAGGGAGTTTTGGAATGCCGCAAA
>CM063506.1:153621831-153629331 GCA_032207245.1 Pardosa pseudoannulata | reverse complement strand
GATATATATAGATATAATAGATATATATATATATAGATATATATATACAGATATATAGATATATAGATATATATATATATATATATATATATATATATAGATAGATATATATATATATATATAGATATATATATATAGATATATATATATATATATATAGATATATATATATATATATATATATATATAGATATATAGATATATATATATATATATATATATATATATATGTATATAAATAGACATACATGTATATACATATATATATAGATATATAGATATAGATATAGATAGATAGATAGATAGATTATAGATATTAGTGTGAAATCCATTATTTTATAGAATAACTTGGTATTTCATAAAATAACTAGACAAGTCAGTTAAAGTATATAAAATTGCTGAATTCTATGGTTTAACTAAATATTCTATATGATAACGATTACTTGATCGTTAAGTATAAAAATACGAGACTCGACGGTTTTAGCTGCTGGTAGTCAGTTTTGAACCGCTTATTATTGCTTTGCAATGTGTGTATGTGCAAATGCTACATTTCGTTGTTTTTAGATATAGAATTTCTGCTATCGTTTTCCATTTTAAATTATTAACAAATATTTTTGCAACCTGTTTCCAAGCATTGACTTTTGCAGGAATGGGAGGCCAACTTATAGATAAAAACATTTAATGCAAGAGAGATTTGAACCTTTATTCAATAGGCGTGGGTTAAAGGAAAACAGTGCTGCAATTACTCATGAAAAACTATCATAGAGGCTGTTAGCACATTTTTTAGACGTTTTAGTTAGCGGTATTAAAAAATCTTTTGTTGCAAGATAAATAACTGCAATTGTACCTTGTTTTTAAAAGTCAAAATTATGGTCTGCGTCTTGAGAGGTTTGTTTTTATTCAAAATGTCGTTTTTAACGAAGCAGTGGTTCGAAGGCTATATTTATGCTCTTAAGTATTAATATTCCGTTATCCAAAAACGATGTGATAGTCACGTTTTTGTGATATTTAAATCGTCGATAGGTAATATAGTCAAAAAGAAAGGAAAAACGTCAAATTGGAGCCTCAAGTGGGATAAAAATTCCAAACAAATATTCAAGGAAAAAACGAACATCTTCGATTATGTAAAGGTACGTTGTTTAATGTTAAAAGAAATTCCCCTAGTCAAAACACAGTTGCAAAATCATTAAAATGCCCAGTGTCCACTGTAAACAAAATGATAAAAATTGATTTAAATCATAAGAAAGCGAAAAAACACAATGTGTATCGTCTTTCTCTAAAGCATATCGCTGAACTCAAGACATGCCACAGAATTCTGTATGAGAAACGTTTATCCAAAGAAAAATGGGAAAAAAATGTCACAATAGATGAATCATAGGTGCAACTAAATAATTGCAACAAGAAAAGGGGAGGAAAAAATTGAAGTCCATGGTTCAAAGAATCGAAAGAAATTTTTTCTAAGGTCCTCATGATTGTTACTGGTTTTTCATATAATGGCAAGTTAAAAATAAAGAGAGTTGAAATAAATGTCAAGATTAACTCCAAATACTATTAGGAACATATTTTATCGCCAATTTTTCTGAATGAAATTCCATCGCTTTACCCGCAGTGCCATCCATCTGTGGACCTCCATCAAGACAAACCTAACAGTCACACATCAAAATCCACTGTAAATTTTCTAAAAGAAATGAAACAAAAAACCATACTCTTCACTGATACAACAAGGCCATATTCTTCATTGATATCCCTACTAAATCTCCCGATGTATCACCTATGGATTTTTGTGTTTTCGGATTCTTAACATCTGCATTATCCAAACGTCGACTCTGGAAAGCTGTTCAGGAGGAATGGAATAGAATACCTATTCTGACACTTCAAAAGGCATTATTAAACTGAAAATTACGGTGTCGCAAGATAGTTCAGAATAAGCGCTATCAAATAGAACATTTCAAACAGAAGAATTTTATGTAATTTAGTTTTAGGACTACAATATACATCGTCTAAAAAATGTGTGAACAGCCTCTCTAACTTTGATAGCAAAAGTAAAAAGTGCTAAAACATTACAGGAAAAAGTATCAAGAGACTAATGGTCTATTTTTTTATAATATTTAAGTACATCTATTTCTGCAATATATTCTTCTCTTCTCCTTTCTATTTAACTATTGTTAGCAATATGAACAATAATGAAATATATCATCTGATTTTCCTTATTATTTATAAATTAGTCATCCGTAATAGGGATAAAAAATTTCGAGAGATTTTATCTATTTATGATCAATTAATTTATAAAATAACTTTGAAATTGTTTATTTTCCCCTTTAATATGTATCCTTAGTTATTTCATAGAATAACTAGGTAAAGTATTAAATTTTCCGTCTATTATATACCTGTTATTGTCTAGTTATTTCGTAAAATACCGGGTTATTCTATGGAGTAATTGAATTATACACTTTAACGGTAACATATACACCTTGTGATAAAACGGCAAAATCTTTAAGATGCTACCTTAACTCTTTCGTGGGTCGTGGGAAGATTACTTTCCACCTACACGATCTTACAAAATACACTTGTGGAAAGCGCAAAACCCATTCTAATATATTGATCTTGTTATTGAAACGACGGGAAGACTGATTCCTGCTTCGGTTTTGCGCTGTCATCAATTGTTCGATCGATTGAATAAAATTAGCAGCTCTGTTTTGAAAGTTTGGAAACGTGGAGTGAGAAATAAATGGCCCACGAAAGGGTTAAATCAAGCTATCAATAATTTTGTGCATTTATATTTTAGATTCTTTTATTTATTTTTACACGCATAATTTGCTACATTCTAGCATTTCAGTAAGTAAATTATATACATACACACAAATACAAAAGACACATGATTGCACCCTTCATCTTTATATAAAATATAAAGATGAAAGGTACAATCATGTGTCTTAAAAAAAAAAAACACGTTCACACACAAATTTATAAAATACGAACACCAGATATTACTCTAACTCTCCGCAATTGACCTACTTTATTCTCGATAAAATCCGCGTAGAGTATAAATAAAAAGTAAATAAAACCCCCGTTACATTCCGTGTAGAATCATTTACCCCCCCCTCCTCCCCATCATTGTACTTATTCCGAACATGTCTGTTTGAATCAAGATTTCTGGACATTTATAATAATGAAGAAGGCGTCCCTTATTTGCTTAAATAACCGCATCGAATTCAAGAAGTGTCCGGAGAAATCTGAGTCGAAAGAAATAAATGACGAGTTTGACAGATAATGATACACGTTCGAACGTTTTAATCGTTCCCCAAATGAAGGGTTTTCGCTTCGGCGGTTTCGTATCGACGCTGCTTGATATAGGACAGCCGAAGATCTGTTTGTGTCTCTTTTTTTTTTCTTGTATAAACATCTGGTGGAGAACACCAATGACCTCGACTACTGTTTTTAATCAAGGATCTATTCATTGAGTTTTTAATCAATGTCGAAGTGCCTCATTAAAGCCTGAAGACGGAGAAGGGAGTCGGAATTTTCAGATTATGATGGATTAATTGGACTGTGAAAATCTTCTTGGGAAATCTAATTACTCATTTTTGGAAATTCCTTAAAATTGTATCGTCTCCGCTGGAAAGATTTGTTAATCTTTGGAGTTTAAAGAGACCTGTCGTGGTCCCATCAATAACTTATTATAGATGTCGGAGACATCTTATTTACAGATATAACTTTAATATCACGTTCGCACACATACATTACCTATACAGTTGATATTACACATAAAATATAAAAGAGTATGTAAGCATGTTCCAGCAGACCCCGTTAAAGTCAGTTAACAAATTTCATGTTCAATACAGTAGTAATTGGTGCTTAAAAATAAAAACAAACAGTACAATGGGAAAAAAATTGCAAAGAGTTGCTTTTTAATTTCGCCAGGTTTTTAAAAATTAAACAATAAATATGTGGGTGGTAAAACCTTTAACCTTTGAAGTTGACAGACGGGAGTGAAATACAAAATCATGAGAGACAAAAAATCTTCTTTGGGAAAATTAAAATGAAAGAGGACACCTTACATCCATCAGCTGGGTGGCCTATGAGAGTTAGTAAACAAATAACATATTCTTTCAATATCCGAATAAGCCTTCTGTCCTCATAGGCAGCTTCAGTAAGCTTCTTAGCCTTACGATTTTTGATGTGGAATATCAAACATTTTTTTGTTTGACAACCTCACTGGCGTGACGTTGATGTGGTCACCAAGTCACTGGCAGAAAGGTCAGAGTCAACCTAAAGTTCTATGCCTGTTCTTTTAATTGGGCACTACATCCTATAACAGACCAAGACCACCCAATAAATTTTTGCTATTCCTAAGCAATAGTTTTCCTATAAGTGACCTATTCAGGGCCATGTCTCTCCATTCTGACACACCAATTGTCTTCGAGTCTATTTCAACTTCATTCAACAACCTAGTCGGTAGAACTTTTTTCGTATTTCTTCTGATTTAGAGAATGTTATTTTTTGTAGTATTTTGATCTTTAGATCGATTAAGGTGTCCCAACAACCAAATATAACTGACAATAACATTAATTATGTCTGGTTGTTTATATTTTCTACATAACCTGTAATTATGTAGAGTACGCTATTTGTTTTTTCATAAACTGCTCCAAAAATTATTCTCAGTACCTTTCTTTCAAAAATCATCCATTTGTTCTCCTATAATTTATTAAGGGATCAACACCCCTATAAGATCGCCGGCCATAGGAGTGTTTTGTATATATTAACCTATGTCTGTTAACCAAAGCTTATAAGTTAGTGGGGATCAATGCATCCAGAGACGAGGGCAGGAAAAGTCTTCAGTAAAACAGAACCGAAACAAAAATATTACTCGGAAGGAATAGTCTTCCATTGCTGGTATAAAGATTTTTTGAAGTTACTTGATAGACAATTTTTTGAAACACACAAAATGACAACACAGAAAGGCAAAACACGTGGGGGATCCTCTGACAGAAAGCGGACTCCTAAAAGACAACTTTAAGAAAAAAAGGAAAATGCACTAAAATATTACACTAATTTTTTTTTAATTTTGAAATAATATTTGAAAAACAATGTGGCAGAAGCAAAAATTCAAAAAGCTTCTCACACGGACCAAGGAAGATAAAAAAAAAACAGAAGGTAACAAAGGCTACATATGTATCTGCCAATCTATTTATACATTTACCTACCTATCTACATATCTCTCTCTCCACCTATCTATCGATTTATCTCTTCATATACTTATCTACCTATTTATATGCATCTTTGTCGATCTCTCTACATTTCTTTATTTATATATCCTTAACCACATGGCCGATTAGTTAGGGTGCTAGCCTTCGGTACCGGAGTTCGGTGGTTCGAATCCCACAGTGGCATGGATGTTCGTAGCCGTTCGGAATCGGCTTTAAGCTCTAGGTCCCGGTCTCATTAGCCCTGGTGTTGCAAAAAGTAGACCGTAGTACTCCAAACCGACCCAAACCAAACCTTAGCTAAATAATTGCATGTCATTGTGTGCGAATACCCGTAAAATTATTGGCCTGCTTTCTATAACATGTAACTTTCTGAATATATTCTAATCTCAAAGTAGTACATTCATCTCCCACATTTTCTTTCTACTTTAATAAAAAATAGCTTCTCTTTTTATCTAAATTTTTCTTTTACAGCAAATAACAGAAAACAAATAATTGAGTAAAATTTTTGTTTAAATATTATGAAATTTACTGCTTCCAAAGAGGTTGTAGATTTTTATTAATTTAGTTCATTTCAACCTAATGGATATATAATAGAATATTAACCAAAATACGAAACAAAATTCAAACATTTGATTATTACTTCTAATTTGTGTGTATTAACAATTCTGCAAACCAAAAAGGGGTTTGTTTCAATAATTTTTATAATTTCCTTTTAAAATTTCTGTTTTAAAGTAGAGTGTACTCCGCTAAATGTGATCTTGGTTAATGTTATCAATCGCTTATTGTTATCGAAATCCCTTGGTCCCGATTTTCTCTATTCATTTGTGTGTTAAAATTATCGCTTTATGGGATCGTTACATCGGTTAATGGGATCAGTTTTCGAACCTCATTTGAACTGGAAAAGGAATAGTCCCAGTGTATTCAGAAGGAACCTATTGTTTTCTTCCCTTCCGGTGTTTTTCAAATTTTCGAGAATTCGCCCTATTCCACTTAGGGAACAAATGAGTGGGTATTAATTACCTGTCAATGGAATTTTTGAGTAATATGCACACCCTGCTGGTGGTCAGTGGTTGTCAAAGAAGCAGAACACATTCTTATCGGAATTGAGAAGGAGCGTATTCACATTTTATGACTTGCTCTCTTACAGGCAGCTTGTCGAAGCTGCCAGAAAGCGAAATGATTTAACATTCAGACAAAAGATCGAAATTCTAAATCGTTATGGCAGGTTGATTATGATTACAACAATTTATCAATGAGCTTCTTAGAAAAAATTGTAGACAGCCAACAATGGACAGTCAATTTTTTTAATTATGTGTGCAATTCTTATGTTTTAAAAAGTAATACAGTGAATCTCGTTTATAAGGAGCTCTGATTTAACGAGAACTCGGATTTACCGAGAGAAGCGAGAATAGTTGGTTGGATCAATATTAATCTATGGAACAGAAGTCGCTTTTAACGTTCAAGACCTGGTTATAGCGAGCAATATTTTTCCGTCTTGCAATCTTTTTTCTCATCTTTCTAGTCTTTCTGTCTTATCTTTTTTTTTTCTTCTCCACGATTTTTTCCGCGACTTTTGTAGGAAAAATTCGTCCAGCATTCCAATGTCAATAGGGAGGGATGTGAGTGATGGTGTTTTCCTGTCAATGAGTCTTCTCCGAAGAACAATAGCGCAGGAAAGAGACAGGGATCGAGTTCAGAGTAAGCTAACAAACTACAATTTTAAATATGTAGATTAAAGAAAAAAATAAATGTTTTGGTAAGAACTTCTTCCTATATTTTTCTTTCCGTTCATTGTTGTTGAAATATATAATCGCACTCATACTTGACGACTTGGCCGATTATTGTTGTATATAAGTAATAGCTTTCTTTGACGTACGAGGTTTTCTTTAGTTGATCTTTTTGTGTTTTGATTGGCTGTGTTTAATTAGTTTTTGCCTGTAATTTGATTGGCTGGACGCAGGATCTTAAAACTATAAAAGCCCAATGTACCTCGTATTTCTTGATTATTTTGGTGTTTTCAATAAAAGGTGTTTGCCAATTGCGGCTTTTCATTATGCTTCAACAAATGTTTCTTTCCGTTAAGACTGTTGTGCAACTAGAATCTTTTCTCTGGTTGGGGGGGGGTTGTTAATAAATGAAGAAAAGAATTTAATTAAATTTATTAATGTAATTAAAGTAAGTATTAATTAAAATTTTAAGTAAACTCAATCATTTGTCCTCCCAAACCCTCCCCGCTTCTGGTTGCAAGCCTGCCTTAAGGACTCGTTTATTACGAGCACTCGGATTTAACGAT
>CM063506.1:153594331-153616831 GCA_032207245.1 Pardosa pseudoannulata | reverse complement strand
TTTTAAACATGTATATTACATGATATTTTAAATTGTAGCAAACAAAAAATATACCTAACAAAAATAACAAATGAAAAATAACTTTTATCATTTGAAAATTATTTGATGAATTTTAAAAATAAATTGATAAATTGTAGCAAACCAAAAAATATAAAACACAAAAATATCATAGAAAAAGTAACTTTTATTATTTGAAAATTTCTTTCAAGAATTTAAAAATATATTGATAAATTGTAGCAAATCAACAAATATAAAAAAAACAAAAATAACATAGAAAAAATAACTTTTACTATTTGAAGAAAATTCCTTTCAAGAATTTAAAAATATATGGATAAATTGTAGCAAATCAAAAAATATAAAACACAAAAATATCATAGAAAAAGTAACTTTTATTATTTGAAAATTTCTTTCAAGAATTTAAAAATATATTGATAAATTGTAGCAAACAAAAAATATACCCAACAAAAATAACAAATGAAAAGTAACTTCTATCATTTGAAAATTACTTTAATGAATTTTAAAAATATATGGATAAATTGTAGCAAATCAGAAAGTATAAAACACAAAAATAACATAAAAAAAGTAACTTTTATTATTTGAAAATTACTTTCAATAATTTAAAAATATATATATATATATAAAACACAAAAATAACATAGAAAAAGTAACTTGTATTATTTGAAATTTCCTTTCAAGAATTTAAAAATATATTGATAAATTGTAGCAAACAAAAAATATACCTAACAAAAATAACAAATGAAAAGTAACTTCTATCATTTGAAATTTACTTTCAAGAATTTCAAAATACATTGATATTTTTAAACATATATAGTACATGATATTTTAAACTGTAACTAACAAAAAATACCTAACAAAAATAACAAAGGAAAAGTAACTTTTATGATTTCCCAATTAATCATATCAACTTTTAGATTACCCGAAATTCGAAAGTAATCTGGGAAAGTATCATCAGCGAAGAAACTAGACATCTACTTTATAGAAAATTACAGAATATATTTTAAAATTGGAAAATATGAAAATTAGGACAAATGTAAAAAAAAAAACATTTTTTCATCTTTTAAAAACTTTCAGATTAAATACTACTAATCAATTCATCTTCTTCGATTGGAGCGCTTTACGCACTACTATTTTGCTACACAAGGACTACTGAAACAAATCATCTGCGTGAAAATGCACAAGCGTATAACTAATGATTAATCTGTGGTATGATAGCGGTTGACGAAGCGATCAATTTTCACGTTGATAGGCTAATTTAAAGATTTGATATGTTTCTGTTAGAAAAAAACCACTCATTTGTGTTTTATTTTTGTTGGCATATTACTAGGATGCAATCATTTTTGCTATTAACGTATGCCACATACTCCATTTGAAATGCAATTGCATTCTTTAAAAGGGCTGAGGTTAAAATAAACGACGTATAATATGACAGTAAAGTTTCAGTAAGTTCCGATTTGTAGTAGAAACTTTGTTATTATTACATCCTTACTAAAATAGCATAAAAAAAAAGAAATTTTGCTCGTGTTAGAATAAAACTTTTACAAATTTGTAATGCTGATATGAAACTACACTCCTCGGCGCAATATCCACTAGAGGGCATGACCTACGGTGCCAGTCTCCGTTTCCGGGACATGGGGTGCTAAACATATGTCCCGTTTAGATGGTCAACCTTCCTCGGAACCCCTAGCGTTTAGTTAACAAACAAGCTTGATCCTCACTTTGTTTGCCCACTGAAGGAATGAAATGCTGAGCGTACCTTTCTCAGCCTGAGTATCGAACTTTGGACTTGTCTCGTGGAAGCTCCCATCTCTACCCCAGAACCACTGGGCTATGACGTAATCATTAAAATCGCCGTTCAGCTATGATATTGTAGAGGGATATTGAAGCTAAATAAGCTAATCGTCAACATGAGCCTTTGATCAAAGCGTTTTTATTAAAAGACTAATAGGTAAATAAAAAGTAAAAAGGTAAAGTATAAGACATCAGTGCGTTGATAACACTTGCGGCTTGCAAGTGACTAACAGGCGAAAAGTTGTTTTACTCAAGCCCGATGATTCCAAAGCCGAGAGTGATTTCCCCTTTCGACTGAACTGTGCCGCTCAACTTATATACTGCAACATGCTCGCGCGCGCAGCATCGAGGGAAATTTGCATCTGAGGGGATCTTCTTCGATGAGGTTATCAGAACGCCACAATATAATCATTAAAACTTATTTAGCGGTCTAAACTTAAATGTTTAAAAACATAAAATATATGCATTTAATGAATCCAATAAAATTTAATGACACGCAAAATAAGTATTGTAAAACAGAAAAACTAATAATTAATTATGTGAGAGTGCAGTTATGTTTGACATAAGATTTGCGAAACTGATTTGCTCGCCGCACTCACACGTTGTGGGTTGAATGCCCAAGTTTTTTTCGCGACTCCAGGAAGCGTGTGGTGTGGCTAGTGAAAATAAATGCACTTAAACTTCACCAAGTTTTGGAGAATTGTGATTGGTCTCCAGGAGGCGATTCAGGACCATCCTTGGAGTCCCGGTCCTTCAGGGCAGCGCCGAGAAAGTACACATTGTGCAAGGGACAATGGAACAACTAACGCATCAGCACAGGATAATGGAAAAAGTATAGGGTTGCCTGAGTAGAAATAAGGAAGGAAAAGAATGCAGCGTTCTCTTGGACATTGCCAATTTTTTTTCAGGCGTAGCACGTGGAGTGCTTCTTTTAATTTTTTAAATATTTTTTAGCATATTTCCTTTTCTTTTATTCTATATTTGAATGTTGTAATATAGATCAGTTGCATTTTACTATAATTAAAGACGATATAAAGTAAACTTAGGTTATTAATAGCTTTGAAATAACAACAGCAATGTACTACACCACAGCAAATTACAATGATAATTAATATTAATAAATATTAAATAAATTATTTATGATTATAAATAATTTACATAATTATATTATATATAATATATTATTACTACAATACATTATATTTAATTATATGAAAATATAAATAATTTATTAATCAATTATGAATTATTATTTATTTATTATTAAAAACTAAATTTTTATACAAAATGAAAGCTGAATACCTTTTTGTTCATCTTAGTTATATTAAAAAAAAACCATCACATTTCATTGTACATCAAGGTAAATAATATAATTCTTTAATTTTTAGGTTAGTAAATTTCATAACCGTCATTTGGTTCATATATTTTGGGCTTCTATAAAAAATACACATTCTACGAAATGAGAAATCTAAATTATTTTTGAAGTAATAGCCTTATTAAGGAATTTTAAAAATTGTAAAATGGGTGAAACATTTTATTTTATGGGGTATCTAAAAAGCAACTATATAATGCATACTATAGATGTATATATAGGAGTTATCGTAATAAATTAATAAAAAATAAATGAACAAATTCAAGATTAACGCTATAAAAAATTAGTTTTAAACTCAGAGTTCAATTATTTGTAATGTTGCAGTAAAGAACATAGTTTAATAAACATAGTTTGTGGTAGGAATTTTAAATTTGTGCGGGAAAATCTAAAAAGGAATGCAAGAATATCTATATCATTAGAATGAAAATTGTACTGACTACGACTCCAAGCTACTTAATATGTATCTTTTATAGGCATGTATATTCAATATGCATATAAAATCCAGTAATACATATATGTGTGCGTGTGTGCCCGTATGTGTGTAGTTGTATGTGTGTATATATATACACACATTTATACATATATGTATATATATACATATAAATAGTATAATATATATATATATATATATATATATATAATGACAAATATATAGTAATTGTATAGGTTCAAATAAACATATATTAATACTTTATTAGTTTTTTATAATCTCAATATAACACTAAATTACAAAAATGATGGGAATAACACCTAAATGCATTTTATGTTTAGTCGATAATATTAATTGTTACAAGTTGCAAGGTCCCAGATATTAAAAGGCGTGGTGTTACACCTGTCAACATCCCCCCCCCAAAAAAAAACTTGTATTATAAAAAATACTATACTATAGTATAGTATCTTTTATAAGACATTGCTTTGGACACGGTGATAGAACGATTATATGTAGGTGAATGTAACAGAAATTTGTCGATATCGAGTCCAATTCATTTTTTTTTTTCATGATGGACGGTGTTTTTAAAAGCTTTTAGTTAAAAGTCGGTATGTCGTCTATCTTCTATAAATTTGCAATAGAAGTTTCGAGTAGTCCATATGGAGTTAGATATGTGCACACGCGTAGAAATTCTCTTGCAATGCAATATAGTGCATCTAATATCAAATCTTTTTATTTTATTGTCTTCTATACGTGTGCCGCTCTGATTATTATGCCTGTAAATATAGTTTCTCTGCGATGCTCTCTAAGCGTAATATGTAACCATTGGCTTCGCAGATGGTTTGGATTTAAAAAAGACTCTCCTATTCTTTTTATAATAAAAAACTTTAAACTATCTTTTTTTATTTATCTGTGTTCTACACACTTTGTTATAAAAAATCAGACTAGTTAAAGTTCACCTAAAGCTTTGTAATTAGGCATACATTTTGAAATTTCGTAAATACCTTGACAATGCAATATATTATTAAAAATGTATTTTTCACTTAGAAACACACCCACATACATGTGAGTAAAAGTAATCTAGATCAGAAAACTATTATAGGTATTTTGTATAAAACCTCTAAGACGGCCCGAGAAAATTCTCACAGGTTTTCAAATCTTAATAAAGGGCAAAAAATACTGCTTCCTTTTGCTTTTTCCTTTTTAACCCCTAAACTAAACTGACCACTGGGGCTACAGTTTACGCCCCCCAGAGAAGGGGTCTAACCAATCATAATTCTACATTGCCCTAGCGGCCAATAAACTGGGAATTTCTATCACTGTCCGTTTTTCAAATAAACCTGTCATTTTTGAAACACCCTGTATATGCATTTCACAGCAGAAAGGTAAACATTCATTTTATGAGATTGTGACATCGCAATTTTTAAAGATGCCGGGAATATGAAGGATTACATAATCATCCGTTTTTAGAACTATTTTAGAATTTTTAATGAATGGGCTTTTTTTATTTGCAAGAATTATTTAATTTCCAGAGATTTGTGAAGCATCAACAATTTATCTCCTTTAATAATAAATTTTATCAAGAGGTGAAAAGAGTGACCTTTCGCATTTTTGTGCAGGACGGCAACACATGTACATCCGACCCTGATTTTTTCATCTTGCTTTACTACTTTCAATCTGTATTCATCCATTCACGTTGAATTGACGTAAAAATCGGAACCCGTGTCTTCATCCCAGCACATGTTGTCTTTACATTTTTAATCGTCATTGGCTTAATGTTTACAGCCAATAGCTGTTGTTGATTCGAAGCAGGTGTATCTACAACGGCTGCAATTTCATTCTTTTTTTTCTGTTTTCCTTTTATTCGGCGAAAGATGGACACTTCGGACCGACCACTCAGGTGAAAGAAGGCGTTTTCTCGGCTCGTAAAAAAACGCTATTTCCTGGTGTTTATCCCACCTCAGAATTCCGTATAAAAAATAAACGGTGCTCACAAACAAAGAAGAGGGGGGAAAATCAATGCCATAAATTTTCTTCTAAAAAATAGATTCTGTCACCTGCTTTAAGTCCTTCAAACAGACTTGCTACTTTCTGAACCTTGACAGAAATCGAAATTCTGATGCAGTCTCCTAATTTTCTTCTTTGTCCTATAAGAAAAGTTGAAAAAAAATGTTTTGATATTTTTGATCAATTAATCACTAATGGAAGTGGCTATAATAAGGTATAATGATCCTCAAAAATTTTGAAATCTATTCCTAAATCTATTCTACAAAACTGTCTTTGAAGGGCACTCGTTTAAGTAAAGCAATTTTCTAAAAAAATTTCGAGACATTCTTCAAAATGTGAATGTTAAAGAATTTTATTAAAATTCTGATTCCCTGATTTCTAGAAAAATATTCTGATTGGAATATATTTTACAGTTAAAACACTAAATCGCACCCTTATTGTTCCGATCAATATATTTTCATATTTTTATGGAGACATACATATGTAATTGATATATATATATATATATATATATATATATATATATATATATATATATATATATATATATATATATATATATATATATATATATATATATATATATATATATATATATATATATATATATATATATATATACACACTTAAAATACTTTAGTCATATTAATTATAATTATACTCTAAAATAAATTTCTGGTCATTCTATCCCTGAAATTACCTTTGACGAGATGACTTCGTTTCTCCTTTAATTTAACCTTTAATGACTTTCGAGAACGTCAAATAAATCTGTCTGCTTAACCATACTTATGTCTCCTTTCTTCTTATGTCTAGATAGTTTCATTTCTTAAACGCCATCATGTAACTAATGCTAATTATCTTATTGGCTGGATCACTTGCGCCCTCACAGCACTATATAAAGGAATGTAAAAGTTTTGGTGAGACAGGACTGAAGAGTGTTTATCAGAATAAAGTCAACATTTTTATTGTTAAATGTTGCTGTGTTTTTTCATGGCCTAACAACTGCACTTTATGGATATCATCTTCCCTTTGTAGTGTATAAAAAACAACCATTATATATATATATATATATATATATATATATATATATATATATATATATATATATATGTGTGTGTGTGTGTGTGTGTGTGTGTGTGTGTGTGTCTGTACATATATATATATATATATATATATATATATATATATATATATATATATATATGCATATATGTATACATACATATATGTATATATATACATATATTTATATACATATGCATATATATATACATATATATATACATACATATATATACACATATATACATATACATATATATACATACATATATACATGTATATATATATATATATACATATATATACATATATATATATGTACATATATATATATATATACATTTATACATATATATGCATATATATGTGTGTATTTATATATGTATGTATGTATGCATGTATGTATTCATACATATGTGGTTGTGTACGTGCAACAAAAATATACTTAATAAGAAACTTTAAAACTCAAATAGGAAACTATAGAAGCATCCCTATGACGATTTATTAAATGAGTATAATGTTAAATATTTTCTGTTATTCGAAAACACAAAGCTTCAGACATGAATTTGTAATCAAAACTCAAATCACTCACTACGAATTTTTCTACGGAGTTTAAAAACATCTTAGCTCAGTCAAAACCGTCGTACTTCCTCATAATAACCCATGATAAACACTCATATTCTAGGTCACTATTCAGCCAAGACTCACTTCTGGTGCCATTGCTTTATTTGTATCTCTGATGGTCATTTCAGGAAATTGCAGGACGAAAAGCGAGAGCACCCTCCAAAAGAGCAAATTAACATTGAGATTTTGAGGTTTTCGCCAATTGAATTTTCTACTTTACGATGTAATGTAAACCTAAATTCTTCTCTCAATTGCATACATGGTGTGTGCGTATAAAAATTATCGAAAATTCTCTGCTACATATTTGAAATAACCTGTCGATAATATTGTCTGTGACGCGGATGCAAGTACTGCTTGCCCACAATGAAAAGTCAAGTTAAGAGGAGTGTATCGGTTTGGTTTGGAGTGCTACAGTCTACTTTTTGCAACACGAGGGCTACTAAGACCGGGACATACAGTTTAAAGTCGATTCCGAACGGCTACGAACATCCATGCCACATTGGGATTCGAACCCATGAACTCAAGTTAAGAGATAGCACCGTTTATTAAACGCCAAGCTACCTAGCTCGTACTCTAACAACTGCTGCTCGCAGTGTTAACGCAGGCTTTTATAATGTAACAGAACATTCTAGATTTAGTTTAATGATACTGAAAATTTGCATATTGTAGGAATCTTCTTGACTACTTAACAAAGTGAACATAAAATTAAAGAAAATTTTGTCCTGACTCAGGATCGAACCGGAGATATTTCGGTTAGCAGCTCACGACTTTAACCATTGTGCAATGGAGCTTAGCAGATTCCCTTGAAATGTGGTATTATACATAACCATGAAAATAGTTTGAATCTGTAAGTTGTCTAACATACCTATAAGAGGGTGTTATGACCTTTTTCATCCTTATTAAAACCAGCCTTTATTCGTCAAGTCGTTCACTTCTACTCCAATCTATTTCGTGCCCTAAGAGCTTATCTAAATAATCATATGCATAATATACGTTTATAAGGCGGTAAATTGTTCCCTATTCGGAATGAATGACTTCGGCAGTGAATGATCTAAACGATAAGAAATAAGATAAGTGAATGATGTAAAAATAACCTGTAGAAGGAGACGCATGTACGTTACCGATATGTTCAGACATTTTAAATCCCTCTTAATTGTAGGTGATTACATCGGATTCCTTTAAGGGTTTTTTTTATATGGGTGCCTAATCAAGCATAAATCAAAATTATAATCATATTTAAGCATACATAAGTACTATAACTGTCATAAGTAATATCACTGTTCTAAGAAAGTTCAAACTACTTTTAATCAATATATAGCTTTAGGATATTGCTTTGATACAAAATATCTGAAGTGGGATTGCCCTTTCAGGTTGGGACAAATTCTTTAAGGGAATCTTCCTTAAGGTAAGAGTATAATTTCATGATTAGTTAATTTTTTTTCAATTTGCATGATGATTTAATATGTCATTAGCAATATATTCAGGTAAAAGTTATTAAAATTATTATATTTGTGCAAAATTTATTAGAATTATTATATTTATGTAAAATTTATTAAAAGTATTATATTTGTGTAAAATTATTAAAAGTATTATACTTTTGTAAAATTATTAAAATTATTATGTTTGTGTAAAATTTATTAGAATTATTATATTTATGTAAAAGTTATTAAATTAAAATATTAGGTATTTTAAAACCCATTAACAGGAAAGATCACCTTTCCTTTGTAAAATTATTAAAAGTATTATACTTGTGTAAAATTATTAAAATTATTATATTTATGCAAAAATTATTTAAATTAAAATATTAGGTATTTTACAAGCCATTAACAGGAAAGTTCACCTTTCCTTTGTAAAATTATTAAAAGTATTATACTTGTGTAAAATTATTAAAATTATTATATTTGTATAAAATTATTAAAAGTATTATACTTGTGTAAAATTATTAAAATTATTATATTTGTGTAAAATTATTAAAATTATTATGTTTGTGTAAGATTTATTAGAATTATTATATTTATGTAAAAATTATTAAATTAAAATATTAGGTATTTTAAAAGCCATTAACAAGAAAGATCACCTTTCTTTTGTAAAATTATTAGAAGTATTATACTTGTGTAAAATTATTAAAATTATTATATTTGTGTAAAATTATTATGTTTGTGTAAAATTTATTAGAATTATTATATTTATGTAAAAGTTATTAAATTAAAATATTAGATATTTTAAAACCCATTAACAGGAAAGTTCACCTTTCCTTTGTAAAATTATTAAAAGTATTATACTTGTTTAAAATTATTAAAATTATTAATGTTTATGTAAAATTTATTAGAATTATTATATTTATGTAAAAGTTATTAAATTAAAATATGAGGTCTTTTAAAATCCATTAACAGGAAAGATGACCTTTCCTTTGTAAAATTATCAAAAGTATTATACTTGTGTAAAATTATTAAAATTATTATGTTTGTGTAAAATTTATTAGAATTATTATATTTATGTAAAAGTTATTAAATTAAAATATTAGGTATATTAAAACAAATTAACAGGAAAGTTCCTCTATCCTTTGAAAAATTATTAAAATATTATAGTTGTGTAAAATTATTAAAATTATTATAGTTGTGTAAAATTATTATGTTTCTGTAAAATTTATTAGAATTATTATATTTATGTAAAAGTTATTAAATTAAAATATTAGATATTTTATAACCCATTAACAAGAAAGATGAGCTTTCCTTTTTAAAATTATTAAAAGTATTATACTTGCGTAAAATTATTAAAATTATTATATTTGTGTAAAATTATTATGTTTGTGTAAAATTTATTAGAATTATTATATTTATGTAAATGTTGTTAAATTAAAATATTAGGTGTTTTAAAACACATTAACAGGAAAGATCAGCTTTTAGTCTTTATAAAATCAATTTTTTCCTTTCTGTATTCTAAGATTTATTAAAATTTTATATATAATAGTTTTACCGTAATCATCGGCTATGGAAACCAATAAGTTATTTTTAGCAGCTAGATTTTTTTAGTACCAAAATTAAGTCTTCATTAGATAAAACTTCAAACACCTTAAATTACTTTTTAAATATTTTTATGTTGTAAAATCATCTAATACATCTGTATTATTCTATGAATGTCTAGGTTTGAATAGTGCTTCAATTAGTTTTATCACTGAATCTTTTACCGAATTTCAAATGTTTTCATTTTATAATAGTCCCTGTTCAGTATTTTGTGTTTGAAATAAAAAGGCACAAATCAAAAGTTATAAGTATTTAGGGCCGTTGCCTACAATACACGTTATTTTCAGGGAAAAAAACGAAAATAAACTATGAAACAGTATTCAGATTTCCATCTACAAAATGACTGGTAAATAAAAAGTCGGTAAATTTACAATCCACGACACCTGGAAAGATCGAACTCGTGAAGCAAGGATTAATGTAACTCTGTGAGTCTAAACATGGGTAGGACAGAGGTTTTCTGGGTTACAAGCAATGATGATGACAAATGCATCGATCATTTTCGTATTCGACTCCAAGCAAAATATAACTGTCGACAGGCAGTAAAAATGATCAGTATGATGGATGATTTTTATGTGTTCCAACCTATAAATCGGCCGGTAAACGTTCGGATGGATTTTTTTTTAACAAAAAGAGTGTTGACAAGGTAACACATAGGTTTTTGGTTTATTGATGTACCTTTTTGAGAAAAATGAGACAAGAATATATATCAGTGCTAGACGACCCGATGGACGTTGTTCTATTTTAATGCTGTAAATCCAAAAGTTGGAAAATGTTTTTAAATAAATTATAAATTGGACCTTTTTAATGGAAAACATTATTTTAAAAATACTTGAAGCTACCACGCGTACAGTCATTACAAACGTAATTAGATTACATTAAAATTCCCACACGAATTGTACGGGGATTTGATTCTTAGATTTCTCGTACTAAAGCCCGTTGTACCGACCATTGCACCACAGATACGTTGGTAGTGAAAGGTTTCAACTGGCATTATGATAATCTCAATAATTGCTCAATTCTGGATTTAAGAAACATTTTCTATCGGATCCAACTGTGAATCTAAACCATTTTCGAATCAACTGAATGACATACACAAAATTTCATAAAATCAGTCCAGCCGTTTAGGAGGAGTTCTTTTACAAACACATGGACAGAAGAATTTTATATATAAAGCTATATATACGCATGGAATAAATAGCGCAGTCAGGTCTGGGTATGCAAATAGGTTCGAAGCTGATGATACTAATTAAGAACTACCAAAATATCTCAGCGAGCCTCTTTATTGGTGTTCAGTATTGGCTCTTCTTTTCTCTCGGTTATAACGTACATTACAAAAATTTCCTAAAATGAGGCATTAAAAATCTGCAAATTCGTGTCTTTTGCAGCAGGCGTTCTAGAGTTTCCTGGCGTGACAAGTAGGGATATAGAAAAACTTAATTGTCTCAACCTATCGGTTACGGCGTGAAATCAGATCTGAGTGGTCACTTCAGAACTGGAACTTAAATTACCCGTTCCCTTAGACTTTGGAACCTCTAAGAAATATTTTAGAAAGGTATGCTACGACTGAGTTTTAGCAATGCATCCTTGTCGTAACGCTTAATATCTCAGATTATCAAAAAGACCTGACGTTATATTCCGTAGGGGATCGTCTTAAAGACTTATCATTTGTTTTTCTAGGTATGGTTTTAGTTTTCCATACCTCCTTCTTAGTTTATATGTATATATATATATATATATCTATATCTTTATATATAAAATGCTTTTGTCCCCGTGTGTTTTTTAATAGAACTCCATCCAAACGGCTGAACTGATTTTGAATAAATTTTGTGTATGTCATTAAGTGGATTCGAGAATGGTTTAGATTCACAATTTGATCCAATAGAAAATGTTTTTTATTTAAAATCAAGAGAATTGAGCACTTACTGGGATATTTATAATGGCGCTCGAAATACTTCGTTGCCTACTTATCTGGGTCTCAGCGGTCGGCGCAACGGGCTTTAGTACCATAAGTTCCATGGTCGAATCCCCGTGCAGGAGTTGTGAAAATTTTAATTTCATTTAATTGCGTTTGGGATGACTGTACGCGTGGTGGCGTCAAGTATTTTTAAAAGATTTTTTCCTTACTTTTCCATCAAAACGGTTCCAATTTATAATTTATTTAAAAACAATACACACTTTGTAGACAACGTCTGTCAGGTCGTCTGTCTAACTAACTAACTAACTAACTAACTAAACTAAACTAACTAAACTAACTAACTAACTAAACTAACTAAACTAACTAAACTAACTAAACTAACTAAACTAACTAAACTAACTAACTCACACACACACACGTATATATATATATACATATATATATATATATATATATATATATATATATGTATATATATATATATATATATATATATATATATATATATATATATATATATATATCAGTTGAACTTAAAGCATACGAAAAAGAAATATCTTGCAAAACTTAATTATGAATCGCTCAGAGCACAATGCGACTGATTCCAGAAACAAATTGAGAAAAATAATGTTTTTAATTATTCATTAATTTAAATTATTTTAATTTATTAAAATGTTAATTAATAAATAATATTAATGAATATTGGAACAACAGGTAAAATCCTTAAGAACTAAAGAGGATTTTATATATTTCATTTAAATTGACAAAACAAAACGTCGACTTAGCCGCATTGATTAGCGACTTCAATAATCAAGTAACATCTTGCAATTTTTTATTATTCATGATCATTTAATTTTGATAAATTAAACCTGAAACTGACTTAGATAATACTTGCAATTTTTTGTGTATGAACGTTATACGATCATATAACAATTTTTTTGATATATAAGAAATTTGTCTGATGCTAATATTGTCTTACAGTTAGTTAAAATTTACCAAAAATGATTCTTCTTGTAACGTTTTTCCATGATTAGCTGTAATTTCTGAACTCATGAATAGCTTTTTATTAATGTTATTCATTAGTCCGCATTAATCTACAAATCTTTTTCTAATGAATAAAGATATTGCCTCCAGTAATTACCGCAAACCAAACACTTTTTGTTGATTTACCTTTCAAGACCAGTTTAATTTTAGAAGCTGGTTAAATTCTAGACTGAATGGAAACGAATCTATGTGTTCTCAAGCAAAGGTAAAATCAGAAATATAGAATTTGTAACATTGTTATGAACATCTGTTTATGACAGGCTTCTGTTGTGTTGGTAATAGAGTTTGCTCACGAAACTGTTTAGAGATTAGAGATAGTCAAGGTTGAGCACGAACAGCGGTTAGTTCTTGCTGACATGTACAATGGATCCTTGTCTTTTGTAATCATATACAACCAATTAGTAAAGAAATTTTCAAGTGAGAGATGTTACATGATTTGTAGAAATTGTTACAACATGTATGTTTAAAGTATATTTTCATATTTTTGTTTAAGACCAAGACAAATAAATATTAACAAAGCTATTTATTTTTCTTTCTTTAAACAAGATGGCAGATGAGATAACCTGACCATGAATCTGTTTTTAAAACTTTGTTTTAAAATTTAAATTACCGCGGGAACAATGAGCATCATTTCTAATAAGACAAATGTAATTTACTTTACTTTGAGGCGTACTGTTAGACGTGCACATCATGTCACGTAAAATTCATCAAAATAGAATTCTTCCTGCTTTCTCGAATAAGGTTATCTCGGAAAGGTTATTCGTGTTATTTACTAGCGTGACACTAGAAATTGGGATGATCAAATGGGCAGAGCGTTGCTATTCGGTACCGGAATGCTGCCATGTGTCCGTAGCCATCCGGCTACGAACATTTTATAGCTCAAAGAGTTAAGGGTTAACAACGAGAGAGCATCGAGCTTAGTTTGCTTTTAACACTTCACGTGCGGGCAACGTATTTTTAAGTTTTTTGCAGTCTGTCACTGGAGCACGGGTCACGTAAAAAGACGTATTTAGTAGATTTGGGGTGGATACCCGCTAACCACCACAAATCTACTAAATGCGTATAATTATATGTATGTGTGACATTATATGCGTGTTGTTTTCGTTGCTATGCAACGCTTTGCATTTTTTCTTTCTACAAATTATGATTGTCGCGCTACTCGGTCTTTTGTTGCGTTTTTTCGTCTTCAATCGAATTCCTAGCTCCAGAAAGTACAAGTCGTGTTTTGTCAATTTGAAGCTTCGTTTTTTTTATTGCTGAATACAAAATTGATAAAATGAGCCGTTGTGACAAAGATAGTGATGAAGAAATATGAGCTGACAGATTATCGGACTTTAATTTTAAAAATCATGTATTTTTAGGATTTCGTAAGAATATTTTTTTTGTTAAATAGTCTTACGGTATACATTAAAGTGTAAGATAAAAAAAAGTTTCGTTCATAAAGACAAAGTAGTTTTCGATTTACTGCGATTTTTCTGAATAACTAAGCTTTCGCGCGATTAACGAAAAAACGCCCGCTGCATTCGAAAGTTACGGTGAAGTATAGTCGAATGCTAAGTGTTAATAAATTGACAACCCGAGTATCTCTAGAACTTAGACCGCCAAAAGTTAAGCAGCAGATCATGAAATCATTAGACGTCATGGAGCAAAAGAAAAAGTCACATCTCTTATAATGAAATAATCATCTTTCATAGCTCTTTGGATAGTTAATTACAGTTTTTTTGGCATTTATTTCCAAAGGGATGTAAGATGACAGTTAAATGCTAATATTTAACATTAATGTTAATAGTAGTATATATACTAATGATATGCATAATAGTGGTAATATAACTTTTTAATTGGTAAATTATAGTTTATTGGCACTTAAACGAAAGGGATATATTGCTACAGCCAAATGCCAGTATTATATGAGTAAAATAATATATATAAATTTTATATCTTATCTGGAGTTCAATATAATATAACAGATAATAGGTATTGAAATCCCGAGTTTTGTTTACTTAAAAATATCTTTTTTATTTTAATTTCAGTTCCAATTTTTAATGAAAGCATTGAATTCCATTTTCTATTGTATAATACATCATGGAAATATTTTTTTAAAATTTACTTTTGTGTATGCGCTAGTCTCGTAAAATAATAATTAAAGTCACATTTGTTACGTATCAACATAAATGTAATTTAAACAAAATTGCATCAGCAATTGAAACGGAAGAGTGGCAAATAACATCTCAACATATGTACGCGCTCTTCTCGTCAAATGTGTAAAAAGAGTATTAGACTTTAAAGATATATTTATTGCATATAAATATAAATAAAATATAAACAAAAGTACGTTAGCATTTG
The DNA here is from genome assembly GCA_032207245.1 of Pardosa pseudoannulata. Classification (NCBI taxonomy): domain Eukaryota; kingdom Metazoa; phylum Arthropoda; class Arachnida; order Araneae; family Lycosidae; genus Pardosa; species Pardosa pseudoannulata. The sequence goes on along the minus strand of CM063506.1, from coordinate 153,601,202 downwards.
ACAGAAATAGCATTTGTTTTAATAACAAAGAAATTTATAAATATATATAATATATACACACACACACACATATATATATATATATATATATATATATATATATATATAGTTTATCAAAATCATTTCCTTTTAATATCTCTTTAAAAACCTCCTCTCTCCCATTATAATTCTTTAAAATCTATTTTTCCAGCCACAAAATGTCTTAATCAACGGTGTGTCCCCGACTTAAAATTTTTCCAATACTTTTCCCAAAGCTTTCTGTGCAATAGATGTAAATTTTCTGTCCATTCAACACATTTTCCAGGTGTCGCCGGCAAATGGCTGAATTTTTCCCCTGGTTTAAAAGTTCAATTCGCTGACTAAATTTCTTCTCCCTTGGGAAAATTCTATCTGTCTCTCTCTGGAATACACCTCTGTTCCAGCAAAGTGTTTTTCACATCATTCTCTTGTCTACCGCTGACTGGCAAAGAAGTCTTTTTAACAGCTCCTAAATAAAGATTTAAGTTCTTCTCAAAATTGTGCTTTTCTTTAATGTGGCCCAACTGCAACATTCTTCATTGGTCTAGTTAATAAATCTTCTCCTTGCCCACCAGCCCGGGCAAGTAAAAAGAATAGGAGCTACAATATTTTTAATGTGTCCAGCAGGTATTATTTTGCTGGATTACATTTTAGTAAGTAGAACTTCACCTGTGCTGCAACCTGCTTTCGTGGTGGACTTTTTCTTCGTGAACTTTTGCGAACTTTCATTTTTACATTAGTTGATAATGTTTAAAATTTACTGTGCAGCATTCTTCATTAATGTTATCCGATTAAGCGTCTCCTTGTCTAGTAGCCCGGGCAAGCAAAAAGAATAGGGACAATAATCAAATATAACCGGCCGTTTTAAAATTTCTGGATTACATATATATGCATAATCGGTTTAACTACAATCCATTCTTTTTCTTGGTTGCTTTGTTTCTTTTTTTATGCTCCTTACAAAGAATTGCTCCCCAAAATATCACCAGACAGCCCTCAAATATTTCCATCCGCACAGAGGTATTTTCATACTGAAAAATGAACAATGCATCAACTTGAAAATAGGGCATTTAGCTAGTTGATTTCTGGAAATAAGATTGTTTACAAAATATACGTTGTAAATATTTCTATGACACGAATCTCAAGCTATCAGGTTATTTTCGTAAAATCCAAACAAGTTATCTAAATATTTTTCAACATTATCCTTTACATCATGTATAGAAATCCTGTTTCAATACATGTAAAATATTTCTGTGAATAGAAACTTCATTTAGTTTTATTTCTATGCAAATGGCATATGTTTTGTAATTTTCAGCTATGAAAAGATACTTGTTGACAACTTTCATTAATTCTTATCTTACATCCTAAAATTTTGACACTAGGTTATAAAATGAAAAAAAATCTGTATTAGCAAGATGGATGAAGATTTTCCCGCCCTTCGACTCTCAACATTTTGTCAAGGTTTCAGATTTTAAAACGCTTTACTTTTTTTTAAATACAGTCTAAGTAATATTTCATTTTTATTATTTCAACTAACAAGGTCTTAGGGGAGTTACAAGACCTTCAGATTGAATTGCATTTATGCTTAATTATATACTGTTCCATCTTTCATTTTTAAAATAACTGTATGTTACTTAAATATACATTACGAATTATGTCAAAACTTAAGCAATTTCCTAGTAAAAAGTGAGAGAATCTAAACAAACTTATTAAACCAAATGTAAATTACATGCATATATATATATATATATATATATATATATATATATATATATATATATGTGTGTGTGGTGTGTGTGTGTGTGCGCGTGTGTCAGGCCTAAGTCATAGAACAATACTTCTTAAAGCATTATTTCTTCCCATCTTAATAAAACATTCCATCGGTCAGTTGGCGGGCATAGGCTAAAAAAGGAGCTAAACCTCGCTGAACCTAATCAGCGAAGGTTCATGCAGCAACCCTTTCTCAAAACGCTCTCTCAATACTTGCGAGTCCATGCCAATAGTAGGATTGAACTCCGGTACCGAAGAGCAGCGCGCTACCTACTCGGTCATCGTTCGACATATATACATAGTTGAAGTTTTTAAAGAGAAATGAAAATAAGCAAATCAAAGAACTAAAGAGCAAAGGTTTAATGATGCTGCGTCTTATCAGCAGTACCCACAAACATTATTCAACAAAAGAATTGTTTCTGAAAGATTTGACCAATACAATAAACACGTCTTGTTACCGTACAATCCTTATAGGAAAAAGAACATAAAATAGTACTTATGCTACAACATTAAGTAAAGATACACTAGACAAATCAATAATTAGTGAAGTTAGCCGATGGTACTGCCATTAGATCGGAAAAATAAGACCAAGGAGTTGAAATATAAGGAACAACATAGTATTCCAACTAGATGGAATACAACCGATTTCAACATCGACTTAAAAGCGATGAAATATAGGCCAAATACTAAAACATAAATATTATTACTATGACATAAGTCATTCTTAATAAAAAAAAGAGTGGTTCGAATAAATAAATGCTGTATAAATTTATGTCGATAACTTAAAAATAAATAATTTTTTTAGCTAAAGTAGAAAAATTGTACGATGAACAAATATAATAGTTAAGCATAAAAAAATTGTATTCCAGTGTACGAAAATTGCTATAAAGCATGAAAAGGGTTGAATGAAATAACGATGAGATGTACAAAAAATAAAGAGTTAAAGAGTTAGAAAAGACATAAAAATTTAAGGATTAAAGTGTGATTACAGAAAATTTTAATATTTTTTTAGAAATTTGTTTGATTCTAAAAAAACGAAACTACATCTCTATAAAACTCATTAGTACAGTACTAATGTATGGTTCAGCAACTTGTTCTCTAACTAAGAATGGTTTTTGGTTCGGAGTACTACGGTCTGCTTTTTGCAACACGAGGGCTAATGAGACCGGGACCTACAGCTTAAAGCCGATTCCGAACGGCTACGAACATCCATGCCACTGTGGGATTCGAACCCACGAACTCCGGTTCCTAACTAAGAATGGAGAATACAAAGTTTTCAAAAGGAAGGTCCTGAGAAGCATACATAGGGGTGTGAAAGAAAATGGCATTTGGCAAAGACGTATGATAGAGAAAATTTATAGAACCTTTACAGAGCCCCCATATAATAAAAAATGTTAAAAGAATTAACTGAACTGCCTTTGTTATAGGTTTATCAAAGGGCGTTTCGTGGAACCCTATGGTTTTCTCCACGACCCTCCTCGAGTTCCTCGAGAATTTTCAAACACCATTGGAATTTTAAAGAAACTCCGTAAATTCATTCTACGATTATTCGAAATAATTCCTTAATCATTTATTAATAATAGTAAGTAATACGTCTGAAACGATACAATAGGTAAGAGAAAACCGCTGAGACAATGACTCATTCAAACCATATAAGTCAGAATGATATAAGAAGAGGAGAAACATTCATCAGTATATCATTTTACCGTAATTTTTCCCGTATAGTCCGCACCATCGTATTGTCCGTGGACCTGATTTTTATTTACAAAATTTCATAAATCATCAGATAGTTCGCACCACTAGGTAATCCTCGGACTATGCGTGCAAAAATATGTATTTTTGTATGACAATATTAAATCATTTTAAGAATAAAAACTTAAGTACAATAGAGTGCCGAAACGTCTGGATTAAACTCAATTAATTCCACCTTTAAAATTTGAAATCATTTCTTCTGCCATAGCCTCGGAGACGAATTTTAACGGAAGAAACAGAGCGGCCTACATTTCTCTGTTCGAGAACCCAGCTATGTAAATCGTCTTCTAATGCAGGCCATTGTATTTTTACACGACGATTGGATCGCTTTCTTCTCACATTTTTAATGTTTCCTTTTGCTTGACTGCTTTCTCGCCGATCTTCTGAATTACTTTCATCCTGAAATCATCAGTAAAACTGCGATGTTTTAAAAACATAATGAATGACCAAAAGTACCGTAAATCAAAACTTGTTCCGAGTGATCCTTGTGGTGAAATGACATTAGACCCTCAACCTGCGATCTTGAACCCATCCACTCGGTGTTGTCAATCGGAGATGTAAATAGTGACTATCGATATTTTAACTTACACCAGGACACAATTTAAAATTGCGCTACTTGCTACTACTGATTCGTTCTGCTTTATGGGTTGGCTGCACCAACGAGGACCATCTACCTTAAAACAAAGGTTTAAGATGTTTTGGGTGTCCCCGGGTGTACAATCCACAGCAGCTCATAATATACAATGCAGTATAGTAAATACAGTAAAAATATCTCAAACTAACACATACAAATACAAAACAGACAAAATAACACTGGAAATACAAAAAAAAGTAATAATCATAAAATTTAAAAAATATTAAATTAAAATAAAAAAAATTGATAATAATTACAAGATAAATGCATATAAATAAATACAAAATCGCAGTACAGTGAAAGCTATATATTCAGAATCAGCCTTGTTACGGGGCCTGCAGAGTTTTCCATTAGCCAACCGAACAGCTAGTTTAGTTTGGATGAGAGAGTTTTGTTACAAATTAGCTGATCAGCCCAGACACCCTTCAGGTCTGATCTAGGGCGCTTGAAATGCCAATCCGTAGTGAAGGGAGCAGTCAAATAGGTAGTGGTCGGGCAAACCCGGGCTGCTGGGACTGGCTAAGATAGGCCGGGAATGGGCCATGCTCGGTAAGGAAAGCTGTAAGGGCTGCATTGGAAATTAGCCTATTAGGGTTTACTTTCGGATATTACGCGTAGACAGGCCCACCCTTCTCCGATGTGTCCCGAGTGGCCTGCCAGTCAGCTATTTGGCCCTCTCGAAGTTTGCCCTTGATGTAGACCTCTGGCTGCTTTATGGGTTGTATTTTTTTTTTCACGGTTTATTACCGATGTGATACGATGTTTCTTAGCATCTCATGAGTCGTGCTTTTGTTTGCATTTGATCATCGGCCATTTGCACGACATGCTTTTTTCCCCTTCTACCGATTTTGATGATTTGAACTATGAACAACCAGCAGATAGTCCGAGGTTGAAGAAATTTGCTTTTTAAACATAGATAGTCCGCGGACTGTACTTGCGAAATTACGGTACTTGTATTATTTTATTAAAAATATCCTTGCTTCCATATTATCTTTTATAAGTATTATCTACATTTTATACAATTATTTAGTTTTTATGTTTATGTCTAATCAGTGGTAAATAACACCATTTAGAATCATTTTAGTTACAATCACACAGTTCACAGAAAAAAGTTCCACAAAAGTTCGAGAAAAGTTAAATGAACTACATAATGAAAAATAAACAGAGTATTATAAGACTTAATCCGCTATACTAACTCAAACTGCACTATTTAAAAATACATTATGCTACATTTTATATTTTAATGATTGATTTAGATATAAACGGTAGTTCCAGCCAGAAAGAAGATATATTTTAAATTTCGATATATAATAATATTAAATTGAAGAGAAATAAAATTGAAAATCAGGAATTATTATAAGAAATATATATACAGGTTTAATATGTTCAGAACAAAAATGAATACTCCACAGACATAAATACGGAGCATTCATTTTGTTCTAACTGAACTGAACAAGTTGATAATTTTAAATAGATAATCATTAATTTTTTTTGGTGACAACTAATACATTTTTACTTCCCCTGAACTAAAAGATTTCAAATCTTTTAATCACAATCTGATTTGCATATTACATTCTGTATCATATAATCCAAAAACTAGAAAAGAAGTGATGGATATATATTTATTGATTTTATAAATGTTCGAACCAAAGTAAAAGTTATTGAAAATTTAAACTTTAAGATCTTAACGAGTCCCACTACTCTTAAAAGAAATTAAGTAATTTTTGTCCTAAAATAAACTAAAATATTAGAGTAAGCAAATATAGAATTTTAAGCAATGTATAAATCGCTAATTTTTAATTCCTCTGTCCTGATTTAGTCCACACGCGTAGATATTAATTTTAAATAGTTGTAACTGAGATATTATATCTTCTTTTATATAATCAATTCAGAACGTAAAATTAAGTTATTTAACCAAATAGTGAAATAATGAGTAATAAACTACAAAGAAAATATTTATAGCTAATCTTAAATCGAGAATATATCCTTGAGAAATACAATGAATTTTTTTTCGGAGATACTATATAAAACAGCATTCAAATTTAAATAGAATGTAGCATTTCTTTCTAGAATATAAAGAATATTTTGATGAAAATATGTTTTGGAAACTCAGTCAGGTATAAAAATTCTATCAAAAATGTTGAAAAAATATATTTAGACAGTCATCATGGATACAAAATTAAATTTTTGTTAAAATCTCTCTACGCATCTCTCTAAGCACATACTGTATATTATACTATACATTTTCTGTCGTAAATTCTATTCATTTTCTGTTGAAAGGAAAAGAAAAATCATTGGATAATGTACCTTTATTTTTTTATAGAAATTCAGATCATTTTCTTCATGTGAAGTAAAGAATAGAGTTTTGCGAAAAAAAAATCTCCAAGACAATCCTGCTTTCGGCCATTTCAGAAACTTGTTTAATGATAAGATTTTGCCCTATTATAGGCAAAGAAAACTGTCTCTTTGAAAAGCTTTCTAATATAATATCAATCCACTGACTCTGAAATGGATCTTACACGCAGAGCTAAATACCAAAAAAAGTGAACTTAAATTCTTTGAATTAAAGTACAGAGGTTTGGGGAAAATAATAATTAAGTAAAACTATGGCTATTTGTGTATGCAACTTATTTAAGGATAAGCTTTTGCGCTAAAGAAAACCTCTAAAAAACCCTGTAAAAAACCTAATTAATTTAAAAG
>CM063506.1:153559331-153589331 GCA_032207245.1 Pardosa pseudoannulata | reverse complement strand
TAATATTTGTAAGATTTTATTGCCAGTTTTATTCAGTTTAATACAAAACTTTATTGCTCAATAGATTGCTGCATCTTAAGCGTAATAAGCTTTGCCCACAACAGATCACTGTTAGTACAGTGGGCATGCACTGTGAGTTAGGAGTAACTTCCAAACTGTTGAAATACATCGCTAACTTTTCAATAAACATTTTCGAGAGTCCTCTTTTCCTTGATGATTTGGCCGAAATCCACAAAAAATTCTCTCATTCTGGCATACCTTGTATCTTAAGGTTTTTGTTTGGAGATCTATGATCTACAGTTTTACTACCCGAGAGCTACTACTTAAAGCCGATTCCAAATGGCTACGAACACTGTTCTAACAATGGGATTCGAACCCATGATTCCCAGAACCGAAAAACAGAGCCCTACCCATTCGGACAACTTTCTCTTTTACTTTATTGTATTAAAAGCGTTCTCAAATTAAGTACAAAATATATAGATATGTATGTATGTACATACATATAAACATATCAAAATAAAAGCATACCATCGCAAAATAATGCTCGAGGGAAATGACAGAAATGCTTCTACTTTGCTTTCTTAGGAAGCATTTGCATATCGTCCAATCTCACTTGAAACAGCTCCCCGGAGTTATTGATAAACAGGATGAAAATCAAGCCCTCAAACAATTAACTACGTGCAGAGTGTAATTGAGTTTTTTCCATGACTTCTATTACCTGTCACCGAAGTCATAAAGGTGACTAGACATCCGAAGCTATAATTATCAGGTCGGAAGAATTTCAAATTATTTAAATCATCGAACCACTCCATCAAACAAATCCGGAATCATAGCTGCAATTACGGGCCTTCGACGATGTCCGAAACTCGTCAGCCCAGTTCCTTTCACATTCTAAAAAAAGGGGGGAAATTCAAAATGAAGTACCAATACTTGAAAATTGCTGGGTCTAATCCATTAACGTCTTGTTAATGATTAAGAGTGATCATGAATTTTAAATACAAATTCTTCTAAGCGGTTTAAGCTGTTTCCGGTCAAATATGTTGCTCATTTATTTCGATGCCGGGCTAGAATGTAATGGGGGATTTGCATGATGCTTTTCATTTAAACACAAATTTGAATACACTGTTCTTACAACATCTTCCACGGACATTCATTTTAGCGTTTGTAATGTTGTTTTTATGCATTCGAAATTTTGATACTTAAAAATTGCCTGGGATTGTTCTTGTTTCTAAAGCCACGTGGACGCGCCAAGCTTGTGTCTCGCAGATAACTCTATTTCAGGTGAAGGATTAAATCTGTTGTTTTGAAGAGCATCTCTAGGAGAAAAGAATGACTTTCAGCTCAAAAAAAGTCCTTGTAATTTGGAAGCATGGACCTATAAGAAGACCCTCAGGGTGGGCCTGCCGCCTCCAGAGATATCGTTTGAACTTGGAGAACACTGCAACAGGAACCTATTTTATGTAACACAACCGACGTTAGTGCTGTTTGGTTTGGAGCTCTACGGTCTACTTTTTTGCAACACCAGGGCTAATGAGACAGGGACCTGTTACTTAAAGCCAATTCCACAACTTAATTCCTGTCCATGCTAGGGATTCGTTTATTTAACTTATAACTTTGAATATGCTGAAATTTATTTCAGGGCCAGCAATATATAAGATAATAAAAATATAGTTATTCATAAACTTCATTTATTAATAATTATGCATACATATATACATATGTGTCAGGTTTAAAAATGGCGGTTAAGAATTAAGCGAGTTATAATTAAAAATATTTAGAATTCAACAACGATAACCTAATAGGAGGAAGATCCACCATCGATCGGAATTATACTGAATAAAGAAGCTGACGCGGAAGTAGACATAGGAATTTGCTTAGGTAGCAACGCGAAAAGAGACAGTTCTGAGCGGGAACTCGGGTTGATAATATCCTTTACGCTTGTCGTGGCAAATGAGAACAAAGGATTTCTAAATAACATAGCTATGGACAGAAGAATGAGAATAAAGAAGTTTTTATATATGAAATCAAATGTGTCTTCCATGCCTTAACCACTCGTCCTTGTCAGATATATATATATATATATATATATATATATATATATATATATATATATATATATATATGTATATATATATATATATATACATATATATATGTATATGTATATATATATATATATATATATATATGTATGTATGTATGAATATATTATTTCAACTGGATGCTAGATGAGATTTATCCTATATCACATCAAAAAAAAAAGATTTTTTGAAACCTTGTAATTGGTACTGGATATATTTTATGAAATCCTGTATTTGTTTTTGGATAATAAAATATCTGAGTGCTTTCAAAACTGCTCTAAGCTAGGTATTACTCGAGGAATAACAATATACTCATCTCGTTTACCCGATGCTTTAAAATGCATATCATTCCCCAGTCTCAGATACTTTGAAGAGGTCAAGACAGCCCAATCATCGAAGGTTTTCGAGTTGTTATTCTACCAGAGTAAACTTCAACAAGGCTTTCATAATGATTTTCGTTTTCAGTCTTATAATATTCTAAAACGAGAAAGGCAGCAATAATGAGTTTTCCAACGCAAAGGGCGGACATTTTCTTCTATCACCGACAAAATATATACATCAAAAGAAGAGACAGCGCTTAAGTACTTTCGTAAAACGTGAAACACAAGTCCCTAACCTTTCCATGCCATGCCATGGTAATGTTCTTCGCTCTATTATAGACATCGTATTCATCCTTTCTCTTTGATTGATTACGACGCTCCACTTTCAAAAACGTGTCTGTCTTTTTATAGCCCGTTAAATGAACTCTCGTAAACGCCCAATTTTCTCACGATATTTTAGAACGAGCTATTTATGAGGAGTAAAAAACTTTAGTGTCTTAATTAAAGCTGAGCAACGTGTATATATCGCTGTACAGTAAGGGATTTATGGCAACAGGAAATGTATTCAAACAGCTTCATTTCCTCTTCTCGGTTTGTGTCAGTTTTGCTTTTAAAGACTTTCCGGGCGCTTTTGATTTTAGATTCTTAATGGATATATAGAAAACTTCTTGACGAGTTATCCTCAAAATTCCATTTGGGAAAAGAGCATGTTTTGTGTCATATATTTCGTTTTGTACCGAAAGCAAACAGGAAACCAGAAATAGTATATAGTTAAACGATATTTTTTTTATCATCCTGTGAAAAGTATTGCAATTACCACAAACTGTAGTAGAGACCTTGTAATCAAAATTTTAAATATTAAATATTTACTGATAAGCATGTTTATTACATAACTTTTAATTGTACAATCTTAAATGATGAAATTTTTATAGCTATATAATTAGATACATAGAACAATATGTAATTTAAGTAAAAAATTCAGTTGAAAATGTTTAAATATATTAAAGATATCTAAATTTATATGAGCATTTTAGAAACACTCTAAATCATAACTGACCTTCCACAATGCATATCTTGAATTAAATATATTTTAGCAGTAGCGTATTTTTCTTTTTAAAATGTACCAGTTATTTGATGTCGATTATACAGAAGTGGTTCAAAATGGTACAAAGGGGTAGGATACATTTAACACAAAATCCTTTTGAGGAATTTCTCTTTAGATTTGGAGATTTTAAGGAGATACTAAAAGATTGCAGAAATAAAAACTATATCTTTGGCTACTTAAAAATATATTCAACCGAAATTTATACATAATTTCTTTGCATAGAGTATCAATTTATGAATTTTTTAATTTGTAACACATTTTTTATTCGTTTTCTTTTTATAAAATATCAGAAAGTTTATGAAATAATGTTTACATTTTATTAAAAAATCATTTCAGATTTATATATTTGATGCTTAATTATTTAAATAAAAATAATGAGTTTATAAATAAATATTAATGAATTGTTAAAACATTCAAAATTCAAAAAATCCTCGATAGTTTAGTATCATTCTTTATTAATCATAGCATGTATATTTGGGATTCCTTGTTATAAGAAACCATGTTATTTAAATAAAATATTATGTAAACCGGAAATCGGTCGATCAAATATTTTGTAAATAATTTTTATTCATCATATGAATATAGAAGTAATGGTTTTTCAAGTGCGAGATTTCTCGTATGGGCAAGCTAGTATTTTATTTAAAAGAAAAATATCTAATTCGAATAAGAAAAAATGAATGACATTTCAGTGGTTCACATCTGAAGCGATCTAAGTCTATTCAGAAAAATTTACAGAAAGTGAAACTTAAAATGTCTGAATCATAATTAACTCCCGGATATTTAAATTAATTTTCGATAATACATAAAACTGGGGTATTTTATAACAACATGTTATTCATACATATTTAATAACATATTTTTAACCCTAGCAAACTATTTTACAAAAAGGAAAAATGGATTCGGTTCTCTCTGGTTATGAACCACTTCTTTTTATCACAAGTTCAAACTAACCTTAATTCGCTCTAGTCACGCGAAGTAAATGAACATTTATTTAGATTTAGATCTTGCTCTTTTCCCTGTCTGTTTGTATAATCGCTCGGAAATTCAATGTGAGGAATCTCTGTCTCTCTCTTTCTGTTATCATTTAGACCGTTTTAGATTCAGGGCTGAAGTCATTAAGTTCGTAATTCCAAGAGGTATGACCTGCCCTCCAGGATTCCAAACACTTAATCTCATCCAATTGTTTTAAAGTTTTTATAGCTTCATCGGAAACATTCCTTTAGATGATCTTTATTCTCTTTCCATAGTTATATTTTGATTGTTTGTGTCTTTACACCACGCTTTCGCAGTCTTATTTTATCATTTCATAATTGATGCAAAGCATTTAGTATGATTTCATATCATGGGCCATAGTGAAATAAAAGTTTCTATAAAAGAAAGATAATTTGGCACACAAATTCTTGTTCCGTATGATTTAGCTATTCTACCGCCATCCAGTTTACAGAATTTACAGATAAGAGGTATGTCCTAATATGTAAAAAATAAAATAAAAGTACTAAATTTTTAAAAAATTAGAAAATTAATATTTTACAAACTTGCATAGTACATTAAACGCAATTTTTCTACGTAGCTGCCTTCCTTTGTTATGCTGTTTGGGAACCGAGAAATGAGCTTGCCAGAAAACTCACTCGCCGTTTCTTTAAGGGCACTTTTCAAAAACTTTTCCCCATCCCTAGGTGAACATTGTGAGGAATCCCTAGTCAGAAAATATGAAAATCAAGACACCAGATCAGGGCTATAATTGAAATAATTTATAATCTCCTAACAGATTTTGCCCATGATTTGATTGGATAGATCACATAGGTGCCACACACCTTGATGAGTGTAAGATTTTCGTGAGGCCACCTGGAGATTTTCTTTCATTTTTATTGTTCTCAGAAGGGAGAATTTTGCTCCTAATTCTGTTCCTTTTTCCCACATACCCTTCTTCTAATAAAAATACATTCAGATCTGTAAACGTTCTGATCACTTTCGCATTATGCACCCTGGAATTTTAGTCCCATACGCTTTCCACTGGACCATTTCGTATCCAAAATAAATGCTAACTTCACTCGGTGTTCCCAGATGGTGACAACTACAGACCAGGCTTGACATGCTTGACTTCGGCCATGGGATGAATAGCAATATTTTTAGCATGGCATGACTGTTGACAAGTGTTGATTTGTGAAGTCGGCTTAGTTAGGAAATGCACTGACATGCAACGAGGACTCTACCTTCGGTAATATTATTTTGTTCTACATCGTCTTCCAACAGACTTTTTAGAGTTTCACAGTATCATGCGGTATCGATTGTTTCCCTCTGTAGTAAAAATTTATGCGAATGCAGAATTTGTTTACAATCTCAAAAGACTGGTGGCATGCTTTTGGGGAGCCTAAACAGTGGTTTGGAATTATTTTCGCCGGCTTCAAACTCACGATATTGCACGTATACTTCATGATGGGGGTCTTTATTAATCTATTCTGCTCATAAAAATCAGATTAATCTCTTTCATTTCGTCAAATAAGGAATATCTTAGGTTACAGATGAAAAATAGGTCTTCTGACATACTATTCCTTAAGATAGATAACTTGCTTTCCATGAAGACAACTTACCTTAAAAAAACCCTTACCTGTAACTGGCCCTTAACCCTTTCGTAAGTCTTGAGAATAATACTTCCCACTTAATGATCTTAAGAGATACTTGCGCGGAAAGTGCAAATCCCACTATAGATTTTCTAACATTTCGTATGCTATCAGGCTGTCAGCTAACAAATGGATATTCAAGAAATAGAAAAGGCCGTCCTACTATCTTCCAAGCAAAGAAGTGTTCGGTTTCGGATGGTGTGCACCCAGCGAGTACGGAAAATCTTACCAAAGTTGGTTTCCTATATGGTCGAACTATATGCCTTAGGAGTAAAGTAAGAAAAGTAAGAGTATCCAATTTTTAAAAACTTATAAAGGCAATATATTTTTGAAAAAGTTACAAATTGATATAGTACAACAAACATGATTTTTCGAAGTAGTCACCTTCCTTTCTTTTCTTTTCCACCCTCCTTCCTTGACTTTATGTACCGAGAGATGAATCTTGCTAAAGTCTCTTGCCGCTTCTTCGCGGCACTTAGTCGTCGGTCAAAAACTTTCTCCCACCCATAGTAGAATCCTTACGCTGACCCATCTCTAAGACATACATCAGCAACAAACTGAAGACCAGTCACCACGACAGCTATAAAGCTGCAGCTGACCTACGGGAAGTCCGTCATGGTTCGAAGCTTACTTTGGTGAACTCCGGTAAGTAACAAGTGCAACAGAGCCAAGTTCTGTTCTACCAGAGAAGACACTAGAGAAAGATCACTCAGGTGAATCCCGGGCTCGTGACACCCGTATATACCTAAAGGAGGTATACCCCTGAGGTTGTCTCACATTTAGCACTATCCAGGGGACACGTACGGCTTGAGCTTGTGGCCGCGGACGCGAGAGACGTCGTCCCCCTCTCCCACACATAAAAGACGATGAAGGAATATACCACAAAGGATCAAGAAAAGATAACCCGTTATATATGTACAGAAATTGATGTTCTCTTTTAAACTGCAACTGACTGATCATCTTCCCATGGCAAATAATCACCATTAAATTTAATTTCCCCTGTGATCATAAGTGGTTCCGAGGAAAATGTATTAACCGAAACTAGAATTTAATAAAATTTGGACAATTAAAATACATATCCTTAAATTCTGATGATTCATGGATAATAAAACAAAAACTGTAGGATATTCAGAAAAGAAATAAACAACCCAAAGGATTAAATAAATATATCAGAAACTTCCTTTTCTACAGATTCAACTTTTTGTGGAGAGAAACAGTTATTTATTCCCTCCTATTTTTGTTTGGTCTCATTAGCTACAAGAAAAGTCTTTGATCGTAAAACAAAAATTAATTACGCTATAAAAATAATTCTCCTTTCCGAAAGATAGCAAAAGATAAAAGTAATTATATATACTTAAAGGTGATAAAAATGTATAAGAGTAAATACATGGTCTTAAATCAGAATATTAGCCATGCAAGTTAAATTTACGGCAAAAATATTCAAAAAAAGTTTAAAAGTCTCCACGTTCAGGTCCAATAATTAATGATAACCTCGTATGTTATTTGAATATCATTTCCTACCAAAAATTATCAACAACCTATTAATATTATCCGATGGCAGTTTCGCAGGGATGGAAAGTTATCAGCTATCGTTATTCTTTATGTATTTTTTAAATTGAATTACTGGTCACATCCCACAAGTAGGCGGTAAGCTGGATGCCACCTGCAAACGGGAAATATTTGCTTTGACATTTATTTTTGGATATTTATTAGCAATTACCTTCTGCACCCAAATATTAGGAAGTTAAAAACAAAATAATAAATTATGATTGATTCTTAATGACTAGATTTAAATTCCTTCGCTGGCTAGACGTGAAGGAAGAAAAAAATGGGTTGAATATCTAAGAATTTTAATCTACTTATGAATATGCGCATACGTATGTGTTTTTAAGTATAAATATGTACACTTTATTTCTGCATTTAAACTTTCATTTCTGATCATCGGAAGTAAAGGGCATTATTTCCTAAATTTCAAATCTTATTGGAGAGAGGGCGTAATACAGATTTTTATAAATTGATTTCAGTTAAAGATTTTTTTTAACAAAAAGCTTTATAAGCGTCTTTAAGGTAATAGCGAAAACATAGTGCTTGCTACCATACAAAAATAGAAGAAATAAGATGTTTTATGTCCGAACAGGGATCCTAAACTGGTTACCTAGTTGGTTCAAAGTAGTGTTACGAATTTGTTTAGTGAACAGTAAATTTAACATGGGACTCTATAGGTATCTACCCATATTGGCGAGATACCGGGTCGTTGGCAACCTATTTTCTTTCACCAAGTTCGTCGCCAAAAATCGCCAAGTGTCGCCAAATGTTGCCAAGTGTGGCTTCACGTGACAACTTCCGGTTCCGGTTTCTGGAATATTCCAGCAGTTTCTTTGGGCCTATATAAGGCAGGCTGAGTCCCAAACAAAGAGTCATTAAGTGAATCTCTCGGTTTACAGAGTACACACGGTGTGTTGTATTTTTTCAACTAATTGCTAATAAATGATTGTTTTCGTGCTGTAGTCTTTAAAGTCCATTCAATCCCCGAACCCAGTTTTGAAGTTTGTAACAGTATCTTTTTCATTTCACTAAACTTCCTCATTTTAGGAAAAGGGTTTAATGCTTTTATCGCACATTAGAGAAGAACAAATTACATGTACGTTAAAATTTAATATTTTAAAAGGTGGAAACTGGGTTTTTTACTTCCGATTCACAGATTTAAATCCCCAATGAATCTAATATTAGTCCATAGGACGACTGAGTATGTCTATGAAAGAAATATTTCTATCGAAGAACGGATGTATTTAAAAGCTATTTATATAAATTTACGCTATGATAGAACAAAATCGTCATAACTCTGACTTGTATTTAACATTTTTAGACAGAAATAAAGAATATTTTTTATTTTCAGCAATACGAGTTAAGACCAGAAAGCTAGGGCGTGCTCTTTCCCTATTCAAATAATATTCTTACGAAAGAAAATATCTGCTATAGAACGGTTTTCATTCAAAAGTTTATTGATCTGGTTTTACGCCATGATAGATTGAAATGTTCAAAATCCTGATGTATATTTCCTTTTTTTAAAACAGAAATAAAAATAATTTTGTATATTTCCTTTTTTTAAAACAGAAATAAAAATAATTTTGATTTGAACAAAAGTAATTAAGATCAGAAATCTAGAATGCTGCCATTAATTATTAAAATATCATACTCTGTTTAGGATATATACTGGTACATTATATCAGTATATTTTCTAATATTTTTAAGTTGTTTGCTAAAAATCAGGAATCATCTAAGAATTAGAATATTTTATAATTCAGAAAATTTTCTGATATGTTATAGAAATAAATATATGTGAATATATACATGCATAATTTTTTTCTGATTCAAAATTTTAATTTTAACTTATTAATAAATCTGATATGAAACCATTAGGCGGTGAAAGAAAATTGTACGCTATAATTGTATGCTAGTTAAATTTCCTTTATTGAAGTTATTTTGGATAAAATGGTACTATATACAATGATCCCCAGGACGGAACTCCTCTATTGCAATATAAGATGTAGAAACCCGTTCTTCTTCCGTTGCTTATAGTCGAAATGGAGCTGATCACACTTTAATACTTTTCTGGCAACTTGGCCCTAATAGGAAGAGAAACCTTCTCTTCTTAAATTCTGATCATCTAACAATTAGGACTTGGCTCACAGCCCAAAGTCCGCAAAAACTAAGTCGCCTGGCGACTCACACCTAGAGATGTAAAAAATCCGGAATTTTGAAGAAGTGGGAATAAACCTGGGAATTTTGGGAACTTTGGGAAAAAATCCTTTTAACAATGTTTACATTTATTTTTTCAACAGTCGCTATTTATGAACTAGCATATTATTTCTATGAGATTTTTTTTACTTTTGTAGTATATATATATATATATATATATATATATATATATATATATATATATATTCAAGAAATAATAGCAATGAGTATTTAAATGATTTTATAGTAGTACTTATGTAATTAATTACCCTGAGAGTCTTATCAAACAAATGACTGGTTGCTTCAATTTTAATTGCTAATATAATCATATACATTATTTTTTATCATTATTTATTATGTAAATTGCTTTATGTTAATCTTTTACGCTCCTTTTATAATATAAAAATAAATATATTTAAATATAAAATACATATACCATTTAAAGGTGTAATCAAACGACACTGTTGCATTTTGTGTCCAATTCCTGCACAAACATTATATATATATATATATATATATATATATATATATATATATATATATATATATATATATATATATATATATATATATATATATTTATATATATATATATATATATATATATATATTATATATATATATATATATATATATATATATATGTATATATGTATATATATATATATATATATATATATATATATACATATATATATATATATATATATATATATATATATATATATATATATATATATAAGGGGAGAGAGAGAGAGAGAGAGATGTTATCCAATAAAAATAATGACTTATGGGTTTTGTGACACTACAGATTATTGCCTAATATTTATGTAATAATAAAAATATTGGCTATTTCTCAAAAGAAAAATATACTCATACTTTCATGCTAAACATGATACCTTGCCAAATAGAGTTAGTTATTCCCAATTATTCAATTTTTTGGCTGTTTGGCTACCTTACACGTTTATTCATTACAGTTGCCAGTTGACTATTAATATCAAATCATTAATGAAATGTAAAAATTATCTTGTACGATTAAGATAAAAGTAAACAAAATACTTCAAAATTCCCATTTTTGGAAATTTTCAAAATTCCCTTCCCAAAAAACCCGGTTTTTTCCCGGGTTTAAACCGGGTTTTGTCCATTGCTCACAACTCTACTCACACCACAGCTTTCCTCTCTAGAGAGGGATAGACACGTCTCTCTCTTCGTGACCCCGGTTCCCAAAACACCCCGAGCGCGACTGCTCTCCCGTTTTTAAAACTCCCAACGTGACGTCGAATGTGCATGACATCAATAATTTTACTTAGCCCTCTTTGGCTGGGGAGTTAAGGTGGGTTATAAATATGCCTTGACATTAATTTGTATCGGCCACCCTCCACGGACGTGATTCTCATTATAGTGTCACAAACCCAGACTTCACGAGTCCGCGTCATCGTTACGCCGGCCACTCCTGCTTGAGAAGAAAAAGTTGGAAACAGCTGATTTTCCCGCCGGATAACAAGCCGGTCATTGTTGTACTTCGAGACATGTGTCTGGAGCTCCACAATATACATATTTGTTCTGCTACTGAATCTGACTTTAAAAAAATCAGTTGAACCAAATTAATTAGATGTCAAAAAACATTTATTTCAGTTTTTTTTACAAGTTGAAGTGTATATAAATTGTAAACATTGTAAAAAAATAATTGTATTTTCTATAATCATTTTTGTAGTCTCTTCAAAGGATCTAGGTGAGCTTAAGCATTAAACTAATTCTTTAACACAACGTGAACCACTTAAAACCATTTTTATGCTCTACCCAACTAACTAGGTTAATATTGCAGAAGAAAATAAATAGCCTTAAAGCTACGTAAGATAACTGTTAGAGAGCTAAGTAAAGATAACTAAACTTAGAGCTACTAAAATTTTGAAAAATGACTGAGTTTTTTTATGTAATACTTTCAGAATTTTCATTTTAATTTCTCTAGTCTTTTTTTCTCTTTATCTTAATTTAAAAATCTTG
Organism: Pardosa pseudoannulata; assembly: GCA_032207245.1. Taxonomy (NCBI): domain Eukaryota; kingdom Metazoa; phylum Arthropoda; class Arachnida; order Araneae; family Lycosidae; genus Pardosa; species Pardosa pseudoannulata. The sequence goes on along the minus strand of CM063506.1, from coordinate 153,577,462 downwards.
ATGTCCTTAAAGTTTCTTTACTATATTTTATTCCTTTCTTTATTAATTTATTTTGCAACCCGTTTTGCTATTGGTTTATGTTTACTTTATGAATTCCTGCACTAGAAAGCTAGTCCTTGGAAGTGTAGCCAACCTGAACATTTTGTGTGATTTTTCTTTACTATATTTTATTCCTTTCTTTATTAATTTATTTTGCAACCCGTTTTGCTATTGGTTTATGTTTACTTTATGAATTCCTGCACTAGAAAGCTAGTCCTTGGAAGTGTAGCCAACCTGAACATTTTGTGTGATTCTCTGAACATTCCCTTCATTTCACATGTGCGTGAACACAAGAAATAAGCATAATATTGTATTTTTTCAATGAAGAAGGTAATACAGACATTGTCCTGAGACCTTAAGAAGGCTGCGAAGCTGTTACTCATTTAGTATCACCCGTGGAGCTCCCGTAGCTTAAGGTATGCTACGGACGCGAGTAACATTACATCCTCTGGGTCCTCCTAATATAGAAGCCGAGACCAAGCAAAAGACCCCCAGGTTTGACCCGCTACCCCCAGAGGTATCGTTTGAGAACTTGGATAGCATTGCGACCACGAAGACATTTTAAGTGTCCAATCACCTTTAGCGAATACGACGGATCTTAGCCCAGCTCCAGACTGGAACCCGCAGCCTTTCAGTTACGAGAACGCTGCCTTTGCCTACTAAACTACCGCGGCTCCTCACAATATTGTATACAGTGTATTTCTTTGCTGAAAATCCTCGTAGCAATTATAAAGTTTTATGTCATGCCCTATCTACCTGTGTATAAATTCAAAGCGAAAGCATACCCTAACAATGTGATGCAAACACGAACTTAAGAGGTATGATTCTGCTAAGCAAGCACACCTTCATCTAAAACTTTGTGTGAATCCAAATTTAAGTTATTCAAATACTGATAATCTGTTAAGTTTAATTAAGTTAAATTCTAATATTCTGTTCACGTCTACCGTTCAACCAGTGTTTCAATTCAAATCAAAACCGTGAGAACTTGTACCAATTAAGTTATGATATTCGGCTGTACCTTCCTTCCCCCATTTCACATGTGTGTGAACAGAAGAAGTAAACACGATATTATATACAATGTATTTCTTTTCTGAAAATCCTCATAGCAATTAGGAAGTTTTATGTCCTGCCCTATTTGAAAGCTAATTGAAGTAACGATGCGGTGCAAAGAGTCGGGAAAAGAAAGTAAACGCAGCGTCTTTCGGACCTTCCGAAGGTCGAAGAGCAGGTGATGCCAAGGTGCTGGCAGACGTCTACTATTTTCCAAGACCCTCTTTCCAGGAACGATGAAAGGTTAATGTTTGTAAAAAGTAAAACGTGTAACAATAAAACATTAACTAGGTAAAGGTATAAATAGGAAAGGGAACCGTTATTGCCCGTCCTTCCTGTTCTTGCGGCAGAAACTACAATAAGGAAAATTTTGAAGAGATAAACTATTACTATGCACAGACCTTAAATATAATGAGATTTTTAAATCTTATTACGAAGTAGTGATTTCTAGCTAAGCGATTACTCTTCATATTCATATACTTTATATATATATATATATATATATATATATAAAATATATATATATATATATATATATATATATATATTATATATATATATATATATATATATATTATATATATATATATATATATATATAAATATATAAATAATATATATATATTTATATAGATAATTTATAAATATATTATATTTATATATATATGTATATATATATATATATATGCATATATATTATAAAATATAGATCGATAAAGACAGATAGTTAAAAAAAATTCCATGTAAATTAATGGAGTTATATGATTTGGTTCTGTTTTTTATTATATGCATATATATATATATATATATAATATAAATATATATATATTATATATATATATATATATATATATATATATTTAGAATATATATAAATATATAAATATATATAATATTTATATATATATGTATATATATATATATATTTATATATATATATATATATATACATATACATACATATATACATGTCTATAATTGTATATAAAGATGTAATATAGTCCCCCTCAATCCCCAGTTCTTTTATTTTATCTAAGCACTATATAGAAAAGAACGCTTTTAATATCATTCTATGTAATTTTAAACTAGCCGAATGATATCCATATGGGTAGTTCTCTGACTTTTATATCGGAATTCCTATGTACGAATCCGACTATTGGCATGGATGTTTGAATTCGGTTTTTAGCAGTGAATCATTATCCCTCCTGTAGCAAAACAGAAAACCGTAGTGTTCCAAACCAACCAGTCATTTTGAACAACGTTCAGAATAAAAAGATAATGATAAAACATCATTACACAATTTCTCTAATGCAAGTGAGCCTAAAAATGCGTAGCCATTATAATATATATATATATATATATATATATATATATATATATATATATATATATATATATATATATATATATATATATATATGCATTTGAGTATGTATTTGAGCATTTCATTTGAGGTACAAATGCGAAAATTTTAATACATATTTTCTATAATGTATAAAATAAAATTGTGCATGGAATTAACTAAAATTTCTTATATCTTTTAAGATAGATGAATTTGTAAATAAAAAATATCTGTCAAGTATCGCTGGTTTTCATTATGTCAATAACAGATTTTATTAAATATTATTTCAGATGTATTTGAAAATCCGTGCACAATCCAGTGTAAGAGTTTTAAAAATATATCCAAACTACTTGGAGTAAATATATTAACGTTTGAAAAAAGTCTATAAATTTCAATAACTATTAAAAGCTTCAAAAAATTAAGGTTTAAATAAATAAACTATTTAAACAGCCTTTATTTTTCTGAATAAGCTTAATTACAATGAAAAGTGAAAAACAGTTTCATTATTTACTGGTTTACTTAGCAAAATTTATTTTGGAAAAATACTATATCTTCTTATGGTAATTAAGCAAATAATTATCAAAAATATTCGGAGGTAAAATATTAATGTATGAGAAATTCTAAGGATTTTAACAGATATTAAAAGTTTTAAAAAATTAAGTTTTAGTGGAATGAAGAACAGTCTTTATTTTCCTGAGTATACTTTGATTTGAATTCTAAAACGAAAAAACAAATCAATGTTTACTGTAATACTAAATGGAAAACATTTTGGGGAGATATGGTGCTATTTTGAAACAAAAAATAGAACCTTTCGATCTGAAGTAGTTTCATCATATTTCAATTATTTTTGATTTTATTTTATAAAAATAAAAAGTTCTCCACAGTTAAATTTTTCCTATATTATTAAAAAGGATTTGACGTTGTAACATTTAGTTTTGTTAAATGTACCAGTACATTTTAAAAAAGAAACATAAAATGTGTACACCAAGTGAAAAAATAATAGAAATCTCCCTTACCATAAATAATTTTTGAAATTTGTAAATTAAAAACTAATTTATTTTGTGAATATTAGAAGCTAATTATTTTTTTATTGTGTGAATCTCAATTATATATATATAATAGTAAAATGTTTTACTTTAAAGCATTCTAAATGTTAACTTTCATTTTTCAATATTTTTAAGTTTTAAATCTTTTTAAATATGCTTTTGAAATTTCTAATCATAGAATTAATCTGATTTTTTACTTCAATTTTCTGTAAAAATTTATATGCTTATTTAAAAAAAACTGTCTTGAAAATAAGTGATTTTCTTTATTTTTCATTTGGTCATTTGGTATTTATTTTTTTATATTATATTTAACAGTAAACTACTCAAAATGACAATATTACATAACATATGCAAAAATATGAAGTTATTTTAATTAGGTTTTCCCCCTATGTCTTGCTGGATTTTAATTTATAATCAACAGTAATAGTATTAGAATTACTGATTTTTATTATGGTTATAAAGTATTTGCTTATAGCATTTAAATTACTCTTCTAAAAGTTTTATCCTTAAGCCGAGTCTTAATTATTTTTACCTTTGGAAATAAACATAATCTTCGTTCTTATTAATTGTAATTTATTTGGAGTTATAAATATAAGTACTGAAGGACTTTTATAAAAAAAATGTCATAATCCGCCTTATGAAACCTGTCTAGTTTTTTTTTCTTAGATCAAATTAAAAAAAAAAAAATTTATCAAGTGATTACGTCTCAATGCCAGGTTGTCGGAATTTTTTTAAATATTTTTTAACGCTTAGAATCCAAGCTGTATCAAATCAGGAAGGAAGAAATTATGTTTGTAGATTGCTTCATTTCTTGATAGATATATCCTAGCTACATTGTATATTATTAGAGATTCTTATTGTTTCCTCCACTTTTAGCAGCTGCGTAGAATATCAAATCCTGTTTTAATTTTATTCCTTAAATAAATGCTGTTGTACCCTCCTCAGTTGTATACTGACAGTTAACAGGCCTGACACGTGGCAAGGTCGGACAGTTCAGATGTCAGCCGAAAACAGCATAAACAGTCTACAGTCCTAATAGCTTAAAAGAAATGCATCTAAAAAGTTGCTTTAAAAACACTCCTAGAAGTGTCTTCATGATACACAGGGAAGATTTATTTTAATTGGGTGTTTTCCCAACTCACTCATGAATAAAAATTACTAAAATACTCACGCAGGTGAGAAGGCTCAAGTTTAATTTTCAGATGAAATGTGGCACCTGAAAATTGTCATTGGAAGTATATTTTTTACTATCTATTGATTGGAAGGCGAGGACTACAAACTTACCCCTTTTATGCCTACATGAACCAGTATTGTTAGTTTATCTTCCTCATTTAGATTTCTTTAGGATGTATCATACGCAATGTGGGACCTAAAAATTGTCACTAAAAGTTAGTATTTTTTTTCTGTCATTTTGTTGATTAGGGAACGAAAAATGGAAATTTGCCTCTTTGATCCTAAAATGATCCAGAATTGTTAGCTTCATTTGAATTTTTTTCGGATGTATTATATAAAATGTGACACCTAAAAACTACTATTGGAAGTCTATTTTTTTTTATTCCTGCTATCGACTGGAGGACGAGGACTGAAAATTTAAATCCTCTGATTACTAAGATGAACCAGAATTATTAGTTTCTTTGCATAATTTATATTTCCTTCGAGTGTTTTTTATGAATTGGAGCACCTGAAAATTTTCGTGGAAAGTCTATTTTTTTATTATTATTTTCTATTGATTGGAAGACGAGGACTGGAAATTTACTCCTTCGATTCCAAGAGGATCCCGATTTCTGACTTTCTTTGCGTCATTTAAATTTCTTTTGAGTGTATCATGTGGAGAGTGGAACCTGAAAATTGACATTAAAAATCAATTTTTTTTTTGTCTTCCTATTGATTTGAAAAATGGAAATTTACCTCTATATTCCCAAGAAGATCCCGAATCATTGGCTTTTTACCTCATTTAGATTTGTTTCTGATGTACTATACATAAATACGGCATCTAAAAGTTTTTATTAAATTATTTTAACTTTAGTTAGGGCCGAAGAATAGAAATTTACTCCTTTGATGCCAAGATGAACCCGATTTGTTACTTCCTTTGCCTCATTTAGATTTCTTTTTCTGATGTATCAAATGAATGAGGCACCTGAAATGCAGCCCATTTTTTTTCTCTTCCTGTTGTTTACGAAGAAAGGAAATTTATCTTTTTAAAAAATGAGTCAGAATTGTTAGTTCTTTTACTTGGATTTGTTTCGAATGTATCATATGAAATGTAGCTCTCGAAAACTACCATTGGAAGTATGCTTTTTTAATTCCTGTTTATTAGGAACGAGGACTGGAAATTTACTAATTTGATCCTAAGATGATCCCGACTTATTACTTTGATTTCGATTTGTCTGAAATATATTATATGAAACAACACCTGAAAATGGCTAAAAGTTACTGCCATTGACTTTTGTTTTTACTTGCTGTTAATTACGAGGATTAGAAATTTACTCTTTGATCCCAAGATGAAGTCAAATTGCTAGGCCTCCTTTTTCTATTATCACTTGGTGTATATTTTATATTTTTTAATGTATATCTACCTATACAAAACTAACAATTTAAATAGTTAAAACCTTTTTTAAGGATCTATGGAAAATATATGAAAAATATTCTACTCTAAAGATACTATGTTCCATTATTAAGGATCTATGGAATAATATATGAAAAATATTCTACTCTAAAGATACTATGTTCCATTACTACATATACATATATTTTAGTACAATGAAAATACAAATAATCGCGAATAAATCTCTTGGGAGATAGAGATCCACCATCGATTACACAAGGTTGTCGGAATTTTTTTAAATATTTTTTAACGCTTAGAATCCAAGCTGTATCAAATCAGGAAGGAAGAAATTATGTTTGTAGATTGCTTCATTTCTTGATAGATATATCCTAGCTACATTGTATATTATTAGAGATTCTTATTGTTTCCTCCACTTTTAGCAGCTGCGTAGAATATCAAATCCTGTTTTAATTTTATTCCTTAAATAAATGCTGTTGTACCCTCCTCAGTTGTATACTGACAGTTAACAGGCCTGACACGTGGCAAGGTCGGACAGTTCAGATGTCAGCCGAAAACAGCATAAACAGTCTACAGTCCTAATAGCTTAAAAGAAATGCATCTAAAAAGTTGCTTTAAAAACACTCCTAGAAGTGTCTTCATGATACACAGGGAAGATTTATTTTAATTGGGTGTTTTCCCAACTCACTCATGAATAAAAATTACTAAAATACTCACGCAGGTGAGAAGGCTCAAGTTTAATTTTCAGATGAAATGTGGCACCTGAAAATTGTCATTGGAAGTATATTTTTTACTATCTATTGATTGGAAGGCGAGGACTACAAACTTACCCCTTTTATGCCTACATGAACCAGTATTGTTAGTTTATCTTCCTCATTTAGATTTCTTTAGGATGTATCATACGCAATGTGGGACCTAAAAATTGTCACTAAAAGTTAGTATTTTTTTTTTTTTTTTTTTTTTTTTTTTTTTTTTTTTTTTTTTGTTGATTAGGGAACGAAAAATGGAAATTTGCCTCTTTGATCCTAAAATGATCCAGAATTGTTAGCTTTATTTGAATTTTTTTCGGATGTATTATATAAAATGTGACACCTAAAAACTACTATTGGAAGTCTATTTTTTTTTTATTCCTGCTATCGACTGGAGGACGAGGACTGAAAATTTAAATCCTCTGATTACTAAGATGAACCAGAATTATTAGTTTCTTTGCATAATTTATATTTCCTTCGAGTGTTTTTTATGAATTGGAGCACCTGAAAATTTTCGTGGAAAGTCTATTTTTTTATTATTATTTTCTATTGATTGGAAGACGAGGACTGGAAATTTACTCCTTCGATTCCAAGAGGATCCCGATTTCTGACTTTCTTTGCGTCATTTAAATTTCTTTTGAGTGTATCATGTGGAGAGTGGAACCTGAAAATTGACATTAAAAATCAATTTTTTTTTTGTCTTCCTACTGATTGGGGGTGAAAAATGGAAATTTACCTCTATATTCCCAAGATGATCCCGAATCATTGGCTTTTAACCTCATATAGATTTGTTTCTGATGTACTATACGTAATACAGCACCTAAAAGTTTTTATTAAATTATTTTAACCTTTAGTTGGAGGGCCGAAGAATAGAAATTTACTCCTTTGATGCCAAGATGAACCCGATTTGTTACTTCCTTTGCCTCATTTATATTTCTTTCTGATGTATCATATGAAATGAGGCACCTGAAATGTAGCCCATTTTTTTTCTCTTCCTGTTGTTTGGGGAACGAAGAAAGGAAATTTACTCTTTTTACCCAAAAATGAGTCAGAATTGTTAGTTTCTTTCCCTTACTTGGATTTGTTTCGAATGTATCATATGAAATGTAGCTCTCGAAAACTGCCATTGGAAGTATGTTTTTTTAATTCCTGTTTATTAGGGAACGAGGACTGGAAATTTACTAGTTTGATCCTAAGATGTTCCCGACTTATTACTTTGATTTCGATTTGTTTGAAATATATTATATGAAAGGCAACACCTGAAAATTGTCACTAAAAGTTACTGCCATTGATTTTTTTTACTTGCTGTTAATTGGGAAACCAGGATTAGAAATTTACTCTTTTGATCCCAAGATGAAGCGAAATTGCTAGACCTCCTTTTTCTACTTTTATCACTTGGTGTATGTTTTATTTATTTTTTAATGTATATCTACCTATAACAAAACTAGCAATTTAAATTGAGTTAAAACCTTGTTAAGGATCTATGGAAATATATATGAAAAATGTTCTACTCTAAAGATACTATGCTCCATTACTACATATATTTTAGTACAATGAAAATACAAATAATCGCGAATAAATCTCTTGTGAGATATAGAGATCCACCATCGATTATTGATAGAGACGAAGGCAATCAAAATTTGAGAGTCCAGTGAAATGGGAGAAATGGTTTTATCGCCTACAGAAACCCGGGAGGTCTTTCTATTAAGTGCCGATATTATCACTTAAAACCCGAACTGAGACATGAAAAAGACAGATCACGTCAACCGTTTGGATAGATCCCTGCAGAGGTGTGGTCAAACTGTCAAGAGAGGATCGATCGTGCCGTGATTTATAAAGGGACCCGCCCTTTTTCTCATCTAAAACACGCGATCACTATAAATAGGGAAGGATACGCTGTGCCCGAAGTTCTCAAACTGCGTGCCGCGAGCGTTTGCCAAAGATGCCGCGGAAATAATCAAGCAGAATTGTTAAATAATTAAAGGAGGTATGACGATTCTTCAAAGTTAAAATTCCTCTTCCCTCTCCACTGTACCACTCTCGAAACGTACTAAGACTTGTCATTGTGTTTCTCTCGAAGTGCAACCGATTCTCTACAGTTCTGAAACTGATTACTACAGAATCGTAGGGTGTCTCGAGCTTATGCCACGGGTTCCAAAGCGAAAAATTTGAGAACTGCGGTACTATGCTATTTGTAAGCTACATACGATGAAAGTGTACTTGCGTGTTTAAGTAAAGAATAATGTACACATACATGAATTTTTTAAATTACATATATAATGCTCTGTCGTTTATCTGTACCATTTATTTTTAACACGTTTAGATACTTCAGCAGTAGAGTTAACATATGAGAGAGAGAGAGAGGGAGAAAGAGATATGTTGGAGGAAACAGAACGTTGGAGGACGGGTTCCCACTTCATTATAGGGACAGGACAAACTGCATATTAGCTTGCACGAAGTTAAAAGTAAAAGGCCGTTAACACTTGGGTCAACATCGCAGTTAAAATCCGTGGGAAAATCCCAACAAAATTCTGTCTCCGATGGCGTGCATCTTTTTGTTTAGGTATATATATAAATTATTATACTTTAATATCTCATAAGAAGCCTCCTTTCTCCCATTCTAATTCCTTGAAATCTACTTTCCCAGCTATAAAATTTATTAATTAAAGGAGTGTCCTCAACTTTAAATTCTTCCAACCCAATTCCCAAAGCTTTATTTGAAATTCGGTGTAAAAATTTATTCAAAGTCAAGAACAGATAACTCGCGGAAAACTAAACTTTGCTTACGAGCTTGCGAACCTATATGGGGTAGAGATATATAATGACAAATCAACACTTTTTGAAAAATTTATATTAGACCCGAAAGCTGTCAGAAACTCCCTTTCCCTTGCACACGGGTGTAGTTTAAATGAGGCTAAGCGCGTTGGTGTTTTAATAGCTCAATTATATGTTAAAAAAAATAGAGAATCTTCGACCATGAGTGTGCAAGTTGTACTATGATTTATGAATTTAATGGATAATTAATTGGATCTGAATAACGGAAGAATATTCGAAATGTATCTGCTATATTTTCTATTTTTCCCGATGCATTTTTGCATTTTCTACACTCACATATATGCATGACAGGACCCTTTTTCCTGTATGCAGATGATTAAGACTCGGTTCACATTATTGTGGAACAAATGACCATTGTTAATTACACAGCATTCATTACAAATCACTACAATAGACACAAATTACATTTATAACTACAAATAAAATAAAAAAAACGTGATCTTTTGTACAGCGCTCATTTTAAAGCCAAATTAATTTTAGCGAGGATTTGACCAGCTGACTAGCTTTAGGTTTTCTGTCGTAGAATAGAAGCACTAGACATTTATTCAATCTACTTAAACCCGGATCAATAAGCGTCATAAACAGTGCTTTGAACTTATTTTTAAAGTTACCTTAATTTAGAAGATTGTGTTTTAAAACCAGACACTTACTCTTTCTCACACGCATATATATATATATATATATATATATATATATATATATATATATGAGTGAGTGAGTGAGTGAGTGTGTGTGTGTGTGTGTGTGTGTGTGTGTGTGTGTGTGTGTGTGTGTGTGTGTGTATGAGAGAGAGATTCAGCCACGGATGTTAGTAGTGAGCTGCATTGAAGATCTCCCGAAGTTGTTTGCGGCCATCTAAATTAACCTGAAAATTATGAAACTAGCCCAAATTAATTTTGCAGTGGCTAGACTCAGCAAAGTTCTGGTCGCAGTCGATTATCCTCATTATTTAAACTGAACGGAACTGATGCCCGAATTCTTTTACCACTCCATTTTTTTATGTCAGTGTCATATGACATTTAACGCAGAGTGGCAAGTGCGATGTGTGAAGAGAGAAACCATTAAAAAAACATGCCGTTTATTTAACATGCATTAAAAAAATAGTAACGTTATAAAGTGTTCCACGAGCAACAAAATAAAGATTATCGTGACACCCACACAGTGGATCAAATCAACCGTCAGAGTCAGCCCACAGAAACTACAGTTGTTTAAATACGACTGGGCTGACCAGATACACGTGTAAATTTGCATAAAGTTGAAAATAAAATCCATACAAAAAACTTAATACACACACAGTAACTAAAGAAAGATCATTACAAATGATGACTAGTACAGTTAAAGACCGTTTACAATCTCAAAGAGTCGAAAATTGGATATAATTAACAGAGCAATACTTAACCGCTGGTTAAGTCCAAGTAATCCTAACAAGTGGCCCGCCCGTACAATTTTAGACATAAAAAATTCAAGTTATAATAGTAAAGGTAAACAGTCTTGTATTCATTCAAAAATAAGTTGTATTCAAATACTCAATCCTGGTCGACTTCAAAGTAACTATAATAACATTTAAAAAAAAGCATTAACATGCAAGTGAAAACCGTACTGAAAGTTTAAGTTAAAAAAATAATTCACACATTTACAGCAAGTTATAAAAACACAGTATAACTTATATTATCAGAATGTGGAGAAAACCTGATCTAACCCCAAAAAAACTTTTTTTAAACACGAATGACAAAACTTTATAAACATTATACAATATCTTCATAACACCTCATATCAAGAAAATGAAACTACATTTCCTATTCCAAGTAAAACAAGATAACAAGTATATACACACAGTACATTAACAAAAATCTCCCTACACATGTCTATAAATATCTTAAATACAAAGTAAAAGAAACCTTTTTTATAAAATTTAACATATACAAAAGTTTCATGTTTAAATGCTAAACACACAGCTCATAAATTTCTTTAGTTGCAGTTTAGTCACTGCTTTCGTGAAATAATCAGCAAGATTTTCCTTTGTATTAACATATTTTAAAACAAAAAGTTTATCATTTACCAAATTTCTTATAAAATGTAATTTAACCGATATATGTTTAGCTTTGTGGTTTTCTATGGAAGATTCCCAGAAACTAATAGCAGCGTAATTATCACAGTATAAATTAATTTCGAAAGGCTTTGAACTTAATATTCCATTTTCAGCACACTCATCAACAATTCGAGTAAACCAAATAAGTTCTTTAGTTGCTTCTACCAGTGAGACATTCACTTGCCCTAGTTGATAAACAAACACATTTTTGCTTAAAAGTCCTCCATGAAATTGGGGTTTTATCAACAAGGAGTATCATACCACCCATAGATGTTCTATCATCCCTGTTGGATGCAAAATCAGCATCACTGAAGCAGTTAAAGATCACATTTCTTGCACCTGATAGTTCAAGTTTATAATTATCACTGCGACATACATATTCCAGTAACTTTAGAACTGCATCCCAATGCGCCATGCCTGGATTTGATTGGAACCGAGAAAGAATATTAGTGGCGTATGATATGTCAGTCCTAGTTCGTGAAGATAAAAATGACAAGCAGCCTATCGCACTCGTATAAGGAATTGCTTTCATTTCTTTCTGTTCTACCTTAGTACTTGGACATTGGGTTTTATACAGTATTATACTTTTCGTGATAGGAAGTGATGTTATTAGGAGTTTAAAGCTGCTAAACATGTTACGTATTTTTTTTAATATATCCTCTCTGGTGTATGTATAATTTTCCATTAATTTCTTCAAATTCTACTCCAAGCAAATTTTTAGTCCTCCCTAAATATTTGATATCAAATTCGACACTCAAAATACCTATTACTAAGTCAATTTACGTACTAGTTTTAGCAAAAACTACCAAGTCGTCAACATATAACATCATCAATACACTATCTTCATACATAAAAACACAGTTCGCCCATGATAATTTACAGAAGCCTTTTTCCTCAAGTTTATTACTAATTTCGTGAAAGCAGACACGACCGCTCTGATGAAGTCCATTCAATGCTTCCTTTAAGAAACATGCCAAATGGGGCTTCTCAGAATCAACAAAACCTTGAGGTTGCCTCATGTAAATAGTTTCAGATAATAGGGCATAGAGATAAGCTTTTTTGATATCCAACTGCCTATGTAGCACCCAATGAAACCAACTAAAATAGCAAAGAATAGATGAATGAGGGAAAGTTTACCACAGGCCTGAAAGTCTCATCGTAAATTTGTCCTCTTCTCTGAAGAAAACCTTGTGCAACTAAGCACGCTTTATATCGAACAGCTTTTACTTCAGCATTTCTTTTTACATTAAACACCCACCGGTTCCCTATAACTTTGGCGTTCTGAGGTTTAACTACGAGATGCCATACATGAAGATCATGTAATACTTTGTTTTCCTCTTCCATGGACTTATACCATTCATCTGCTTGAGGGGTTCTTAGACCAGCATTAAAACGTAATGGAATATCATTGTCACCTAGCCATGCTGAAAAATTACAGGATTCATTATCACTTTAATTCTACGTTTTCATTAATCTTTTCTGCTGGTCCAGAGTAAGTGTTTTTTGTACTAAAATTAAACAGGGATTAGTCATACTTTATATTATTTGCACGACAATATTTGTCAACGTCATTTAGCGACCTTAAGCATCGCTTACTATTATCAGGATAATATATGTTATACCTGCCCCCCCTATAACACGGGGAACGGCCCGTCTAGTCCATGTGGTGGTTTTTAAGGGAGGTTCGGAATCAGAGTAAAGTTCTTTAGATGAACTTTCGATATCAGTTTGACCATCACTAGTATCATCTTCCCTGATCATGTGTTCAGCGTCAGATCCATCACTATCCGACTTATTGTCAACATCAACGTAACAAGGTTTCGGTACAACAGGGTCCAGTACACGACCACTGGGCTCTACAAACTTTAATGGTCTCAATTACCCTTCGTTCTTATGGGATCCAGATACGGTACACTTTAGTACGCATTGCATAACCAACCACAATGCCCTTCTTGGCACGGGAGTCTAACTTCTTATGAAGTTGTCTAGGGATCCCTACATATACAGGGTTACTAAAATACTTTAGATGTTTTACTGGAGGAGTTTTACCTCCAAAAAGTTCAAAGGAGGTTTTTACCTGGTTGCGTTGGCAAAGTCTATTCCAGGTATAGGTAAAACATAGTACGGCCTCATCCCAAAAAGATTTCTTTAAAGAACTATGTTCTAGTAAGGTTCGCACTCCGTCTACGGCTGTAGAATTGAACCTTTCACTGACTCCATTTTGTTCAGGTGAATAAGTATTTGTTCTCTCAGAACGGATACCCTGATCTTCTAAGTAATCTTCAAATCGTTTGTGACAAAACTCTAGCCCTTGATAGGTTCTAACATTTAGTACTTCGTTACCAGTGAATCTTTCGGCTCTTTTCTGCCATTTTTTAAAGACATCAAAGACCTCCGTTTTTTCCTTAAGAGGGAAAACTGACACTTTCCTTAAGTAATCATCAATAATACTCAAGAAATAATTATGTCCATCCTTTGATCTTACTGGCATTGCACATAAATCCATGTGCACAAGATCTAAGGGTCTATCAGATCTATCCTTTGCTATAGGTTTAAACGACACCCGTTTGGATTTACTCAGTCGGCAAGACTTCCATTTAATTTCTTCCTTATTTTTAAAACTTGGTACACCACGAACACAATGTTCATTACTAGTTTTGATAATATACTTCCCATTAACATGATTAAACTTACAATGCAAACTGCTAAGAGTGTTAAGAATAGTACTCAAAACTTCGGGGGGTTTTCACCTTTGGGTACTTAGGCTAGACAATACAATCCTTGACATTTCTTAGCTCTAAAAATTACGCGACTGTCCTTTCCAAAAACTCTTATTTGAACATTTCTGCCCTCAAAGCTAGCCCCATTGCTATTAATTAAATGACCAGCTATTAAATTTCGTCTAAGTCTTGACGAATACAAAACGTTTTTAAGAGTAACCTTCTCTTCCCTATTTTTGTGCTCAAAAATCATTCTGACTTTACCCATCCCCTCAATTGGGCAATCAATCCCATCTATGGCTACAGCCATTAAGGTTCCAGAGACTTCCTTAAAATCAATAAAAAGTGACTTATTACAACAAAAATGGGAACTTGCCGCTGTATCAAACACCCAGGCAGTCTTTCGATCATTACTATTACTAAAAGAAGCTTCTACGACAAAACTACCCTGTACTTTCTTTTTAGAAATTTTTCGATGGGGTTTGATATTCTGTGCTATTTCTTGTTCATCTGGTTTAGATGGGTTCAACGGTTTGTTTAAAATTTTAACCCTGCAGTTTGCTATTAGGTGACCCTTTTTACCACACCGGAAACACTTGCGATTTTCATAACTTTTAGAGCTAACAGTTTGGGTTGTTTGTAACGCAACTGTTTCTTGGTCACCCCTAACTTGCAAAAGTCTAGACTCCTCAACTAAACGTTCATTTCGAACTTTATCAGATTTAAATTCGGAGTCGGGATATCGATAGATAAACTGAACAATGCTTGCAAAATCACTCGGAAGGTGTCTAATAAGTTGAAATGCAACAAATCTGTCATCAATAGGTTTACCTGTATCATTCAGTTCGTTAACAATATCTGTTAAACGAGCAGCAAAAAGTCCTATATTTTCATCCTCATTAGGTTTGCATTTAAAAAACTTATCGGTCAACCCAATAATACGGACACGGGAATCAGGCCTAAAATGAGTTTGTAACTTATCCCATGCGATACAAGCATCATCTATTCCAGTTAAAAGTTTTCTATACGGTTTAGATAAATTTAAGGATATGATACTAAAGGCTTTTCCTTTCCTGACCTCATAATAATTTACATCCTTGGGATCAGGTACTATATCTTTCACAACTACAGGTTTCACTTCACTTCACTTTTATTCACAATATTCCAATAATTTTTATTCATTAGAAGAACCTTTACGTTGTTCACACAAGTGGCATAATTGTCAGCAAAAAGCGGATCAATGAGAATTTGATCCTTTGTTATAATATATTATATAGTACTTACAAGAAGGTTGTTTTGGGCCCACCGTCGAAGAAAAAGTAAGATCCAAGTAAGCTCGCCAACGAAGTACGTTCTTAATTCAAATACTTCACTCAACACCCGTCGAGAAAGGATGAAAGTCTTTCATAACATCACACATAGCAGGAATCAATACTCAACTTTTACAGCAACGCTGTAGAAAAAAAACAGTCAAATTCCATCAGATTATATAAATCCAAAAGCATCCTTCATCAGTTCTGATAGAGGATATATTCCGAGGGCTTTCTTTATCTGTCCAGACACCCAGTAGAAAAAGGATAATTCACTTTTAAAGCAACAGTGAAAGAGATCTAAACAGTTCCAGCAGAATATATGTATAATTGACGGATTTCTATCATAATTCATCTCTACCACACACCTTACTATAGGCAGCTGGGCCCATAACCAAAATGTCAGTCTCATATGACATTTAACGAAGAGTGACAAGTATGATGAGTGAAGAAAGAAACCATTAAAAAAACATGCCGTTTATTTAACATGCATTAAAAAAATAGTAACGTTATAAATTGGTCCACGAGCAACAAAATAAAAAAGACTATCGTAACACCTACACAGGGAATCAAATCAACCGTCAGAGTCAGCCCCCAGAAATTACAATTGTTTAAATACGACTGGGCTGACCAGATACATGTCTAAATTTGCATAAAGTTGAAAATAAAATACATACAAGAAACTTAAAATACACACACAGTAACTAAAGAAAGAAATATCATTACAAATGATGACTAGTACAGTTAAAAACCGTTTACAATCTCAAAGCGTCGAAAATTGGATATAATTAACAGACCAATACTTAACCGCTGTTTAAGTCCAAGTAATCCTAACATTTTACAACGTTGATACTTAGAAAATAGAACAGCTACTGCTATACATTCAGCTGGCTAGAGAGTTTCCAGCATACTGATAGTAACTTGACAACCCCAAAGGGAGACAGGCGGGGCTTTCAAAAAAATTAGTAAATTCAGCATATCTGTGGCACATAAAAAGTGCAGATGGTTATCCAAAGTCAGCGTTTGGAATCTGATGGAATCATACGGATCCTGAAAGATTCCATATGGACAAGAAGTAAAAAATGCAAGCTAATTTTATTAATGCGAAAGCAAAAGCAATTCAGCTCTTGCATTGAAGTTCTTTTCATCGTGAGGATATGGAATTAAAATTGAGGAAAATAATTTAGATGCGTTTAAATTTTTAGTATATTGCATATTTATTATTTATTATTATAAACATGTGTATGTGTGTGTACATACATTCTTGGTACCCAGTTGCTTCCACTTTCTTTCTAGCTTGCTTTCTATGCAACCGATAGGTGGCGTTGTTTCTGGTTTTTCGATGCCCGCTAGAGGGCTGAGAGAGACAGAAAATCTATAAAAGAAACTACACCCGGAGGGCGGGTTGGGAACATTCTTGGTACCCTGTTGTTTCAGCATTCTAGCTTAGTTTCTAGTTTTCATGTAACCGATAGATGGCGCTGTTTCATGTATTTTAGTGGTCGCAAGAGGGCGTTGTGGCATAAAAAATATATAAAAGTAACTGCACCTTAAAGGGAGGGCGGGCTGGGAACATTCCTGGTACCCAGTGACTTAAGATGTCAATCTATGTAGACTATAAAATGGTCACCATTTTTGTTCGAAAGAAAATATATGGCCAATATTTCAAAAATCAGACTAATAGAAGTGCTAGATATTTTAGTATCGATAGATATTTCTTACCGATTGTTATTCAGGTAGTTTCGATGCTGCTTTTCATATAGGGATATCATTTCGCTCGATAACCGTTATTGTAAGGATTGCAATATTCGAAAATACATACCATATTTCAGATTTTTTTCACATGGAAAAAATATAATATCTTTGTAAATAATAATATAACTAAGACTGCCATTGGAAAAACACATCGTTTACAGATAGTTGTGTGATTTATTTAAAGTACTTAGACTTTCAAAAAATTTAATATAGTTCTTAAATTACTGTAATAAAACTTTTTTCCTGGTATAGATAGATGAGGAAATCCAATCATAAATTAAAGTAAGGAAAGTTAATGAATAATTTTATATTTTTAAAAAACCGTTAAATTTAATGAAAAAATAGTTTAATGTAAAAACATTAAACGACTTGAAATTTTACATACATTAAAAAACATCAATAAAAATGCTGAAAAATTTTCAGTATTATTTGTCAAACTCATGTCAGTAATAAAGGTTAAAACTTCCCTTGATCCCAATATTTCTGCTTGGAAAAATAACCCAATCTTTCTTTTATGTCTTCAACAAAGAATACCGTAATTTCTAATAGTTAAGCCACAGCTTATACAATTTTAAAAATTGAAATTTAATTTAATCTGTTGCGTACCTGAAGGGGAGGGGTACCCAAAGGAAA
>CM063506.1:153549331-153554331 GCA_032207245.1 Pardosa pseudoannulata | reverse complement strand
TGTGTGTGTGTGTGTGTGTGTGTAACCAGTGAAAATATCTTTCACGAATTATACTGAAGTTCAACCCTTATTATTTGACTTCACCGGCTTGCTGGGAAAATAAACTATTTTAAATACAGTCGTGAGCAGTCATAAACACAGCATTGTGGAACATAACGCTTATTGGGGTTAAATACGCGACAGTTTAAGCGATCATCATTAAAGTTCAATGGCTCTGCGTCGAATGGTACAAGAACAATACACAACTTTCTTCAATGTCAGCCCCAAAACGAAATCACGTGATTTCGTTTCCAAGAGGTTTAAAGTTGTTCAACACTGTTGGAGAAAGAAGAGTGATCATATAATATAGTTAGAAAAAGACACAGGTCTGCAATTTAGTTACTGCAGAAGCAAACCAATTTCCTGCGACAGCTAAAAAATGTAACAGTTACTAAATTTAGGATTTACTAAAATTAGCAATTACTAAAGCGTTATTTTTGACAAACAAGTAAAAAGAATTTAAGTCTGAGAACACTCCTTTATCTGTCATTTGATGGCTCAAAAATGAGGTATTAAAGATATTAAAAGGGAGAAAAGGGAGAATATAAGATATTTATTGAAGGACAAAAATTTTGATATGTTACACATACATACATATATATATATATATATATATATATATATATATATATATGTGTGTGTGTGTGTGTGTGTGTGTGTGTGTGTGTGTGTCTGTGTGTGTAGTACCCTTTATGCGTAAATTTCATCGGTATTGAGTGTAGGGACAGGCGAATAATAGTGAACGGCCGGAGAGCGCCACCTAGGAAGAAAGTAAGTAGATAGAGAGAACGTCGGAGGTGATTGTAGACTCCGGACGTGTAAGCGATGCTCTTAGGATAGATACTGGAGTTGATATAATTGGTTACTGTAAATATTGTAATATTTGTATATATATAATTGTCCGGTAGTAGTTTGTGCTCTGTCTTAAAATAAACCTTAATGTTGAAAATATAAATCTACTGTTTGGATGTGAATTTATACAACGGCTCGGCGATCTTCACATTGAGTAAAGATTCTTCTTTAAAAAAAAGTTAAATTCTATTTACTAGTGTATTAGAGAGTGATAGCAGTCGAGAACTGCGAGGTTAAAGCAACAAATTACATTTAAACATACACACGCGCATGCACATGTGTATGTATAATTTATCTCCACATAAAATTAGAAAAATATTGAAAAAAAAACTCAAATTTTGAGAGATTTTATATGTTCATTAAATATTTTTTTATAAAAATAACATTAACTCTCGATTTTACTGAAGATTAATTTAGCAGAAATACTTTAAGCTTATAAGTTTTCTAACAATTAATTAAATTTTGATTTAGTGATATAAGAACAGCGTATTCGGTAAATTACTAATTTGGGTTCTTTACATTTACGAACACAGCATGTTATGTTTTCAGGACTCCTTTAGATAAATTGTGACAAATCCATTCTCTGTACAGTCATACTAGTCTTTTGAAAACCTCAAACTTTCCTTATTCATCAAAAGTCTTCCGGCAATTTCTCCTAAGGTCTTACCGTTTTGGGACAAAAAGAAATAGACTAATCAAAGTACCCGCGAAAAAACATGTCTACTAAACGGCAGAAATGATCTACGGGACACCGTCTACCAGAGAGTGTAATCGAGGCCTCTTATCAATCAAGGCGCGAAGCTTTTGCATCTTTCATTAACACACCTGCCGAAACCTATTAGACAACCACACCTCCGTGGCTCAATCAGTGCCACTCAACTGTAGTG
Source organism: Pardosa pseudoannulata (assembly GCA_032207245.1). Classification (NCBI taxonomy): domain Eukaryota; kingdom Metazoa; phylum Arthropoda; class Arachnida; order Araneae; family Lycosidae; genus Pardosa; species Pardosa pseudoannulata. The sequence goes on along the minus strand of CM063506.1, from coordinate 153,552,553 downwards.
GTTAGAGAGGCGACATTACACGACCCGCTATTTAACGTTATCTCCCATTAGGGGCAGAAAGCAGAGGAGGTACCTGAGATGTGTTTAGTGCTTGAGGAATAAGATATTTTGTGGATTTCGGAATGTGTTGATCAAAATCGATTAACCTTGATTCTCAAAGTGATTCGTACAGACCCATGTGGGATACGTAGGAAATAAAATTTTGTTTTATAAACACCTTTGCCGCGCACGTCTATAGTGGTTATTGTTACCAAATACACGGATCCCATTCCTTGTAATTAAACTTTTAATCATAAATTAATCTTTTTGACACTGTCAAATGTGTTTAAGTTAAGTGAATTAAGTTGATTTCTATTAAAATCTGATAAAGGTTAACATAAATCACAGGAATTTTAACTCTAACTATTTTTAATCTTGATTACTTGATCTCATTTTATTTTTCATATCTGATGCCCATGTGAGAGCAGTTTAGTTAGTAATTTGGAAATCATCTTTTGTATGCTCCGTGGTCTTTTTTTTCTTCAGCATGTGAATAATTGTAAAGTTTACGAAATCAAGAAGGATTATAAAGGGGGGCACTTTAAGTTCAGCTTTTCCCTGTTGTTGTCTGTTGCTCGCCGTGCTTTTGCTTCGTCGATATGATTTTTTTTCATCGGTAAGTTACATAAATTATCACTTGTCAGAGTGTTTAATTTGCAACTTAGTTTTGCATTATTGGCCAACTGTTCTGGATGTTTTGTTTAACTGTTTTTTTATTTACGTTGTTTTGAGAAAGGAAAAAAAATAATCTTTGATGTTTTTATATTTTTGTGTAACTTTTTTAAAGAAACTCAGTCTTCGGTGAGACCATGACACTGTGCTAAACATCAGTGGAAACTTGCTGACCGTTACTGTCCAAACAGTTATTGACAAGCACAATTAGCCGCCTTCGATTGCAAGACATTCGGGAAGCAATGAAAGGGAATTACGAAAGTGTGTGCTTGTGTATGTGTGCGTTTACGTGTGTATCTAAGTGCGTTTGCATGTGTGTGCACGCGTATTAATATATTCATTTTTAAAACATAAACCATAAAAATAAACTTAGCCAAAGGATTCGTGGAGGTCTTGACCCATCTGGACAGGCAGATAAAGCGGGCTGTAGGTTAATTAGCTGTTTGCAGGAAGAGAGAATTCGAAAGGTGTTGTAGGAGTCGAAAACCATCAGTTTACGACTCTTTCACTTTTGAAATATCATCTTTCCTCTTTTCTTTGAGAGTCCTGCGCGAAACTAACCCCGTCCCGTTATCCTTGGACTTTTCCCTTTTCTCTCTCTGTTTCGAAGTTAAGTGCCGCCGTTATTATTATCGTCTTTCCATGCCGGTGTTTGTTTGTTGTTTCCATTTTTTTTACTCTTTCTTCCACTTCTCCAAAGTCAGCGGGGGCGCCGCGCTCTCCCTGTATCCGAATCGCGAAGGTCGCGCGACCCGCATGTGGGTCACAACTCAACTCTCCTCCATACGGGACGACGGAGCACACCCTGCCGCGGCACACGACATTCCTCCACACTACTCCGTCCCCACCCCTCCTCCCTGATCGGCACACCTGCCCGACACTTTTTTGGTGGCGCGTGCCTCCAAGACCGAACAGGGCATGCCGTTATTTTATGACATTAATGCCAGAAAATGAACGCACCTCCGAACCTGTAGCAATGCGATTTTAAAACCCCCCTTCTCTTGCGCGATGAAGAGGAAATAATAATAGGGAAAATACTTAACCTTGTCTAAACTGTTTATCTCTTTCCACCATTTCTTGCAATTTTAATTTATACGCTAGCCTTACGATTGTAACGGCATTATTTTTAAATCAGAAATGTAGCAAATTTGCATTTGCATAAACACAATTCATAAGCGATCAAAAAAAAAGTTATTATAGCTCTCCAGAGTCTGAAATTTTGCATACAAATACTCATAAATTATCAGCCTAAGAAAATAGCAATATATTTTTTTCAAAAACATTTTCAAACAATTCATTTTTTAATATCTAGAAGGGGAAAAACTAGTTTTTTTAGCTTTAAAAGTTATAAATATTCATCATTATATTCTCTTGTGGTACACAAGCAAAATTTTTATAATATGACTATAATTAACTGAACAAACTAAAAAAGTAAAACTACCATTTTCAGATGAAACGGGAGTTTTAAATAACTAGCTGTGACGGGTAGAAACGTTTCAATCCGACTGATTACGGTTGTAATAAAAAAACGTTATCTAAAATAAAATTACGGTTGACGTCAGAATTTCGAAAAAAAATACTACGTAATTATTTTGAAGTTAAATATTCTATCTAAAAAGTTCAACACACATTTTCTTCTTGGTATTACACCACAATAAATTTATAAAGTTTTCTGAAAAATTTTTTAAAAGTCGTTTAAAGGCACTTTGTTAAAAATGTCTGAATAAAAAGACACTTTATCAAGCACCGAAATTTTGCTAAAAGATAATTATTTTGCTTTAATACAACAAATAGGTTTCTTTATCTTTTTTTGTGAACTGACATTTCTTCTGAGAAATATTGGACTAGTATTTATAAGTGTGTAAGGTAGTTTTTTTTTTAAATAGTTTCACTCTTTTTATACTGTTTTTTTTTATTTTTCCAAATGCATTAAAATTTAGAAAATAAATATCTGTTTAAATTTTTGAAAAGATTAATAATCTCTGAAATTTTACAAAATTATAATTATTTTTCCTTTAATTCAGAATATGTTTTCTTCATATTATAACGCAGCAAATTGACATAAAATTTTCTGAGTACTGTTGGACTAGTCATTAGAAATGTGCAAGACACTAGTATTTATAATGTGAAAGGCAATTCGTTTTAATGTTTCACATATTTTATTCTAACATTTTTTATTAATTACGATGTACTTAATATATAGAATCTGCAGAAAAAAAGATTTGAATAAACACAAAATTTTACAAAAAGGTTATTTTGCCTTGAATTCAACACATATTTTTTTCTTGATAAACTGACATAAATTTTTCTGAGATATACTGGAATTTATACATGTGCAAGGCAATTTTTTAAGTGGTTTCATGTATTTTTGCTCTATGTTTTTGCTCGTAAATTTTGCAAAATGGTAATTATATTTAAATTAATTCAAAACAAATTTTCTTTTTGATAAAACACAATAAATTGAAATAGTTTTATGAAAAAATTTGGACCAGCCATTATAAATATTTAAGT
>CM063506.1:153531831-153544331 GCA_032207245.1 Pardosa pseudoannulata | reverse complement strand
ATAATTTTGGATACCGTGTACTGTCAGTAATTACTATCAACGACGGCCAATCGGTAGTTCTTCCTAACACACCCTTTATTCACATAGGAACACTTTATACACTATTTACAAGTGCGTTATTATAAGGTAGACATCGTTCAACTAGTACGTCATATTATTAGAGTAGTACGCTTCTCATCACTAGCCTGCCAACTAAAAAACTTAAAACGGACTCTGACCATCAGCCCCATATCCCACCCCTCCTTACCTTTAGCACAATTACTGTAGATTATGTATATGTGTGTAAGAAAAAGTAAATTAGATCAGGAAACTAATGTAAGTATTTTGCATAAAACCCCAAAGACGGCCCTCATTAAGACCTGAGAAAATTCTCAACGGTTTTCAAATCTTAAGTCAAGCATAAAAATCCCCGAATCCCTTTGCTTCCCCCTTTTTAACACCTAACATAAATTAACCACTGGGGTTACAGGTCAAGCCCTCAGGAAAGAGGTCTAACCAATTAAAGCTTTATACTGACCTGGCGGCCAGTTTAGGAAATTGCAAAACGAAAAGGAGATGCACAATATCGGAGGCAGAATTTGCCACATTTTCACAGAGATTTTAACTGAGGTTTTTATACAGATGTTGACCCAGGTGTTAAATCCTTCTACATAGAACTTCATGTTGGCTGTTATCCCAGTTTGTCCCGAAGTTAATGAAGTGGGAATCCATCCACCAACTTTCTGGTTTAAAAGGTCTGGTTAAAAATGGTGTCATTTTTATAGCCATGACTGCAACAAACATCGAGAAAACCGTGGTACAACACACACACACACATATGTATATATATATATATATATATATATATATAAATAATATATTTATATAATATATATATATAATATTTCATACATGTATATGGTGTGATTAGCAGCTCTCGGTCTACTGTTTAGCACACGAGGGCTATTTAGACCGAAACCTACTGCTTAAAGCCAATTCCAAACGCCTACAAACAACAATCCCCGCAGCAGAATTCGAACACTTGAATTCCGGTTACGAAGAGAAGCGTCTAACATTTCGACCATCTTTCGGTAACATATATACAGGAGAGAGATAGAAATATATATATATATATATATATATATATATATATATTTAATTATTTATATATTTATATATGTGTGTGCATAAGTATATATATATATATATATATATATATATATATATATATATATATATATATATATATATATATATATATATATATATATCCAGATACAAAAGCGACCTTATATTAATCATTAGCTACAGACTCGAGTTGTTTTGTTTCTTACTCTGGGCGTATGTACATATGTAAATGAGAATTGTTGCGTTTTTGTTGTATAATACGTATAAGTGTGTAGGCGTACGCTGACTGTTATTATTAATTACGAGCGTGAACGCATGAAAATATCAGACAAAAAGGTATAAAAAAAATTCAAATTATATATACTTACTTGAAACTTTACTATACATTATACGGTTTTCCAGACTATAAACCTAGACGATAATATCTTCAGTAGAAATAATAACGGTAATAGTGGTCTAAAAACAAATACATAAACGTTTGCTATTATCATAGCATAGCAAAAACAAGCGTGCAACAGATGGGAAATTAAAAAATAAACTTTATAGCTTAAAGGATAAATGTAAAGGATGAAAAATGAAATATGCAGGTATAGGCGCCGGGTGTCAAGGCTTTAACTGGTCTTTAAAAATAGGTTAACTTAATAAAAACAATTTTAAAAAAACCTCGAGGTTTTGTTAAGGAAGAAACGAATGTTTTATGGATAGTTAAGATAGTAGATTAGATATACAGAAATAAAACTTATAACGTGGTAAGGGAAGAGAATTTACATTCACAAGAGACTACTAAAGTAGTTTGTTATAGCACTTTATCTTGAGTAAAACTAATATAAGTGATAATATGTTATCTATATCTACAACTTGAAACAGTTTGTAGTTAATTTTTCTCAGGTTGTCTAACATATTTAATAAATTTCCCTCCTTTGGTTATTTTCTTTTAGAGACTTCATTTACGTACTAGCATATAGCCCGTCATAAGACGGGATCATTAAAATTTTTAATTTTCCAGAATTGTAAAGTACCCTATGAGGTAAAAATGAGATATAGGTAAAACAAAATGTTTGTTTTTTGGCTGAGAATTATCGTTTTACAAAAATAATCGATTAAAATTATCACTTATGTACCTAATCTATTATTTAAGCCAAATATAAACGAAAATTATTTAGGTAATATCTAAGTTTAGGGATAAAACGTATAGAAATCATGCAGAAGATATTTAAATAATCTAAAATAAATTATTAAATGAGATAGTTAAAGGAATGACGTCATAATGCTAGAAAAAATTGTTATTTTTACCTAGTTATTATGTGATAAATGGATAAATTCAATAGCCTGGTCCTATAATAGGGCTTTATATCATGGCATTAAATGCTCGAAAAGGGGGGACGAGGTGAATTTCGAACGTTTTAACTATGACAGTATTTTTCGCTGTGATACGGCGCATATTCATACCAATTTATTTTAGAATCGGATCTATAGTTTAGGAAAAGATAAACTTTACTCGCTTTGAATTTTGCTAACCCTAACTCATCAAAAATTCAATATGGATGCTCTATCCATACCACGTCCAACCGCTTCATAAATTCGAGGACAGATAGACAGATAACTTAGGCTATTATTACATTACGAGAAGAAAGTTTAAGTCATAAAAAGTTGAAAAAATAATAAACATTTATTTTAAAAATAATAAAACAACTTTAGGAATAAGAATTTAAAAGAAAAAGCAGAAAATATTAAATTAATTAGACATTTAAAAAAAATTTGGCGGAGTCAGGGACAGAACCGTCAACCCTAGAAGTACGCTGATCAAGTGGGCAGACCCTCTACCGAACGTACTAGGCCTACACCCTAGGGAGGACTAATTAGGGTATATGAGGGTCAAGTAAACACAGTCCAATTTAAATATTACGCTCCGCCCTCGCTGCTCCCTCTTATTCTATACTAAATTCATATCAAGAATGAATTTAGTATAGAATAAGAGGGTGAATAAGACTTGAAATAATAGCATTAAACGCTTGAAAAGGGAGGATGGGGTGGATTTCGAACTCGCTTTGAATTTTGCTAATCCTAACTCATAAAAAATCCAATATGGATGACTGTATCCATTCCAGATACAACCGCTTCATAAATTCGAGGACAGACAACTTAGGCTATTATTATATAGGGGATTATAACTCGACTTTGTCTTAGAAATTATTTTCTAAACATTTCTATTAAGAAGATTGTGCACATTACAATGTGTGTGTGTTTTATTTAAATTATTAACTGAGAATTTCAAAATTATATAAATTGGAGTAAAAATAAACTAAGTACATCAATCTTCTTTTTCTCAAAATCAATTAATATTTGGTATAATGTATATACAGTGGCCTCCGCTTAATGGGATCACGATTAATGTTATCAATCGCTTATTGTTATTGAAATCACTTGGTCCCGATTTTCTCTATTCATTTGTACGTTAAAATAATCGCTTTATGGGATCGATTAATGTAATGTCGGTTAATGTTATCAGTTTTCAAACCTCATTTTAACTGGCAAAGGAATAGTCACAATGTATTTAGAATAAACCCATTCTTTTCTTTCCCTTGATTCTTGCTTTAATTTATGAGAATTCTCCCTCTTCCACCTTCGGAAAGGAGAAAAAACAAAGGAGTGGGCTATACACGTTCCTGGAATTTTTTTAGAAATACGCACACCCTGCTGGTGGTCAATAGTTGTCAGATAAGCAGAAGGCAACACATTATTATCGAAAGTGAGAAGAAGCGTATTCACATTTTATGTCTTTGCTCGCTTACATGCGGTTTGTCGATATGGAAGCCAGAAAGCGAAATGATTTAACATTAAAACTAAATATCAAAATTTTAAATGACAGGTTACCAAATATGAGTCAGCTCAGTGCTGCAGTGCAGTTATTTCTCAGCTTCTGAATTACATTGAAAGTGTTGAACCGTGGAGTACAACACCGCTCCGATGACTTTAAAAAACATTATGATTACGAACGATTTTATCAATGAGCTTCTTAGAAAGAATTGTAGACCGTCAACAATGGATAAATTATTTGTATTATGTAAGCAGTTCTTATTCATAAAGATAATATACAATACATAAATATAAGGTGAGTTTTTCATTTTATTTTGAAATGTAGTACGTGTAAATTAAAGGGGGGAGTAAATTTATCAAATTTTGTATATCGTTTATTGTTATAAATCGGATATTGTTATCAAAATAACGGATCGCATTAAACGGAGCCTACTGTAATATATATATCATTATCTGTGTACCTTGAAAATTAAAAATAAATACTATATATATCCTTATTTATGTATGTTTTCTTTGATGTTCTAATGTATTAAAGCTATGCATATCTCTCTACACATATAGCTAAATTCACTAGAGATTACCAAATTAGTATGTTAGATATATCACTTTATCTAGCATAAGTGATATAATGTATCTATATATACAACTTAGTATTTCCCTTTCCTCAGGCAGACTACGATGTTTTATAAAAGTCCTTCCTTTAGCAATTTTCTTTTAGAAATTTTTTTTTTAATTTGTAAAAATAAGTTTCATTCGGTTCAGATTTTTTTAACCCTTCTCGTAAGCCTTCATCAAAAACATGCAGGACAAGACCTGTGTGAACTAGAAGAAACTTTAGACTTCTCCCAACCAATAGAAGGGCTCGTTGGTTTGGCGGGATTCTGACTCTTACGTTCTGACAAGGGACCCCTGTTTTTTCTCCGGGGGCAGTCTGATTTTTTAGAGGACAAAGTATTACCAGAGGAGAGAAGAGGGTGACTGTTGCTGGTATCCGCTACTTTCAGGATAGACATTTTTTGGAGCGACACGAGAAAAAGGAAAAGCGTCGCCATTTTTGCGAGACCGACGCCGAATCCAGAGGAATCTTCGATATCTACAAATGATAAATTGTTTTCCAGTTGTATTCCTTAAGCATTTAATATACAAAATAATTTAATCAAGACATATTTGTCCATGTGTTTTTTAATGAGTTTTAATTTCTTCTTTCTCAAACACTAGGCCAACGTAACATTATTTTTACAATATTATGTGGCGACTTTGTCTTAGAAATTATTTCCTATACAATCTTTTTATTAAGAAGATTGAAGACATTACAAAGTGATTTTACAAATTATAAATAAGATTTTCTTAATATTATATAAATTGAAACAAAATAAATTAATCATTCATTTTTTTTTCCTTAAAATTAATTGATATTTTGGTATATTTGAATATAGTTGTTTATATAATTTTCATCAGTTTTTAAAATGCTCCTTGCAACTTCATTTTTCCATAAATATTTTGTAAATGTTTATCAAACATTCTTAATATATATTAAAATAAATCTGTGAATATTTTTTAATTTCGGTTTTATTTAGATTATTAAATTTAAGTAAGTTTCGGAACCTAGAACTTACATTTTTTTTTTTTTTCATGAAAATTCTACGTACAGGCCTAAAATATTTTCTATACCTTAACTATTCAAACTACATACGATATGCAAAAAACTGAGTGAATCATCGAGTTAATTTAAAAAACTCAACACATACTGTTTAAAGAAAATTACGTCTCAAGGATAATGAAACTGCATATGTTTCGAATCCGTATGTTTTATTTGGGGCAACTCGTAAGATGCAATTTACAATACTCGATTGTACAAAACACATTTCTTTTAGACTTCAATTTATTTATTTAGACTTCAATTGTGGATCCTTAGTCGTGATGTATCCCCTCCCACAAACACACATCGCAAACGGAAACATGGAATAGCTCCACAACCTCACGCAGTAAATCCTAGAATTTCTGTCAACTTTCGACGACTCCCTGAGAAAAGATTTAATTTTCCAATTTTTATATTCTTGTCTTTAAGCATATTAATATATAATGTATTAAAACTATAGATATGCATATATCTCCCACGTTTAGTTAAATTTAATAAATTTTTTAAATAATATGATTTTTTATATCATAATGTAGCGTTTCTAAACCTTTCTTGGCTTCCGTACCACTTGATTGCATATCATGTTAAATTGTACCATTTTGTAAGAAGCATTGTATGTCGTGAAATTTGTTATTGCGGGTGTGCATATTTATTTGCTATATATTTATTTATAGGATGACCATGTATTCACATCACATAATGGGACGAATTACACTGATAAAACATTATCTAAACGTCATGCCGGATCATAAACTCATTGAAATTATAACCTGTTCATTACTGTTCGTGTTTTGCTTAAGATTTTGGCACGTACTGCTTGTTAACTACTGATTCATGGCTTATTTTTAAAAAAATTAATCAATACGGGGATCAATGTATTTTAATAAACGAAGACGATACAATCACAAACAAAAACCTGTCACTTGTAAGGTGAAGTGAACAGGGGTGTAAAGACATCACAGCAGTAGTGGCGACATCTCAAGTTACTGATGGCTAACGGCTAAATTTAAACGTGTACTCTGGAGCCACGGTAACTCAGTCGGCAAAGACAGCATCTTCGCAACTGGAGGGTTGCGGGTTCGGAGCCCGAGCAGGCCTAAAATCCGCCGTGTTTGTTAAAGGTGACTTTGGCACGTAAAATAGGTTCGTGGTCACAATGTCCTCTAAAATCTCAATCAATACCTCTGGGGGTAGCAGGCCAAGTCTGTGGGTCTTCTGCTTGTTCCTTGCTTCTAAATTACGAGGGCCCACTTGAGCATAAGTCGTACTTTCATCCTTGAGGTGTTCGTTAAAAACAAAAGGCGCACCACTTTGAATACCTCTGTGGGTGGAAGGCCAAGTGTATGGGTCGTCTGCTTGTTCCTTGCTTCTAAATGACGAGGACCCACTTGAGTAAAGTCGTACTTTCACCGTAGCAGTCCTCGTTGAAACACAATACGTATCCTTTTGACTTAATACGAGTAGCGCATGTCTCAAATCGTGCTTGGTTTGCCAAGTGTCAGCAGAAACGACAATAATAAAAGTGAACTCAAAAAAAAAATACGATATCTATTGCCGTATTTTCGATCATCAAGTGTACATATTAACAACTTTACTGTATAATATTATTAACTAAAATAACTTTTATGAATTATAGAAATAAACGTTTCTATGATAACTTTTTGTTTAATTTTTTACTATTTTTTATGTCCGCCATCACTGATTATATTTCGCATACCACACGTTGGGAAATGCTGTTATAATGTATTAAAACTATAGTTATTATGCATTTTCTACACGTTTAATTAAGTTAAACAATTTTCTTTAAACAATGTTTTTTATATCACAGTTATCTAAATTATTGAAACAATATATTTTTCTTTGAATTAACTCGAAAGATGTTTTTCTTTAAACAATATGTTGAATTTTTAAAATAACTCGATTTTTCGATAACTTTTTTTGACAGACTGTATTAAACAATATCTAAATAAGTTTCTAATAAGTTTATTTGGGTATCGTTTTATGTATTTCTTTGAAAACAAACCAAACCAACTTCAAGTTATGCAACAATAATGATTTCAGACTCAGTTCTACTCACTGACAAATGAAATTTTAACGATGAATGTTAGGATTTATCATTCATTAATGAACCTTAAATTTACACATGGTGCGTATATTTTCTTAATGAATGATATGTAATCAGAATCATTTAGTTAAAGAGATAGTTAACCCTTTTGGACTAAAGTTTAAAAATAAATTTGCCCTCTTTTTTATACAACTATACATTAATGATTTATACATTAATGGATTAATAAACTAATTTACATTGCCTTTATATAAAGGGCTTATATTATATTAATGTACTTTAAATATTATTTAAATATCATTTAAAGGTTATGTTTCTCTGAGGTTGGAATAGAGTTTCCCCCAAAGATACCTTACATGTCGAACGGTTCCGTGAGTCCGCAAAGTTTGAAGGCCACTGCTTAATATAATTACCAGTATTCCTTCCTATTACTCCTTTTTTCTGCATCATACTCGTATTAATTTAGTTGTTGATAGAAATTTTATTGATGAAATAATTTCATTAATATTTATCTCTTGTAGTTCCTTGTTAGGTGATTATTTTTATTTCGAAAATTAGAAGCAAAAAAGATTAAAAAAATTAAGTGGAAAACTTCCTGTTCGCCAACAACCTACCGCATCCAGAAGCAACCACCTGTAGGGTATGTACTGGAGATGAATTGAAATGCATACAAACATTCTCTGTGATTAAAAGATTACCATGTCATTAGCTGAAACAGGGTTGTATTTAGGATAAGAATCACAAAACATAGAATTCGATTTATATCCAACAACACGTGCCACGAGATTGGTTATTAAAGCATTTCAAAATGATGTTCTTTTTATCTTTATATCGATTGATCCCCTGTTGTAGTGTCCCAGCGTAAACATGTCGGCGTTTCTGAGACATCAGTCATCGAGCTGTTTCCTTATTAATTGCCTATTTTAGCGTTAAGTTGAGTATTTTTATTTTGTAATTAATCTTGTACCATTCCAGCGAACAATTAGGCTGGATATTTCTCGATCCGGTCTGTACACCCTCGTTATAAATTTACGGTCGGTTAACCACGGTCAAGAAACAAGCTAACGAATAACCTTTTGGTGCAATAACTGTGGATTGGATAAAAGATATTTAACAAATAAAGATTTATTGGGTGACACTAGATTAAAGCATTTTTTAAAAAGGCTATATCTCTTCTTTGAAACTTCAGCGGTGTTTTGCATTAGTTACGGGGAAACAGACGACATTAAAAATCAATTTATTTTTCTTTTTAATCAGCATGCTTGCACATTTAATATATTATTAGCAATAGATTTACGTTTTTGTTGCTTCTGATGCCACTTGCTCAAACAAAGCGTGATTGGAGCCATGCACTAATAGTATTAAGCGAAAGGGGTGCTCCTTTGGTTTTAATGAGCACCACTTGGGTGAAAGACAGACTTGTTCGTCCAGTGGATCCTCGTCATTTTGAAGCAGGGACTAAGCAGAAGACCCATAGGCTTGGCCTACCACCCCCAGAGATATCGATTGATAACTTATGGGACATTTTGACCACGAACCTATTTTGCGTGTCCCAGTCACCTTTAACGAACACGGTGGGTTTTAGACCGCTCAGGGTCCGAAGCCGCAATCTCCCAGTTGCTTTTGCCGACTGAGATACCGTAACTCAAATACATTTATGTAAACTCTTTTAAAAATTTAAGGTAAAATCTTAATAATTCTAAAAGTTATTCATTATTAATTGCTTAAAAATTATTGAAATTATTCCATCCTCATTCCTCTTACATATAACATAGTCATTTTTCTTCATAGGACACCTTATAGGCCTTGGAATATAATTTATTTGTTATTATGAGCATTCTCCAAAAATACAATTGGAAAATAATAATAATAGTTAAAATAAAATATTCATTTTTCTCGTACAAAATATATAGAATAGTTCTTTCAATTGCATGCAGGATACATTTTTGCTGTCCAAAATATAGTAATTTGAAATAACTTTTATTCTGTATTCTACAACTTAAATTGTTGATAAATTTCAACGATTTATGATGGTTTATAATGCTTCTGGAAGGCTTCAAATGCTTATTAAATACGAAATTAATTTTTAAAAATCTGTTTAAATTAGTTATGAGTAATAACAAAATTGTCTCTTGTAAAATTTAAATTAAAAATAAAAGAAATGTATGAAATGTTAAAACGATCGTAATTCAAATTTTATAGAGGTGAACATTTATGTCAAATTTATAAAACTATAAAAAAAGTAAAAGAATATAATCTTATCTGCTGATGAATAAGTTTTTTAGGTAATACTTGATTAGCATTTGATCGTAAATCAGTGAAATAGGAATAATTATATTTGCTATACTGATATATTTATTCATATTTATTTTCTCTTATATGCCATAATTATGAAATATGAAAATTTTTAAATAAAACCTTAAGCTTCATTTTTTCCAGACACAGTTTTTTTTAACAAACATGAGTAATAACGCTGGAAATAGTTAATATTTTTCCATAAAATTATGAGATTATTTGTAGCACAATAAAATGTAAAATCGCAACTTATTTTCTATAATTTCTGGTTCAAAAAAGGACTTTTTAATTAGAGTTTGTCATGTTAAAGTTCTTTACACTTTTGGTATTGTTATGCAAAATTTTATATTAATATGAAAAAATCCTTTAAAACAAATCAACTCTGCTAGAGGTCATAAACATTTATAAGATTTATTTATATATAAAGAATTTTGACTGATATTAAATATTTATAATTTATATACTAATATAAGGGAATCTTACGTTCAAACCAATGTTAACGAAATTTTCACTACCAATTCTTATCTAATTTGACTAGAAACATTTCATTAAGGGACAATAAATATTTAATTTTATGCAATTCATTTTCCCTGCCTTGCACTTTGTCCCTGTGTCCTTTTTAGCCACTGCTATGTCCTGTAGCTTTTAAGAATGCTGTGTGCTTTTAACTACTAAAATTCTTAAATTCTAGGCAATTCCTTTAATCTGTATTACACTTTAAGTGTACTGTGTTCATTGCTTTATTGTGCTTCCTTTTAACCACTGAAAATCTTATATTTAAGGCAATTCATTTTCCCTTCCTTACACTCTAAGAATCTGGTGTCCTTTTAACCAGTGCATTCATTGTTCTTTAAGATTCCTGTATGTTTTTAACCAATGAAGATGTTATAGAATAAGAAAGTAGAAACTAAATAGGATATTAAGTCGATCTAAGTTAAGCTAAATATTAAGTCAAGAACGAAACAAATTTATGTGTAAAATAATCAAATGTGGATACATGTAATTTCATTTTGTGCCAAATTATACAAAAACTACTGAAAAATCATTCAGCTAAAAATTTATATAACTACAATATACTATAGTACAACAATATAGTACTACAATATAGTACTACAATATAGTACTACAATACTATACTTACAATATAGTACTACAATACTATAGTACTTACAATATAGTACTACAATATTAGTTTTCAATAACATCATAAAGCTATGCAATATTTATTCTACGATGAGAATTCTATAATGAGCATTATATCAATTTTTAACAATGAGCAGAGATCCAGTAACGCCATTTGACTGCGGCCATGCCGTATCCATTTAATATTTTTTCTATTCAGATTTTTTGTTATTTAAATTTCAATAAAAAACGGAAGTGCATAACTAGATGATAAATACAAAATTTCAACATTCTGACGTCATTAATTATTTTTAAAGTATTCCAGAAACGTACAGACGTCACTCCAAAATAAATCAAAATGTGCGAAGGGTTAGTCAAAATGAATATTTGAAATTTCAATGTTAAAAAATTCATTTAAATACGTACTGGTGTAATGCGTAGATTAGTTAATGAGGTTAAAATGTAATGAGGTTAAAATGTAATGTCAAAATGTATATTACTTTAAAATCTCTGTCTTCAATATTTCAAAAGTGATTTACCTATATGATATATGTAGGGAATTTTCATAAAATTGAAAACTTTAAGAAAAAGTACCTTTTGAGCTGAAAAAATTACCCATTATACTAGTCTATTTTTGATTCTATATAAAGAAAAATATTCTGCTCTGTTTAGAATAAAACTTTTTCTTATCCTTAATAAGGTTCTGACTTTTAAAAATCATTTAGTTTTGTAATTCAAAATAAAATATTTTATTTTATTTAAAAACATAAAATATGTACACCTAGTGAAAATGTAGAAATACATTTACCAGCAAAGTGATTTTTAATGATTTTTTAAATTAGAGTCTAATTTTTTATATTAAATGAAGATAATTATATTTTTTATTATTAGTGAAGTCTAATTATATATATATATATATATATATATATATATATATATATATATATATATATATATATATATATATATACGAGTAATACATTATTTATACCAATTTTATTTTATATATTATATTTATAAAATAGAGTTTGGAACAAATTGAAAAAAAACCTAAGAATTTTTTAAAAATTAAATTGAATGCAGTTTGAAATAAAACCTTTAAAGGTTTGAATTTTAATCAAAGGAACTGTTCAAACAGACTGTATTATCCTAAAAAATAATACCAAACACTATAAGTTGTATTAGACCACAACAATTAGATTGCTTAAAAATTTAATTTAATTTTAATTTTAATTTTAATTTTAATTCAATTTTGAAAAATTATTTAATTTTAAAAAACTTTTTAAAGGTTTTAAAATCAAATTGAAACTTTAATGGCATTAATTTTAATTAAAAAACTGTTTAAACAGACTATATTATCCTAAAAAATAGTACTAAACCCCATTAAAGTTGTATTTCAATAGGACAATTAGATAACTTTATAAAGAATTTATGTTGACGGAGATTTAAAATTAA
>CM063506.1:153479331-153526831 GCA_032207245.1 Pardosa pseudoannulata | reverse complement strand
AGTTTCAAAATCAGTAAATTTAAAAGATGTTTACATTTCTTCAAATTAGTTAGATTGGTCAAAAAGAAAAACTGTTGATTCCATAGGTATTAGTTTGGCAGAGTTACATAGTTCAAAACATTGGCAGTTCTTATTTTGTTAATTTATTGCCATAATATTTTTAAAAAGTTATTCGCACTTACATTGCATCAAATAAATCATATTAGTCCCTAAACAAGCTTTCAATATCATGGGTATTCGTTTGGCAGAGTTACATTGTTAAAAACATAGGTGGTTCTTATTTTTGCTAATTAATTTATTGTCAAAATAATTTTAAAATTATATACACTTACATTAATTCAAATTAGTTATGATCGGTCCTAAACAAACTTTCAAAGCCACGGATATTAGTTTGGTAGCACTACATTGGTATTTTTCTTTCTTGTTAATTAATTTAATGCCTCGATAAATAAAAAAAATTACACATATTTTAGATTTCTACGAATTGGTCATATTGGTCCGTAAAATAATTTCCAGTGTCATGGTTACTAGTTTAATAGCATATCATAGTTTAAAACTTCAGTGATTAATTTTTCTTATAAACAATTTATTCCTGTTAATCCTTTAATGTGATTAATAAAAGTATGTAGATATGAATAATTTCTAGTAATCTGTTAAAACTGGTTCACTCTATATTCAAAATTCTGATAGAATAAGGCACCTTAAATTATGCCTATTATTGAAAAGAAAGCTGTGGAAGCCAGGTTGTTTCTGTCACCTGCTAAACGAAAAAGAAATAAGAATTCACCACGATGTCTATCGGCGCTTTTTTTCAGTTAATTAATTTATTGGTTTAACAAAAATATGTGGATAGAGAGAATTTCTAATAATCTCTCGGGCTATATGCTAGTACCGATAGAGTAACACACCTTAAATTATGCTTGGAATATGAAGGACAAGTGAAGAAAATAAAAGCTGTCAAAAACAGATTGATTTCATTACCTGCTAAACGAAAATATTACAAAATCACTACACAATCTATCGGCATTTCTTGCTCCAAATAATCCGTATAATAGATTAACAAAAATTAGTTGTTATGAAAGATGTCTAATAAATCTTTTAGAGACAGTACACTTTCAATTTGAAAATACGGACGAAGTAAGACACCTTAAATTATGCCTGTGAAATGACGGACAAGAAAAGAAAATCAGAGCTGTCAAAAGCAGATTGATTTCATTGGATGCTAAACGAAAATATTACAAAATCACTACACAATCTATCGGCGTTTCTTGCTCCAGATAATCCGTTTAATAGATTAACAAAAATTAGTAGGGATGGGGGATGCCTCGTAAATCTTTTAGAGACAGTACGCCTTCAACTTGAAAATACGAACGGAGTAAGACACCTTAAATTATCCCTGGGAAATGACGAACAATTAAGGAAAAAGAAACGTCAAAATTAGATTGTTTTTATTACCTGCTAAACGAAAGTGCCACGAAACGGCCACAAAGGTCTATCGAAGTTTCTTACTACTGTCAATTAATTTAATATATTAACAAAACTATGTAGTTATGGAGGATTTCTAATAAATCTTTCAAAACTAGTTTACTTTCTATTGTTAGAATACAGATAGAGTAAGACACCTTAAATTATACCTGGAATATGGAGGACAAGTGAAGAAAATAAAAGCTGTCAAAAGCAGATTGATTTCATTAGATGCTAAACGAAAATATTACGAATTCACCACACATTCTGTTGGCGTTTCTTGATCCAGATAATCAGTTTAATAAGTTAACAAAAATCAGTAATTATGGAGGATATCTAGTAAATCGTTTAGAGACAGTACACTTTCAGCTTGGAAATATGGACGGAGTAAGACACCTTAAATTATACCTGGGAAATGACTGACAAGTAAAGAAAAAAAAGGCTGTCAAAAGCAGATTGTTTTCATTACCTGATAAACAAAAATATTGCAAATTCACCACACAATCTATCAATGTTTCTTGTTCCAGATAATCAATTTAATAGATTAACAAAAATTAATAATTATGTCTAGTAAATCTTTTAGAGACAGTACACTTTCAGCTTGAAAATACGGACGGAGTAAGACACCTTAAATTATGCCTGGGAAATGACTGACAAGTAAAGATAAAAAAAAGCTGTCAAAAGCAGATTGTTTTTATTACCTGCTAAACGAAAATGTTACGAATTCGCCACACCAGCCTATCGCTAAGTCCGTGGCGAAGGGCGGAGTCGAGGGCTGTTTGGTTCCCTCAAAGAAGGAAAAGAAGGTTCCTTGCCATCTGTCGACCGCTGCCGGGAATAAAAGAAAAGAACTTGCGGCAAAAAACCATCCATCAAGCCCCGCAGAGGGACTTCCATTGCGAAAGTACACTTGACCCTTATTCCATCTGTCGCCATTTTTGGGGTCTAAAAGATTGGATTAACGGAGGAAGAAACCCTCAGCCCTCTCTCTCTCTCTTTCCAAAGATAATCTCGTCGTATTTTTTCTATGAAAAAAATCTTTTAAATTGTTTTATTTATTTTTTATGCCGAACGTGCTTTTAGGGTTGTTTCAGGGGCCCGTATGTGAAGGCTTCTTTTCGGTGTGATGCGGGTAAGAGTAATCAAGAGTAATAAATATGTCTTAGAAGGAAGATTTCTCCGATAGAGGAGACAAAAATTAGGTAACCTTGTTAAAATGATATTTGAGCATATTTTTCTTTTCATTTTCATAGGCTTTCTTAAGAAACCTGTAAAAGCATCGCTTAAAATTCAGGGTTGCTTCATGAGGGAAAAGAAAAGCTCAAAATCGTTGACTAGCTAAAATTCCCTTTGGTGAAAAATAAATTTTTAGAAATTATAACATTCATGCAAAAATCTCATTTCCATAGACGAGCAAATTCTAGAAGAATCTTAGACATAAGAAAAAGAGCATGGTATCAGTATTGTATTCATTCTTATATTACTTTTCAAAATTTGAAGAAATGATGGGTTAGTTTTCTATTAGTAGGGTATCTTTACATTTTTCCTCTAATAGATGTGCGTATTCCGTAACCCAGATACTAGAAATAACTTTAATCAAATAAATCGTTATTGTATTCTTCACAATTTTTCAATTTATCAGTATAATAGTAGTATTAATAAAAAAAATTTCCACATTGGGTACGCTTTTCTTAAATATATTCTGCAGGCACCCCTTGCCTGTGGAATATATTTAAGAAAAATGTGCCAAAAAATGGGAAATATTGTTTTCTCTTTAATTTTGTTCTTTATTATCATCAAAATGTTAGAAATAGATTATTTTTGAAAAAAACAACATTTTAAACGTAATAACTAACATTCCCTATATAATAATAGCTTAAAGTTATCTGTCCGTCTGTCCTCCAATTTATGAAGCGGTTGGACCTGGAATGGATACAGGCATCCATATTGATTTCTTGATGAGTTAGGGTTAGCAAAATTCAAAGTTTATCTTCTTCTAAACTATCGATCCGATTCAAAAATAAATTGGTATAAATATGCTTCACATCACAGCGGAAAATACTGTAATCTTTAAAACGTTCGAAATCCACCCCTTCCACAATTTTCAGCGTTTAATGCCATTATTTTTAGCCCTATTTTCCCCGGTTAAGAGCAGGGGATTAAATTTATTAATTTATCACATAATAAATAGGTAAAAATAATATTTTTTCCAGCATTATGACGTCATTCCTTTAACCATCTCATTTAATTGTTTCTTATTTTAAATTATTTAAATATCGTCAGCAGTATTTTCATATTTTTATCACTGAATTGAAATATCACGTAAATAATTTTCCTTTATATTTGCATTAAATAATATATTAGGTACATATGTGTTAATTTTAAATTTAAACATCGATTATTTTTGCTGCAATGAAAATTTTATCACCGGTAATAATAACAAATACCTTTAATAAAAGTCTAGGAGCCTATTTCACGGACTGATAAATATCTAGCGTTTAGGTTATATCTTTGAAAATTAAGAAATTTGTCCATTTTTGAGTTTGTTTTTCATACATATCCACACGGTTTGACTAAATGAATTCAACTTTATTCTAAACTACATACATAGTATCAGGAGACTTTAGAGGAATATGAAGGTAAACAAATTGAGTGTGCACCAGATAATGTTCAGCCAAAAATCAAATCCTTTTTTCATCTGCTTCATAGGGTAATTTATAATTCTGAAAAATTAAAAATTTTACTGATCCCGTCATATGACGGGCTATATGCTAGTTATCAATATTTTCACATACATGGGAAATGTTAAAGGATTGCAGTAATTTATACTCAAACAAAAGTAAAATAAATCAAATGATATAATTTTCTGAATAAAGAAAACAAACTTATATGATAATATTATCATCTCTGTCAACTGTCATGAATTTCATGTCCCTCAGATTCCTTTGAATTTCTCAAATCCTTTATAGTATTCGAGAAATAGCGACAAATGGAGCGAAACTGCCTGAAAAGTATTTATGTATTCATAAAGGGCAAATCTGCTGATAACGTTTAAATATTATGCATCGGGAGAACCGATTTCGGGCTTCACGGAATTGAAATACCGTTTTTTCTCTTGCCCGATCCCAGCTCGGACATTCCAAAATTGCATTACCGGAACTGAGGTCGGGGTCACGGACAAGGAATTAATACCAGTAAACTAAAAAAATTAAAAAACAAAAAATAAATTGAAATAGTTTTAAAAATACTATGATGCAACCGTTTAAGTCCTCTATCTTGTGATAAGTATACTTAAAACTTAAATGAAGGCCAATTTAGCCTTGATTTTAGTTTTAAGTATAATTATAAGTTATAATTTATAATTTATATTTACAATATATATTTATAACATATATTTATTTATTTATTACTTATAAGTTATAGTTTAAGTATACTTATAGTTTTAAGTACAGCTTATAAGTTTTTTAACTACTTAGTTTTAATTAAAAACTGGAATTTTCAATAATAGTGCATGCCAGAAAGATAAGAGTTTTTTCTGGAAAAAAATGGCTAAAATTATTTGTGTATATTTTTTAAAATGTCTGATCCAAATTTTTAAATTAATATAGATTAAAAAATATTGCTAAACATACTAAAAAAATTTGGTTAATTGAAATTTTTTTTAAATTGTATTGATTTTATAAAAATTAATGACTATTCATATATTGTTTTCTAAAATGCATGTCAATGAATCTTTTGAACTTTTACTAAATTAGGTACATTTAAAAAAATACTAGCAATCGGAAAAAGGGGTTAAGAACTGCCCTTTGTTCTCAACAACAGAAAAAAATACATGGATGTTATAATAAATGGGCATTAGTCAAAATTCGTATTTATTTTTAATTATGAAAAGTGTCTGATCGCATTTAATTTTTACTAATGGTCATTATGCATTCTCTAATATTATGGATACTTTATTATGCTCCTAACTATAATATCATGTAACTATTTCTTTTGATATCCAAAGAAGTCGCCCGAAATACAAAAATCATTTTTTTAATTTATGATCTCTTGGTAAGGAAATGTGTTTACATGGGCATTACTAAATATATAAACAATTGTTGAAATACTTAAAATTTCACTTTAAAGAATTAAAAACCTTAAAATTTAATTACATTTTAATTTGTATATAATTATGAATAAATAGCTGTTTTAAAATATTTTTATTTCTCTTTTCTAAAGTGAAGTGATAATAAACTGATTTCTCTTCATAATTTCTAAAAATATTGCTTACAAACTTTTTAATAATTCATAAAGTGAAAAATTTGGATTTAAAGGAGTACTTTTTTTGCCTATTTTTCAAAATTTTACAAATTTAAATTTACCTATTTTTCAAAATTCTACAAATTTTGAAAAATATTAACTTTTAAAATCCCAAAGACAAATCAAAAAAATTATATTAAAGATTATCTGTACAAAATGTCAATCATGCAGTTTAAATTGAACTTGAGATATATCAATTTGAATATGATAAATTTAAATTAAAAAAAAAACAGTCCAAGATAGTTGGACTTAAAGATTCCAGTACTCGTCTTTTAAAAAACCCCTGCCGTTTGTTACATCATACAGAGTTTTAAATTTCTATGAAGTTTATTTTAACAATTTTAAAACAACATGACTGTAAAATCGATTGACTTTACAATCACATTTATTTTTTTAACTAAGACAAACTGTATGCATTTATATAAATAAAACACATAAAAACAATTTTATGTGTGAGTAATATCTATTTATTTAAAGATGCAAATGCAGTAAAGGTGCTCACTGACGGGTTTTGAAATTTTGGCATTTTTTTCTTATTTTGCCCAGATTTATTTCAGATGTAAGACTCGTTAATTTCCTCCTTCAAATTTGATTTTAATTTTTGAAAATTTTAGATTTTCGCCCTTAAAATCAAAAATAACAAATAACAAAAATAACAAATAATCAAAAATAACAAAATATTTATATATGAGAATGTTTTTCAAGGACATTTACCCTCTGAAGAGGGTAAGTGGTACGAACGAATATTATAAATCAAAAAATGAAGATTCTGCTGATGTAATTCTTTTAAAAAATATGCTGTTTATTTTATTTGATTTACAAATCTTTGTAGTGAGTGGTGTATTCGAAAATTTAAAAAAAAAAGTATGTGTTGAAAAATACATGACAAAAAGTATATGCTTATTTTATTTTAGAAACATGTGATTTGTTGTATTTCTTTTACTAAACTATGTAATAATTTTTTAAACAAAATTTTAAAACTAAAAATCGTTTCTTTCTCTCATCGATTTTTACTTTTGAAACTCCTTTTACAACAGTCTGTTTATTTTCTTAGGTCTGTCTCGGGAATAAAGACAAACTTCCTCCAGAACAACTTTAAAATTAACGAAGTATTGTATTTTTCAGATTTTTTTTTTTTCGAGATGAATTTCCCGATTCCGAAGAGTGCATTAAGTGAAAAGGGCAATGATAAGAAATTCCCCCGTCATTGTCAAACTTTATTAATAACCTCCATTGAAAATTCATGACCCATAAACGTATGTATGCCAGTTTAAATAGAAATCGGCAATCGAAATTTATCACTATTCGGAAGGGAGCGAGCGGAATGGTATGGAACACCACCACCTAAACGTAAACATTTGAAATTGTGACCTCGTTTTTTTAGCACGACATATCTCTCTATATTCGTAATACGGAAATCGAAAGTTTTGGAGTTCCCTCCTCCCTCCCTTCCTCCCATTCACAAGATTCGTTCCTCTCAATGGACTGCCGGATCAAGATCCTTCGTTTCCTGGCCTTTCTGCACGAGTTCCCCCCCCCCCCTTAGGAAGAACGAAAAGTGTCGTACGCTTGCCTTAGCTTGACCTTCTCCGATATCAACTAACAGCGAGGATACGAGAAGTGGAAAGAAGAAAAACCTTCTGACGTCTATAATAATTACCGAAGGATAGAAACTCATTTCGAATGGATGTTTTCTTGCATTAATTGCTTATGGAGTAAATAAAGAAGACATCTAGATTTGTATTAATTCGAATTTTTTATATCGTTCTGTTAAAAGAAAATAGTTTAGAATAAAGTTAACCAATAATTAAGTTATAACTGGTGAAAATACTTTACTCCTCAATATTCAGTTGTAACTTACGGAAGGATCAAAACAGATTTCGAATGTGTGTTTTCTAATAATATTGTCTTATTAAGTTAAGAAAAAAGATTGAAATTTGGACTCTAGATCTATCTTTACATGTTTTCGAATTATTATTGTTTTCGCACTTTATTACGTAAAAGATAATAATGACATATATCCAGTGAATTAAGTTAAATAATAATTATTTTATAATTAATGAAAATACTTCGTCCCACAATTCTCAGTTGTAACATACGTAGCCCTTTGTAAAAGAACATGGCATTTTACCATACATCTAATGCACAAACGTAAACACGAATATAACTCGGTTGCTTGTAAATGGTACAACCTTGAGGCATGAAATCATGTACAAAGGTTCTTTTTAACACCATGCAAAACTTTACGAAACCCTTTTTTTAATTTAGAATTAGTCTTTAATTCAATTAATTTATTTAATGCTAAACGGATTATATTTGTGTTTCTGGCAGCAATTTGTGTTATACAATCAATAGGGTTCTTTTATTTCAGACAACCTGACGAATGAGGGCGTTGACAACTTCGTTATCATTATTTCCACTTTACATACTATTTCTTGAATTGAAAAAATTAGGAATTTTTTTTATTTATTAAATTTAGTAGTTTTTTACTGTCCATGACTTTTGTTTTAATCGTTTGAAGAACTGTCTCGGAGGAAAGCCAATATTATGAACTTTCTGGGAAAGTCCAGAATACACTGGCAGTTTGTACACATAAAACTTATTGAGATGATATTGACATAGCTTGGATAAGAAAAGAACCAATTATTGAAAAGAAAAAATGAAAGATAAATGATTAGATTACTTCATGACATTCATGGCGTCGGCAACAGAATTCTATGGCGCTAGCCTGCTCATCCTGAGATTTGAATCAGTCAGCATAAAATTGACAACGAACCTAAAAATAAACAAGGAAAAAAGTGTGAAAAGATAGAAGGGTGGTTTCGTGAGTTTATAACACCAAGTAACTAAAGAGGAGATAGTTTTGGGATGGAAAACCACAACATTTATATGGGCACAGACATCAGTTCACAGCGGAAACTCGAACAGGATTGATTAATTTTATTGAACGGATCGAAAGATGAGCTCAGTAGCCAATGAGAGAAGTTTCCCTCAACCAAAGTTTTTCAGCAGTCCTGGGGTGAGTGGGTGAGAACAAAAAACCATTTTTAAGAGATTTTAAAAAAATTTCTTACAATTTTGACAAATTTTATGAATTTTTTTATAGTTGTATGATTTTTAGCTAAGACAAAAACACAAAACCTAAACACCTTTAGATAAAAGGATCAAAGACCTTCTTTTATTTACGGTATCATCAATGGAGTCATAATTGACTAGATTATTGATAAGTTCATTGTTAAAGTTTTTATGAAATTTAGTGGAGAGATTTTGATAAAAATTTGGAATAGGTGGGATTCCAAGCTATGTATTTGATATTGTATGACTGACGTATTTGATTTCTAAAATACCATGATGCATTAGTAATTTCTCTAAGGATGGTATTTTGAGAGCGAGTTAAGATTTTAATATTAGAACCTGCAACATACGACAGCATTGTAAGTTATTATTGAACGAAGGAAGGAAGCGTAAATTAACAGTTTGTTTTGTTCATTCATTTTGATATTGCAAGAACTGGATGGATATAGAGCTCACTTAGTGCTCCTAAATTCACTTTTAACAACATGAGGACGCTATTTCTAAGTTAAGCTTTTATCTAATGTTACTCTTAAGTATTTAACAGTATCTAAACAGGGGATACGAATGTTATTGATCTTGTAGTTTTCTTTTTGGAAAGATTAGACTATTGGAGTCTATGGAGAACAGATAGATAAAAATACGTCCAAAAATATGGTTCAAAAAGATAATTAAAAAGAATACAAGAGGCAGAAATTTAATCAAATATAAGTGCACAGTAGAGAAAAAAAAATTTAAAGTATTTCTGGTTATGCTAGCCCCAATTTTTTTTTTTTTTAGTTTATTAATTCTTATATAGTTTTTAAAATTTTAAAGATTTTTAGGAATTTAAAAAAAAAGATATTTAATGATATTTATATTAAAATAATATATAGAACAGCAGCATAGAGGGACTCAGATTAAGATTGTAATTCGAATCAGAAAGAACCAATCAGAAAAAAGTAAGTAACCAATGACAATCTTAATAATCGACCCACTGAAATAGGGCCGCAAGAACTGATGCTTCATTCCGTAGATGATAAGAGGGAACTACTGTTTTGGTTCATAGATTCTTCAAGAGAATTTAAAGGTTACGAAATACGAAGACGCAATTCCTCACGGACTTAGGTGACCCACACCCACATCCAACTGAAGAAGTTTATGGATGCAAAAGCCTAAGTGGGTGGGGAGAACCTTTCGACATTATTCATTTTAATGTTATACACTGAATTATTAACTTAAAAAAACTTTTTTTTTATCACTATCACTATTTTTACCAAGTATTTTCCCTCATTTTAAAATTTTTAAAATTTATTTTGTATATAAGAGTAATTTGAATTTAATATATCATAAATTTCATTTAACTTTTTAATATGATTACGATTATTGTCTATTTTTTTAAATATTCGATCTGTGTTTCGTTTTCGTATTTTTTAATACACATCGGTACGAGATTACATCTTACTTGCATGTAATGCTGAGGGGTACCTATCATTCCACATTTACAGTTTGGTGAATCTGATTTTCCAATTCTGTACAAGAAGGTTGGGAAACTTCCATGACCGGTAATGAAATAATTTAATACGTTATTTTCGAATTGTGACTTTTGTTCTACTTTAGACATTATAGTATAGGTTGCTCTTCCTTTTTCACTATTGTCCCAATAATCTTGCCAATCTTTATTTATGTTTTCTTTCATATATTTTTTAAATATTGATACCGGGAGCTGTATAAGTTTGTAATTTATTGATTTCGTGGCGTTCTTTGCTAAAATATCTGCATATTCATTACCGGTATTCCCCGTATGAGCTTTGATCCAAATTATATTAATTGTTCGGTTATTCATGTTTTTACATTCTTTTTGTATCTCGGTAATTAATTTTGATTTCGGTACTAATTGTTCTAGGCTCTTGATTACTGAGAGACTGTCAGTATATAAATATATATTGTCTTCACTCAATTCTTTTATCTTTCTGAGCGAATCAAGTATTGCAGACCCCTCAGCCTGAAATACAGTATTATGACAATGCAATTTTGTTTTACAGGTATATACTATCTTATTTCTTTTTATTATTACATAACCATAACCCGTTCCTGTTTCCATTTTACTTCCATCTGTAAAGATTTTTAATCCTTCATTTATTATATTATCTTGGATCTTATCGTAATAGAATTTTAGATTTATGGGGATATCTATTGGATTATTGTTCTTTTTCAAATTTTTCAATTCTATATTTTCTGCTTGTAATATATTTCCCTGATAAGTTTCTTTCGATCCTCTGTATTTCAATTTATAAATTTTTGTTAAATATTTGGCTGTTATGAATATTGGTGGGATTCCTGATAATAAGTTTAATACTGGGTTTGATACTGTTCTACAGGTATGCAGGATTTATATCAGAAATTTTCTTTGTATTGAGTATAATTTATTAATTCCATGACTATTAAGAAAACCATACCATGCCTTTATTCCATATAGAATTTTTTTTCCTTACTACTGTAATATACCAGGTTCTCATAATTCCTCACGGACTCTGGAATGTAATGGAAACCTCCTATAGAAATTTCTTCTCATCCTTCAGTGCCCCATTAACTTCGCTACAGCGTCGTGCTAATAACGCCATGTTGATATTTTTACTCACATTTTTATAATGTGCATATGAATACAGTGATAGTAAGAATTAATTTTATTGCCTGGAAATCAGTAAGCAAAAATGCTTTATTTGGTTTTTATATTCTCAAACTACACAGCTCAATAGCATAACATCATTAATATATTTTCATAAATATATATTTTTCATTTATTTATTTCACCAATATTTTAGCCTGTTTTACGGACTTTTCACCTGATTCTGTACATAAAATGGGAGAAATCATTTGAATCAGATTAGTAATTTTTTTTTTCTTATTTATATCATACTAGAGAGTATTTTAAACAGGTTTCTAATTTCTTATTTTTATTAGAGAACAAAAAATTAAAGTTTTGTAAATGTGCTTCTCTCAACTGTATTCAAAAGTCCGATTCAAGGACATTTCAATATGTCCAGAGAATCATAATTAAAACTTTTGTAGTAACCACCCACACATATATGTATGTAAAGATATATACGTGTGTGTTTGTTTATGTGTATGTATGTGTGTGTCGATATCAAGTGAATGAGAAGTCATTCACGGGATTTTCCTCTCCTCAAGATGGCTTTTCACAGATCAAACAGATGCACATTTTTCTCTAGTCTGTGTAAGACACCTCCGTCAGTTCTTCGTCAATTAGACAAAAAATCAGGGTTTTTACTAGGTTTTTGAGTTTAGAGTGAGAGCCTTTACTCTCTCCATGGTGACTGCATCTGAGCTGCATTGGCAAGCAAGAACTGGAAATAAAAATATTGGCTTTATTTATATATACATATATACATGTATATATACATATATAAACATATACATGTATATATATATATATTATATATATATATATATATATATATATATATATCTGTATATATATAGATCGATATATATATATATAGATATAGATCTATATAAATTATATATATATATATATATATATATATATATAGAGAGAGAGAGAGAGAGAGAGATTTAAAGTATAGCCTTTTAGTGCCTTAAATGGTTCCTACATATATGTGGTATTTTGGAGTCCAAAGACATATATGTATATATGTATACACATACATGTGTATGTGTATGGTTTCCGTGACTGTGCATTAAGACCTTGAAGAGGGAGGGAATGATTTATCATATTCTACTTTTGTTTTTCTTATCGGGGTTTATATCTTGTATTAGAAAAAAGTTTGATATTTCGAAAACGTATACTTATTTTTTAGTATTTATATTTTTTTTTCTTATATCTTAAAGTTTTAGAATTATTTGCCCTTTTTTTAATTACTGTTATTATTCAGAAATCAAATCTATATTCTAAATTATTAAAAGATAATTTTGTTGTCGTTTACTTTGAAAATACTTAAGCGTGGATATAAAGGGCGAATTTGCTATTTTTCTGAATGCTAATCCTCTTTCAAATGCTATTACTCTAAAAACTATCACTCTAAAAGCAAAATTTGTAGGAGAAATATAAAAGCATAATAGTTTTAATTATTATCTGTTGTTATATCATTTTTTTTTTTTTTGTTTAACTAACTTCGATTTCGTGATTTCAGTTTAACCTATTATACATTCTAGGAATACATTTAAAAGCAGCACACATAAATATTTCTAAACTTCCAAAACTCTTCCCTTTGAAACTTTTTAGCATCAGAAGAAGAATTACTACACCAAATATGGAAAAATTCCCCAAAACTTAAGATGCTAAAATACCAAATAGGTATAAACCATTTAAGATACTAAAAGGTTACTGCTTCAATTCTTTATTTCCTACATACAGCATAAAATCATGAAGAGATAAGTTTCATGAACTCAAAATCTCTAATTGATTTATAAGAAGGATGGTGTGCTTTTCAATCATCAGCAACAATATTTGGCAGATTGATTAAGAAAGTTTATGCCTCTTTCCATGACAAACTGGTTAGAACATCGGACAAGCTGACGGATTTTTCAAAGAGAGAATGGGTGTGTAGTGCGAGGAAAAGAAGAGTGGGAGGAAGTGTGAATGATTAATGGACTGATTCTGAACACGCTGTCTACTTTTACAATCGCGGAGTGAAGCAGATCCAGACAGACCAATTTAAAGGCAATTCCAAGCTGTCTTTCCATCCTACTTAAAGGCTTAGCAATAAACTTTTAAATTATAATCCATTATCGTGAACATTTGGTTCTTGTCCAGTACCATACACTACCATGAAAACCCGATCTTGATGTAATCACCAAGAATCTTGGCAAAGAATCATCCTTTTGGTGTCTATTGGATAGACCATAATGGAATATCTGTAGCCACAACTTCTTTTTGAAACGGCATCCACCTGAGAGATGAGCAACAACCAGTGGGAATATTCTTCATTAGGTTAACCTTGATTTTCATTCATTTATATTTGCAAAAGCCATCCTGTACTCTATGGTACCACAAAATCTTGATCCCTATATAATCATCAACAGTCTCGGCAAAGAATTATCATTTTGTTGTCTATTATATGGGATATAATAGGATATCTATAGCTACAACTTCTATAGGAAAAGGCACCTTAGAGACTTGCAACAACAAGTGTGACTATACTTGATTAGGTCAATTTCTTTTTTCATTCGTTTATATTTGTAAAAAAAATCGTCCAATACGGTGCACTCCCTCGAAAACTCGAGCTTAACGGAATCATCAAGAGGTTCCGCAAAGAACCATCCTTTTGATGTGACATAACAGGATATATGCAGCCACTACTTCTTTATGAAATGGCCTGCGCCTGAAAGACTAGCAACACCTATTGTGACTATTCTTCATTAGGTCAACTTGAATTTCTTTCATTTATATTTATTTAGCCCTCATGTATCAAAATAGCAGACAGTAGTGTTCCAAAAAAAAAAACCAAAATCAAAATAAACCATTTATATTTACGAAAATTAAAAACAACAAACCAAAATCCTACTCTCTTCAAGTCAAGACAGACCAATTTAAGTGCAATTCGAAATTATCTTGCCTTATTCCTCAAAACAATAGCAATAGACTTTTGAAAGATTGTGCATTATCGTAAATATTTAGTTCTCGTCCAGTATGGTACACTACCACATAATCTCTGGCTTATTGTAATCGTGAAGAGATTCAAAATCAAAGAATCATCCATTTTTGTGTATAGATGAAACATAACAAGATATCTGCAGTCACAACTTCATTATCAAACAACTTACAGCTGAGAGACTATCAACAATCAGTGAGACTATTTTTTATTCGGTTAACTTTCATTTTCTTTCATTTATAATTTACAAATTTTCAAATTAACAAACCAAAGTCTTACACCTTTCAGTATAGGAAGTTCATTATGAATTTATAATATTTGGGGGAAAAGAGGTAGCAAGATAATATATGCAATACAATGGTAATATTATATTCGTACAGTTGCAATTCGATAATATTCTCCTAATTTTTGAATTTGTCCATGTTAGATTGCCGTAAACGGGTTATGAACACAAGCTAGTCCCGGCAAGATCCCCCATTGTTTGAGCAATACGAACCTCAATCCGTCCGTTAGGATGGGCTCTCAAAATCTGATTTTTTTCACTCTGAACGGAAGACGAAATTGTTTTTTCTCCCTCGAATTTTACCCGATTCAATTTTTTCGTCCTTTGTTATTATTATTATTGCATCACCCTCTCTCCCTCTCTTACCTGCTCTCGTATTTTTGCTGCTTTTTTATTTCATTTCCATCCAGTGTGTTCTCCACTTGCAATATTATCATCAGAAGAAATTTCCGAGGAAGTTGGAAGAATACCTTTCAATGGGGGGAAATGCTGCGTTTTTCTATTCTACTCCTTAGAAGTAATCCTTTTTCGACTGTAGAGGAAAAAAAGGAGGGGCCTCTCTCTCAATTTTTTTGTGCGTTATTACTTTTTTATTGTCGGCACTGTGTCGCGGTCGGATTTCAGGTAATTTTTAGGCCAAGGATTCGAGAGCGCGCATTTTCCCCTCAAAACCCACTAGCCATTTTTCTTCGCATATAATTCCTAATGGGCACTGAAGTTTTTAACAAATGTAGGATTTATAGATGGAAATTCAATGACATGTTTACTATCATATTATTTAAGGCAGCCAAAAAATTTATTCACCTGCAGTTTCGCTTTCCTCGAATAATAATAGAAAAAATCAATACGAGAAATTAACAGTTTGTAAGTAGTAAAAGAAATATTTTTACATGCACTAAAATTATTTTATATCTTCAAGAAAAATTTACGGCGTTTCAACCTGTGTTTATTCAGCCAACTTTGATCCCAAATCCAAAAAATATTTTATGTGTTCAAATGAAAAATTACTATTTTATCTATCCAAAACAGGTTTCAACTGCACGTTCATTAAAATCATAGTTATGAGCATTCATTACATTAGCTGATAAACCGAGAATAAGTTTAAAACGTAACTTTAAAGGGACTTCATGCGTTTGAACATTTCTTTATATTTCAGGTTGTTTTATTAAATAATTTGCATAAGGACGTATATATGAGGCGTCCGGGGTGGGGGATTAGGAGATTCCCAGGAATATTTTATTTTAATGCTTAGCAAGATTACTAAAACTTATTAAAATAAATACTGGTTTTCACTGCCATTGTTGAAACATTGTTTTTAACTATGAAAGGAGTAAAACATTTTTTCGAAACAAAACTGATATTAATGGTCACAAAAGGTTGACAAATTCAGCATTAATTTTGGTGCATAGATGTGTGACTATAGAGATAAGTCAAGGTTTGAAAAAGCTGGCTATGAAGGCTTGAAGAACTAATTTACTACAATAAAACGGAAATTTATAAATGAATGATTCTGCCTTTCTGTTTCCGAGTTTTCTTTTCATTCAAAGTATCTAACCCTTATGTTCATTTGGTACAGCATATCATACATACAACTTTATAAAAATATATGATCGCTATAAAATAATTTTAACATAGTTTTATTAAACATGTGACATTTCTATTTTCATATCATGATTTATTTATTTATTTTTGGATGTTTTTATAGCCCAAAGAAGCTATCGTTATACATTTTTTTTCTTTTCTTCAAAAAAGCCATCTTGCCAAAATAAGGGTTAATTTTGTAAAAGAGAAAAATAAAAGGATATGTCATAATTCATTTCTCAATATTTTTTAATTTTCCAAGTTATTCGTACAATTAATTGATTTTAAGTTCATGTGATAAATACTGGAGTTTAAATTAAATAGACTCCAGTATTTGCCAGGCAAATTTAAACCTGGTAAAAACGTAAAATAAAATATAGAATATAGTCGCAAATATAGTTTGCAAGATATAACGAAATTCCGTTCAGCGTTGCTGAGCTGTGTTATGACATACATACGTCTGTACTTATAACTATGAATGCATGCAGACTTTTGTATGTACTTGTGTTTCTGTGAAGATTTTTTATGAAATTAAAATTTCACTGTACATTGGATTAAGACTTTGGATCCTCTCCGAAAAAAAATTGTGTGTACTTCACTGCACGAAATGGTCGACTTTTCATAATTGAACCTGATATTATTAAATATGGAGATATTCAGAAACTAAAAATTTTAACGTATATACCATTAAAAAATTTTAATTTTTTTTAATATTTAAAATTTTACAATTTAAAAAACTTTTCTTCTCAATTAATTTTTTTAATATTTTATCACAGAATATTTTTTAAGCTCTCAAAAGTATTTCGTATGACTTCAAGTATTCAATTTTTAATAAAATGTTTGATTTTCGAGACAAAAAATTCTAAAAATTGATAAAAATTGATAAAAACATTAAATCATTTGCATTTTTAACTAGAAAATCATTTCTATACAATTTATTGTTGCATTCATCCCTTATTCACTTAGACATTTTAAAATATGTATTAAATGAAGAAAGACATTTTATTCATACGTTTTTTTAGTTTTAGTATTTTGAATAACACTGTGTACACAAAACATATAAACTGACATAAATCAACTAAAAATTTGACAATTTAGAAAACTAGTTACCTGAACTACTTAGCTGTTACCTGATTTGTACAAGTGGTTTGAATTGTTTTGGAGTACAACGGTCAACGGTCTACTGATTTTAATATACGTGGTCTGATAACACTGTACCTATTACTTAAAGCCGATTCCGTAGTGCTATGAACATCCATTCCAGGAGTAGGTTTTCAAGCCATGAACTCCAATACAGAAGAGCAGAACCTTACCCATTTGTCCATCTTGTAATAACTTGAAATTGTATATTTATATATATACATAGATATACTTACACACACACGCATATATGTATATATCAAACAAATTTTGATGGTGACTTATACTACTGCTATTATTTCCTCAGTTATAAATCGAGAGCCTGAGTACCAGAAACTTTCAGCAAGTCCATAAATAATGGAGGTATAAGGCGGCAATTATTGAAATATCTGAGATAATAATCGGCCGATTGATGACAGGCAGCGTAATCCCTTCAGGGAGGCTTCAATTATAAAAGCGCGCTGAACCAGTTTATAAATGCTTATGTAAGTAGGCTCGATTAATTAGTCGCATCCGTTCCCTTATCGATTCCCGTTCCTCAATTCAGTGCGATTTCGGAGAAATGGGAGGAAAGATAGAAACAAGAAACGAGTCAAAGAACGCTAAATAAATGTTATTAGGCGGCTCAAATCGATAGGAAAGTGACTTCCCCCTTGTTATTCTAAGAAAAATTACGCTAGAAACTATTATGTAACATGGGGTAATTGTAACTGGAAGAAGGTGAAAGACATTATTGTGAAGTTTTTTTTTGTTTTTTTTTTTTTTTTAAGAAAAAGAGGGAAGTGGACATGGTTTGTTGGTCATGAATATTTTATATTGCTGAATTCGGTTAGTACTCGCTAATGATAATTCGGACATTTTTCCCTATTACAGAACCCGGATTCATCGTTTTTCGAGGGAAGGAAATGGATAAGAGGCTGTCAGTAATGGATGTCAGTTTTTATTTTTCAATATTTGGGTTCCCTTCCCCAGTTTGTCACAAAATGTCACATCTCAGCATAACCCTTTCTCCCCCTTAGTCACATTTCACGTAATATTACATAAAGATATACTTATAGTCAGAAATAAAGCATTACGTTACAGATAGCTTTTTCAAAGTTCATTTTTAAATTTTAACCACGTGTTTGGATGATATCTGCAAGTATAACAACAATGATGATTTGTGCATCTATTTTGTGTGAAATAAAAGTATAGTTCTTTAGCAAAATCATAACTAATATAAAATAGGGATAAAATATTAATAAAAAAAGCAATTAAAATTTTAAATGGAATTTAATATTATTTCGCTTTAAATCTTATCTTTACTTTATGGGTACAAAATACTCTAAAACAGATTGAATTTTATGTGACAGGGGAAGGGTTTTTTTTTTCTAAGTAAAGAATTTCTGCTGCTACAATGATTCAAAAAATCTACTCTGAATGCCTTTTTTCGGAAAGAAAAGAATTTAAGTTGGGGAAAAATCACAAGTTTATTCCGCTCAATTAAGAAATTCTTCAAATTTTAAGAAAATTTCAAAATTTAATCTGAGTATTTACAGTTATTTTATTTGAAACAAAATATATGATATCACACTTGTTACCCTCTCCTTTTTTCTTGTCACAAACTGTCACAATTTCGTGAGCCTCAGCCAAGTGTAACGTCATAAGTTGAACCGCCCCTGACGATAAATTAAGGAAGCGATATTTACGGGAAATGTATGTAAAAGATCAATGGAATATATGGCCATAAAATTTGAATATATACAACACCGGTTTGAAATTATTTAACATTGTACAATATATGAATTAGATTTAAAATGTTACTTAACATTTTACAAGCATTTTGCAACTGTTACCTGATTTGTACAAGCGGTTTCATTTGTTTTGGAGTGCAACGGTCTATTGTTTTTAATATACGATGGCTAATGATACCGGTACCTATTGCTTAAAGATGATTCTGAACGGCTACGAACATTCATGCCGGTAGTGGATTTCGAAGCAAAGAACTCCGCTCTACCTATTCCTCCATCGTCCAATAATTCGAAATGATATATTTTGAATTTACTGTTAAACAAAATAGTTCAATCATATCATTATACAGTCACTGTGATATTCCACTTGAAGGGGGTAAAGGGGGCTGAGATTGTGACAGTTTCTGAAAAGGAGGAGGGGGTAGCAAGAAATGTGAAATTACATATTTCGGTTAAAATAAAACATTTAAAATCAATAGACTGAATTTTGAATTTATTTTTTAAAATTTACCAAAATTTGATGACATTTTCTTAATTTGGCAAAAACATAGTTCATGTAATTTTTTCCCCGCATTCCTATCTTCCAAAAAACATATTGAGAGTAGGATTTTAGAATATAATAGCATCGGAAATTCTTTATCTAGAAGAAAACCTTCCCCTTTCAATTAAAAGTCAATTCGTTTTGAAGTATTTTGTATTCAAAAAGTAAAGATAAGATTTAAGGCAATATATATTAAATTCCATCTAAAATTCCAAAATAGAACTATCTTCAATTGATCTTCTATATTAATATTTTATCGCTGTTGTATATTGATTATATTTTGTTTTAAGTCTTTCAAAGCACTTTCAAATAAAATAAGTGCAATGATCAATATTATCGATATATTTACAGATGTCATTAAAACACTCTTTTTTAAAAAATAAAGTATGAAAAAAGTATGTTTTGTTTCTAAACTGTAAATATTTATAATTCCTGAAATGTGATAAGGAGGCTGTTGAAGTGTGACAATTTGTGACAAAGAGAGGAGAGTCCAAAACATTGAAAAAAAAGCGTGACATTTAGGGACAGCCTCATACAAATAAATCTGATCTCTACAAATAATTGCATTCTAAATAAAATGTAAAATGAGCATGATATCTCAAAGCTCTTACTTTGGAGTCTGGTCTTCAACTGTGTTGGATATAGTAAATGATTGAAACAGTGTTTTAAGTAAATGGTAGCAAAATGACTTTTGTGAATCTATAATCCAATCAATGCAGTGTTTATTTTTCATTATTTTTTAGCCTGTATAGTTTGTCCAGAAACTTCTAGATTATCTTTAATTCATGTGATCCCTAAAAAAGGGGGAGGGGGTCTAAAATGTGGTTTGATAACCCTCATAAGCACAGAGTGTTTACTTCGCAAGCTTTTCCGAGATATATCCTTTCTCTGCGACCGGAAAACACGTGTTTCTAGTACAGATACGGAAGATAAAGACCAGCTCGAAACGGGAGAGAGGGGGCGCAACTTAAATGATCCGGTCACATACTCGGGACACCACGAACAAGATGGGAAAAAGCGATAGGACAGTCCTGCACTTCAAGCCATGAGATGGATTTCCTGTCCGCCGGATGATGGAGTGTTCCAGACTCATTTGTCTCGCTTATCACCTACTTTCATTAGCCCATGTCACAGAAACGTCTCCGAGATCAAGTTCGTCTGTCTGAGAGAAGCCTCCCGAAATGACCTTATTTGAATGGAACCGCGGAGGAAAATGGACCCCCTACTGCGAAAATTAACAGGCCTCGCTTCATATTCATCACTACGACTCGTTTCGGGTCTTTTAAGTACCACATTTTTGTAAAAACTGACCTACCGTTTCTGTGGTATGCCACGTCAAATGAAGACGAACGAGGAATCGACTTGTCCATCATTTTGCAACGGGACAATTTTTTTGTGGTTTCCAAAGCAAAACGTTTAACTGTCGAAAAGTAAAATAAAGACAGAAGTTAATCACGTCCTTTGCCACAAGCCGCAACGGGATTTCAAGGATTTTCTTCAGAGACGTCGTTGCAATTATTTCGCAAAGTTGAGAGAATATGTTAGGAGATATCTTAACTTTAACCCTTTAAATTATTCGAAGAATATATTTCTTTTCCCAGATATGAAAAATTAGACTGTTATATTTGCTTTATAACCACTTCTACAAAGCATTTCTTAATGGTAATTAATTCCGAATGTCAGAGCGCTGTCTTTCGATGTCTAAATCTACGAATTCGAAACCAGCTGCTGGCATGGATGCAGGGTGGGACTTAGCTTTTGAACAGCTTCGTTCAGAAATAACAACTACGCTTTTTTAGAACTATAGTATCAGCAGTCTACAAAAAAAAGTTATGACTTTCTTTTTTTAACATATTTTAGAGAAGAGAATGTCCAAAACCGTACAAATCCACTGTAACTTAATAAATGACAAAAATACTACAATCACTTTTCAAGTAAAATACTTCCTTATAAAAAAGTTAAAAGAGGATTATAATTCAAAAGAACTTCGTTTTTTAAAGAACTTGATTCTGACAATTCTGTAAATTAATGCAGAAACATCTAATTACGTTTATGCTCAATTCCTAATATAGTGAGGTCTAACAATCTTGTTTGAGATTTTGTTGTTCGAAACTATTTTTAATTTTTTCCCTTTTAGCTTTGAAAAACTGCGTTTCTTGGATTCAATTCTTACTTCACTACTTATTGAAAGAGATTTTACGGCTTAGCGGTTTTAGTAGCTTAGCAATATTTTTTCATTTTGTTTTCGTAATTTTGTTCCTTTCGATTTTCTTTACTCCGTGCGGGGACACGGACTATGGGAGTACTCCATTTATTTTAAAGTATCATCCCTTTAAAATGAAAATATAAGGATGATACTTGAACCAAATAAGGATTCGAATCTCAGATTTCTATTAATGAAAATTATCTCATTAACAGCATTCAGTTTATTAATTCGTTTGGTGATAATCTTGAATAGAGTAAATAATTCCAGATTTTTCTAACCCGAATAGACTGGATCGTTTTGACTGGTTGATATCGTTGTATAACAGCCGCGTTATCCCAGTAGGCAAAACCAGCGATCTGATAGCTAGTAAGTTACGGATTCGGAGCTCGAGTCAGTCTAAGATCCGCTGTGTTCGTTAAAGTTGACTAGGGCATGTAAAATAGTTCGTGATCACAATGTCCCTCTTGTTCTCAAAATATGCCTCTTGGTGTGACGGCCGAGTCTGCGGGGTTTCTGCTTGGTCCCTGCTTCTAAATTTCGAGGACACATTTGAGCATAAGTCATACTTTCACCCTAGCTGTGCTCGTTGAAACGAAAGGCGCCTTAACAACTTCGTGACCAACGTCTCGTATACGCGACGAAGTTATTTCACTCTTATCAGTCCAGCGTCGCCTCCACGTGATCATCTAAGGTTGATATTGAGAAACCAGCATCGTTTATGCATAATAGGAGATAGGAAATTTGTATTGTAACTTTTAAACGCTAGTTTTAAATACTAGATGGAGTAAACGGCAACAGTTTTCACAACGGTGGATTAGTATAGAGAGATTTCAAGCAACGTCATGAATTATTTTGTTGCCCTTTCTGATTATTGTCACTCTTACGATAGGTAATAGGCAACCAGTATCTTGCACTTGCCTTTGGAAACAAAAGCTAGAACTGTCATGAGTTAAGATGTACCATGCTGCATGAAATCACCCTATAGCATTTACTTGCTGGTCCTCAAGGGGTTAATACGATTAGCGTATGGTTCTAATAGTGTTTGGTTTGACTAAGTGGCAATAACCAACTGTACATATTAACAACTTTACTGTATAATATTATTAATTAAAATAACTTTTATGAATTATAGGAAAAACCTTTTCTATGATATTTTTTTTCTAATTTATTATTTTTTTATATCCACCATTATTGATTACTTTTCGGGTATCACAGGTTAGAAAACGTTGTCATAATGTATTAAAACTATAGTTATTACGCATATGTCTCTACATGTTTAACTAAATTAAATAATTTCTTTAAACAGTGGTCTTTTATGTCATAGTTATCTAAATTCATAAAAAAAAATTTTTTTCTTTAAATTAAGTCAAATATGTTTTTCTTTGAGACAGATATTTTCCTTTAAACAATATGTAGAATTTTTAAAATAACTCGATTATTCAGTAAATTTTTGGAAGACTGTACAAAACAATACAGAAAAAAGTTCCAAAGAAGTCTATTTGGATAACGTTTTATTTATTTTTTTTAAACAAACCAAACCAACTTCAAGTTGTGTAACAATAATGATTTCAGACCGATCCCTGCCCACTGACAAACGAAATTGTAAAGATGAGTGTTAGTATTTGGCGTTCATTAATGTTTTGGACGGTGAATTTTGCTCACATACCAATCAAAATATAAAACGAACGGAGACAATTCCACAAACAAAGATTTTGAAATATATTTGAAAATATAAATAACGAAGATAATGTCATAAAATGTATTTAGGTTTTTACATTTCGTATTGTTTTTTCTGATTTCATGTATACAAAGTAGAAAAAAAATTGATAAACATATAAAATTGAAAACTTTAATTTTTTTAGTAAAGGTGGCATGTTTTGCCCAAGATTCAGTTTTTAATTAATGTAGTGATAGGGAACCTAAAAAAAAGGTCTCTTCTTTATCACAGGCGTGACAGCCCAGGGGGGTTCATGGCCGTCCTCAGAATTCCATCCCACATTGTTCTGTTCTTAGATAGAGTTTCCCAATTTGTCACCTTGATCCTTTTTCAAGAAGTTTCAGGCAGTCAACCCCAAATTTGTTAAGATCTTTCTTTCAAATATAAAAATTTCTTTCAAATATAGCAAACGTTTCTTCATTCTTCTCATTGTCCATGTTTCAGAAGCATGTGCGAGAACGAGCCTGATCAAAGTTTTGTAAATAAGTAATTTGATCTTTATACGCATGAAATTAGATTTTAAATATTTCCGTAGCAAAAAAATATTAGCTGTGACTCTATAGCGAACTTCAGGTGCTATGTCATTCAACGTGTTCATTTCAAAAATACTTAAAGTTGTCAACCGTTTCAAACTTGTATCTCTCATCTCAAGATTATAATTGATACTTGTACCTGTGATAAAAATTCATTAAAACATTTTATAATTTCTCGCATCTTTAAATTCTTAAATTTAAAAATACCATAAAATGAATGCTTATTCTGTTTGTATTATTTTCGCAATTACAAGTATATGTCTTCAACCAGCAGTTGCAGAGATAAAGGCTGGATAAAAACTTACCAGCATTTATTATGCACTTTGTCAGTGTTGCTGTAAGGCCTGAAAAACATGGGAAATCCTGAAAAACTTAGGAAACATCGTTAAAATACTGGGAAAACCCAGGATTTTTTTTCTTTTTGCAAATTCGGAAAGTTTAGAGAAAAATTAAAAGTTCAAACATTGAAAAAGAAATTGCCAGTCTTGCTAACTCTGCTAATAAAAAAGCAAGTGCTTTAAAAATATTTTAACTTTTCTAAAAAAAACATAGCTGTGTTTCAGTAATTAAATTTAGGGCATAAAACGTTTATCTTTTACAAGAAGAAAGTGATAATTTTTTCCTTCTTTTATTACATGTATAACTTCAGATTATACTAGAAACAGTTATGAAATTTCTAAAAAAAAATGGATTCGACACTGATAACAACTTAAAATTGTAAAAGTATGTGATCCTGATATTCTACTTAAAAATGACAGGGACATCTTGGGGATATTTTTTGTGGGGGGGGAAAGATTTGTGTAGTAATCTTGAATTTTTATTCAGCACATTAGCTTTCCAAGAGATCAAAAAGTGAAGTCATCTCATTTTGATTCTAAATGTTAGTTCTGCAGTGATCAGTATTATCCTGTGGCCTATAGAGTCTTGCATAATCAGTAATAATATTTCGGTTCCAGGTGCGGCATTTAGCCTGCATTGTATTGATTCTTGACTTATAATCAAGTGACCATATCGTCAACAGGTGTGTGTGTGTGTGCCATGTATTTGCGGAAACCCTTCATCTCATATCAATGCAGACATTCTGGCTACTGCCGCAATCATAGCTGGCACGCGCCTCTCCTCCTCTTACAGGTTATCAGCGAAGCTCTGTTGACATATCATCATCGAAAAACTTTTAAGAATAAATAGACCCTTCCGTGCCCACTTGAAAGGGGGAAATTCGAGAGTACCGAAGGCGACTAGAAAAGAAAAAAAATACAGTAATTGTCTCTGGGTAAAATTTTTATTTCACATAAAAAATAACTGCAAACTGGAACTCTCGCTTAATCCCCTGTATAATGATAGCCTAAGTTATCTGTTCGTCTGTCCTCGAATTTATGAAGGGGTTACTTGGAATGAATAGAGGCATTCATATTGGATTCTTGATGAGTTAGGGTTAGCAGTGTTCGAAATCCATCCCCTCCCCCATTTTCTATAATTTAATTCCATTATTTTAAGCCCTATTTTTCCCGTTTAAGAGCAAGCGATTAAATTTATCAATTTGTCACATAATAAACAAGTAAAAATAACATTTTTTTCTTGTATTTTGACGTCATTCCTTTAACGATCTCATTTAATCATTTCTTATTTTAAATTATTTAAATATCGCCTGCATGATTTTCATACGTTTCATCCCTGAACTTAGATATTAAATAAATAATTCTCTTTTATATTTGACTTAAATAATAGATTAGGTACATATGTGATAATTTTAAATTGAACCATCGATTATTTTTTGTTACCATGAAAATTTTATCACCGGTATTAACAACAAACTCTATCTACTTCGAGGGTGTAGTGGAAATGATAGTTTCATTCCTTTATCATTAATTACTGTGGCAAAAAAAAATTGGGAAGAACTTAATGATAATTTCGTTGCAGATAGAAAACTTTGAATTATTTTTCTAGATGAATTCAACTTGATTCTAAACTGCATTCACAGTATCGGAAGACTTTAGAGGAGTATGAAGATAAGCAAATTATTGAGCGTGCACCAGATAATTCTCAGCCGAGAAACAAACCCTTTTTATACCTGCCAGATAGTGTACTTTACAATTCAGGAAAATTAAAAATTTTACTCATCCCGTCATATGATGGACTATATGATAGTTTTTTAATAACAACGAATTTACCCTTTTGGTCCTAATACGGATATACACACCAGATATTAGGTTCATTCCCTATTGGGTAAATAATAATCTCTTACACATGGGTTTTACGTTTTCAGTGTTCGTAAGGAATCGGTTTAACAAGAGTATGACTATAAAGAAATCTGGCAACATTTTCAGATTGCAAATGGCTCACTTATGTTTTTCAACTCACCCATTAATCAAGTTTTCCTTTGTATATATGTATTTTTTAATTTTGCAGTAAGTACAATTAAATTTAGGGCTTGCTACATATGAAATAGCTCTTATTTTCCTTATTAAGTAGCAAATTGGCATTTTTAATGAATTTAAAGCTTCTTAGTACTGTTAAACATAAAAATCCTATGGTTTTGTCACTCCTTTTCGAGTTTCCATAATTTTTTATTTCACTGTAAAATGTCTGAAATTTTTTTTGTAGAACTCTGTTATACATTTCTTTAACCCCTTCCAGTAAAATGACGAGTCTAGCTCGTCATTAGTTTTTCATTCCATACCGCACAATGACGAGCTACACTCGTCATGCGATTAAAGTTACTGTTAAATATGATAATTAATTTAGTTTAAAATTTCTAGTGTACTGAATTTGGCAACACTTTTATCACTTGTGAAAATCACAAGTCACTATTGCATATTGTTTACTTAGAATTTCTTGGTACAAGTCATTGCCAAATTAATGAGTCAGAATAAAAGAAAACCTACTAAGAAATGCCGTGTGTGTTACAAGAATCAAATTAAAAGTGAGACTACTTGGCGGTGTAAACAATTAAGAATTCCTTTGCACTTTGTTTTGAAAAGTACCACTAGCTTGAAAACTATTATCTGTATACCTTATTAATGTTTTGCTTTGATATTTTCCTAATTTTACTGTTTCTGATATTATTTAACACTATACAAAAAGTGGATTTTAATTAAGAATATGTAAGAATTGTAAAATGAAACAAGTTTTTTAAATAAAAATTAAATGGTTATTTCATGCACAGTTTTTACATCCGTTTTTTGACTACATTTAATTATAAAAATTTTATTAAATCTAATATTTTATTCAAAAAATTAAATATACTACATTTCAACTGAGTCGGTCACAACCCAAGAAAATCAATGCTGATAAATCGATTTATTTAAACTTTGGGTTGCACAAATAATTTAAGTCAGATACTTAAGCATTCATGAATCGATTTTATTTGATTTTATAACTTCTTCTGCCAGATGCATCAACAAATTTCAAACATCCAATTTTAGTCTAATATAGCCATAACGAGAGTCCCTTAAAGAAAATCAAAGTCTGGATATATTTATCTCTCACTCGAAGATAGATTTGTTTTCAAGCGTCTATCGAACTAATTTGGAGTGTTTATACAATAGAAAAGAACCGAAGATTTCGGAAGAAAACAAACAGAAGCACCTCTCTTTTTCTTCTTATTCTACCGATGTTTTTATCTTCACTTGTGGAGGTTTGCAGAGAGGCAAACAGCGTTTTCACAGATAATTCGACAGGCTTGCGAACGCACCTAACACGCTATCTTATCACGACAGTGGCTCGTGCCTAGACACTCCACCAAATGTCTCAACAGCCCACTCCAAGCTACAGGCAGGAGTGGAGAGGTACTTCACCCGGAACACCTTTCACGCGCATTCACTAAAAGGTGTGATAGGAAAAATTTCGTTGCATACGACTGAAAAATTTCAAAGGTGTTATAAGCGGGTTTACACAAATTAAACGTCGGGTTTTAAAGTCATAT
Source organism: Pardosa pseudoannulata (assembly GCA_032207245.1). Lineage (NCBI taxonomy): Eukaryota > Metazoa > Arthropoda > Arachnida > Araneae > Lycosidae > Pardosa > Pardosa pseudoannulata. The sequence continues at coordinate 153,498,722 of CM063506.1, read as the reverse complement.
ATCATCCAAAGTTTCACCGCTATAGCATTAAATGATATATTAAAAGAAAGTGAGATAAATTCGAGTTCCCACATAGCATAAGCATCTAAATGCCAATAAGTCTACTACATACAGGGTTCTAACTTTTATCATGCATTCTTCTCCAAAAAGCAAGAACTTATTTTCTTGAATGGACGATATCACCGAGGAACGTAATAGTGACATGGCAGTTTTTGATCTTGTTGCCATCTGTAACCATTTTCTAAATGCCCGTTGCCCCGAAATACATGGATAACTTTACTCACCAATTCTGCGCATGACATATGGCTTAGAAGTAGTTAGCTTGCTGCCTAGTTAGAATCCCGGAGTGCAAGTTACGGATCTTTCGGGATTCCCGAACACGCAGAGAATAAACGTGTGGGTCAGAATGTCCTGTCATTGGGCGGTTGGCAGGGGGCAGGGATAGAGGTAAGAAATCAAGAGAAAAATTTCTCTTTTCTGAGGATGATTAAAACTGAATTTATTTAGAAGAAAGTCTTTAAGCCTTTAGGAGACTTCTCGTGTGTTACCAAATGAAACTCCTCGCAAAACCGAGAACACTAAACAACTTTCTGTTGCACACCAGTTATTTTACGAATTGAAGCTATATTCGAAACCAACATTATTATTGTTATTCAAATGTGGATACACTTGCTTCTTATAATATTAGCCACTACCAAGCAGCAGATATTCGTTGACCATTTTATTATAGGAACTCCATATATGTAGCTAACATCCCCTAAGATAACACAAAGTCCAGGAAATTTACAAGAAAGGATCAAGCAGAAGGCTCCCAAACTTGGCCTGCCACTCATAGAGGTATTGTTTTGGAATTTGAAGGATATTGTGACCACGAAAATATTTAACGTAACCCTCCCCCTACAATTAATAAACAGCTCGTATATTTCTCCGTCTCGAGCCTCGAATTCGTAAACTTCCGGTTTTGAGATCGATGCCGTTGCCTGAGCTATCGTAGCTCTTGCACGCATTCTAAAAAAATTAAACATTTCTTCTCTTAAAAGAGTTTAAGGTTCTTACTATCATGTTTAATACATACATACACACACACACACACACACACACACACACATATATATATATATATATATATATATATATATATATATATATATATATATATATATATATATATATATATATATATACGTATATATATATATATTATATATGTATATATGTATGCATATATATGTATATATGTATGCATATATACATACACACACACATATATATATATATGTATATATATGTATGTATGCATATATCTATATGTATAAATATAGATATATATACATACACACACATATATATATATATATATATATATATATATATATATATATATATATATATACATATACATATATATATATACATATATATATGTGTATATATGTATATATATATGTATGTATGCATATATCTATATGTATAAATATGTATAAATATATACATACACACACATATATATATATATATATATATATATATATATATATATATATATATATATATATATATATATATATATATATATAATTATATATGTATATATGTAGTATGCATATATCTATATGTATAAAATATGTATAAATAGATACATACACACACATATATATAATATATATGTATATGTATATGTATATGTATATTATATATATATATAAATATATATATATATATATATATATATATATATATTAATTTAGACCAAAGATACTATATTAGGATTTCAAAAAACATATTGAAATGTATTCCTCAAAAAAATTTTCGCAATAACTCATTTTTTGAAATAGTTGTTTTTTTTTATCATTCACATCGCATGTTAGTTATGCAGTATGTTAAGAATACAGCCTATAGATTTCCAACATAGATTCTTCTTCAATATAAACAAGAAACGCTTTCAAGTTGTATTCTCTAATTTGTCCTAAGTCTGCGCTCGGAACGTTTATGAGGCTAACTACTGCATAATCTGGCTAATAAAGGCGCACAAACACACACAGCAGTTAGGATAAGAAAGAGGAAATCAATATAAGGCAGTTTTATTCTCTAAAAAAAGGTAAACAGGAATTTTGGTAGTTTTCAAGAAGAAAAGGTTCACACTGCTGTTCTTAGTAGCAGACCATATAAAGTGGCCTATAACCTCGCTTCTACAAAGTAGGTAAAAATTTTCAACAAAACTTAGGTTATTCAATTAAATTTCTCAATGTTTTATCTTATCTATTTGAAAGTTATAAAATAGATAAGATTTTCTGATTTTATAGTAAGAAAAATATATTAATTATTTCTCTTCTCTGTTACACCACTTTCTCTAAAAAATTTTTTGTTTAAAAAGTCATTATTTTGACTTTAAAATGTGTAAATTGTTCCCCAAGCAATATAAAACTTTAAAACAATTGTTTCTCAAAAATTGAAATCTGTGTGTACCATAAATTTCCATTTTATCACCGTGTAAAGTTATTATTTAATCAAATCATTAAAAGCAAGCCATCTACAGATTAAAAAAATATTCCCATGGATTAATGCAAACTTATATATATATATATATATATATATATATATATATATATATATATTTATAACAGATAACTAGCCATATTAATTATATGATGTATTATAGAAGTCACAGCTCGATCATCTATTCACAGAAATGTTGTGGTCTGAACTCCCTCTAGTTTACTGACAATGGTTCGCAAATAAATTATTGAAATGATGTTGACATAATTTGAAGTATAAATTATGTAATGAAATAAGGGAAAGCTAAAATATTAGGTTGCTTAAATTTGAGCTGTAGAGAAAAATAAAAATAAAAAGAGTTGTGATAGTAGAAAAGTAAAAAAAAATAAAAAAAAAAGTGCATGATGCGTTAGATAAAACACATTACTAATAAAAATTAAAAATATGATAGTCAATTACATAAATATTTAAAGAAATTTTTTTGGAGGGGGGATGCAAGCATTGAATTTTTTATATTTATATTTTTATTTTTATCTGGTTTAGAGGGATAGAAAGGAATAGATATATCATTAAGCTTAAGTGCTGCTAGCTTACAAGAAAAAGGTTGAACTCATAATCGTTGCGATCCAATCAAAAAGTAGTAGGTGACCAATGGCAATCTTGAAATTGACCCTCCCAACTGGGGCCGGAAGAAACGATGCTTCAATATGAGAGTGCTAGGAGAGAAGGAATAGAAATAATGTGGAGGAGGATTGAAACCCATGCTACGGGAGCCAATCCAGTAGCTAGCTTAGAGCCAATAGAAATTATTATAACGAATTGAAATTTTAATTGAAATTACGGTCTAAGATAGCTATCGGTTTTCTACAATTATTAGAGTTTGTTTAGTCATACTGTGGTATTTCTACAAGATGGTCAGCTCTTTGGAATTTTGTTGCTAAATTCTGAAAGTAATTTCGAAGATGAGATTAGTTTACTTGGAAATTTCTTTGTTTTTGAAATAACAGGGAGAGTTAGTGTTTTGCCTAATAGTGATGTTTTATGCAGCAGATAGAAAATTAATTAAGTAATCAGTCACATACTAATCACCTACATTAGGAATGGAATTCTCAGAATCCATTCACAAGTGTTTTATATTTTAAGATTTTAAGATATTCATAGATAGCTACCTTTTTTACTTAATTGGTGCCTTATAGAGGTAAGTTAGCAACAAGAACTTACTTAACGTTGACCAGTTCAAAAGTATTTGAGTCATTTTAAATTTCATTTGAATTGTTCATTCAGTAGAGATGCTCGGTTCAGATCTAAGAGACAAGAAATCAGGGAGAAAACAACTTTAAAATACCTTCTAAAAAAGCTATTGTTGATAAAACAGTATTTGCAAGACATTTCATAATCAAATCATTTTCCTGTTTATGTATCATTTCGTATTTCATACTATTGCAAGTTTTTAATAAATTTAAACATAATTTGAAATAAACTTAAACGAGTTAAAAAATTTAATTTATTTTTTAGGTGGAGCACTTTAAAATCTAATGAAGCACTTGAATTTTCTAAAGAGAATAGGTATTATTCAGCTTCATTTTAGAATGAAAAGCAATTTATCTTTTTTAATTTTAAAATGTAACTACTTAAATAATTCGCATAATTTTTATATTCTCTGCCAAAACTCAGTGTGCAAAAATTTTTCTGCATATGTGGTGAAAATATTTTATAATTATATTCACGATAACACATGTGACACATTCCATTAAATCTACGGTAAAAGAAACTTCTTAACAGAAAGTTATCAGGTTAAAAGCTACTTTCCCCAGTACTTGAAAAATATCGCGATGTCCCCAGAGGACGACATATTCTACCAAGCGTAAAGCAGATTGATTTCTAAAGAGAACGTCAAATTTTTATCACGGTTCTCCTTGACTTCTGTTTTCATCCCAAACTCTTTCCTGCAAGTCCTCGTTCCGCCTCATCACATCTTCCCAATTTCTAGGACGCTTCTTCATCTTTTTTTTCTTCATTTGCCTTCCGTTACCGTAGGACGACTATTCTAGTCCGTCGGTATACTTGACCCGCGTAAGGCTGTAATCTCAGCCAAATAGGACACCCCTTTGGGAACTCCAACATCCTTGGTTACGCGAAATGAATCAATGACCAGCCAACTATGACAGCATTCTTGCCATCAGTAGAAAGAGAAGCAGAGAGAGAGAGAGGAGCTGCTTATAAATCCCCCACCCCCCGATTGTCTCTTGTTTGCAATCCCTTTCTTCGCAACCGGCCGGGTATACCTCCTTCGGCACCAGAGGATTACGCCGATGATAATAGATGAGCCAGGAGAAGAGGGAGGGGGGCACCGGGTGTTCTTCAAAATCCGTCGCTTCTCTAACCAGAAGACCGTGAACCGTGTGTACAAAACGTCTTCACATCTTTAGGTGCGCAGGTCTTGAACCTCCGAAGAATTCAAGCTTTTCTTCACCCCCTGCACACACAACACGGTGTTTTTTCCCTCTTTCTAATTTCATTTTTTTTTTCTTTGGCGCCAATCATTGTATGTCTGCTGCCGCATTCTTTTCTGCCTCCTAAGCGTGCCCAATGCCGTTCTAACACAAATTGCCGCCAAAAAAGCGTATGTCGTTCTCCCTCCCTTTCCCTGAGCTAACAGACCACGTTTAATCAAGGATTATTTTTTTATAGATTATTTTCATTCTTTTCCGAAAAAGAGAACAGGGTTTTCGGGGTGATCTCCTTCAGCGCGGACATGACACGGTAAATAGAGGGGAGGCATCTGTAAGATTGTGCGTGTTTATCCAGTCCCAAAGATTCGATTTAGTCACTGGCGATGTTTGGGGTCGAAAAACGGGCCCAACCCAGTCCTGCTCTAGAATAATTTCAGGTACTAGCACACCTTAACGAGCCCGAGGATTAGCGGCCCTTCCCCTTACAGCAGAAACAATCTCTAACATGCTTCTACAACAATAATACGAAAATCATAAATCGCATTTAAATTAAACTGGTATTTTCCCCTAGAAATTCATGATATACCCAGTTCTTTATCTGATTTTTTTTGTACATTTAACTTTAATTGGTATTTTGGTCTGTTAATCATTGATATATCCAATATTTTGTCTGCTTTTTTTTCGTATATAAACTATTTCCCCTTGGAATTACTTGATATATCCCATATTTTGCCTGTTTGCATTAAAGCTAAAATGGTATTCCCCCCAACCCCTGGAAATCCTTAATACACCTATATATGTATTTCTTCTTTCATTAAATTTAAATTTGTATTTTGTCCTTTGAATCTCTGAGGCATCCAATATTTTGTCTGCTTGCATTTAAATTAAACGAGTATTTTCCCCTGTAAATACTTGATATATCTAGCATTTTATCTGTGTTTTGTCTGTCCGCATTTAATTTAAACTTGTTATTTGTCCTAGGAATCTCTGCTACATCCAACATTTTGTCTGCTAGCATTTAAATTAAACTGATATTTTCTCTAGGAATTCCTTGATACACCTATATTTTATATGTTTTTTCTACTTGCATTTAACTTACTGGTAATTTTTCCTATGAATTTCTGATCCAATATTTTGTTATTTATCTACACCCATTAAAATTAAACTGGTATTTTCCCCTGTAAATCCTTGATATACGTAGTATTTTGTCTGTTACTAAGATATAGGGGATAAAAATTGAAAAACAACAAGTTGAAAGCAACAAGTTGTCTTGAATGTTTATAACAGTAATTTAAATTTATAAATCCTACAAAAAAAATCTCGGCTACGTAAATTTGCTTTAAAGTTCCAAGCTGTCAGATTTTAAAATGTTGTATCTTAATTACTTCATTTAAATCACAAAAAAGAAACTTAATGAGTTTTAAATTCATTTTAATTAATAATTATTTACTTAAATTCTGTTAAGTCATTTTTTAACATACTCAAAATTAAAGGAAGAAAAATTAATGTTTTTTTTCATTAGTTCTTACTACGTTTAAATACAGGGAGAAAGAAAAGTTAAGAGGTACTATTAATCCCATTTAATAAAAATTGCTTTTCAAATTAAATGCCTAATTGTTCAACAGAAACAAATAAAAGTTATCACTTAACGTAACGTTATTACAAAGCATGTAAATAAAAGATATTTCTTCCTCTTCTGAATTACTTATATTGTATACTATTCTTATTATAACGTTTGTTATTAATAAGCATGTAAATAGAAAATATTTCTTCCTCTTCTGAATTACTTATATTGTATACTATTCTTATTATAAAGTTATTTTTTACTAAGCATGTAAATGGAAGGTATTTCTCTCTCTTCCTAATTACTTATTATATTGTATACTATTCTTATTATAACTTTAATTATTACTAAGCATGTAAATGGAAGATATTTCTCTCTCTTCCGAATTACTTATTATATTGTATACTACTCTTATTGTGGCGTTAGTTATTACTAAGCATGTAAATAGAAGATATTTCTCTCTCTTCTAGAGGCTTATACTTAAAAGTAATATTTACATGGACCACTTCAGAGAAATGATACTTACACTTCTATAATTTTTGATTCAGAAAATTAAAAAGTTGTTATAAATATTTATATACAGAAATTTATTCGATTAAAGAAGATGACTTATGAAAAAAAACTATCTGGCATATTAACGATATTGAATAACGAAACAAGTAGACAAAAATTCTAAGGAAAAATAAAAGTTGATATTACAAAAAATATTTTGTTTAATTACATTCAAATACTTAGAATTCATACCAGAATTTCTATCGTAAAAGCGTAATATGTGTGCATAGTGTGCAAATGTACTATTCGACAAGTTATGTAGTGGTTAGAAATTTACCTCAATACTAATAAATAAATATAGATATACACAAGAAAATGATGATTAATAGTGTAACGAATTTTTTTTCAAATTAATATTTCAATCTAGTATAATCGGTCAATATATAGGGGAGAGTGAGGCACTTTGGGACATAGCCCACCTTGGGACACCTTTATTTTCAGTCTTTAATTTGCAACCAGGAATTAGTGCTCATGTTTATTGATAGATGACATTACTCTTCACTCCTCAAAGAATTTTGATGAAGATAGTACTTATAGGCAAGGAACAATTTCATTTTCTTTGTTTTGAATAACCCAAAATTACATCAATGTGCATTTTAAAAAGTAATTTTTTCGAAAAAAAATTTAAATATTTAAAAGAAGTGTATTGTTATGAAAGAAAATTCATTTATTATTATTTATATGCTAATAAATAAACTATATTGTTAAACCTAACTATATAATAGTTACCAAAAGATACTATGTAAAATGGGGCAGGTTGGGACACACATAGATGGGGCACCTTGGGACACATTAAAAAGTGTAAACAAATGTCAATTCAAATAAAATAATATTTTGGTGCTGAATTTTTAACTGATGATTTAACATATCAAAATATTAATTTATTAACCTTTTTTTTAGAAAACAATGATGAAAACAAGAACAAACAGAAAGTATTCTGCAGTAAATGCTAATATGCTTGAATCAGCTGCAGAAAAAGTTCTGGCTGGTGTTTTGTCTGTAAAAGAAGCACCAAGAACCTTTTGTGTAAGCAAAAGTACCCTTAGCCGCCATATACTTAAATTCAAAAGCAAATCTGAATCCGCAAAAGGCTTTAAATACCAGTCAAGTATAAAAAGTCGCCAAATTTTTAGTGAGGAAGAAAAGATAATGTTAGTCATTTATTACAGGCTTCAAAATTTTACTATGGGCTAACAATAAGTGAAGTTAGAACTTTTGCATTTCAGTTTGCTCTAGCTCCTAATAAAAATATTTTGCCAGATTGGATTCGGGAAGAAAAAGCTGGTGTAGTTTGGTACCTTGGCTTCATGAAAAGACATGCTAAATCTATTTCTCTTCAAAAACCCAAAGCTACCACTCTTTCAAGATCTACAAGTTTCAGCAGGGCAAATATTAACACATTCTTTAACAAACTTGAGGAAGTTCTTAAAAGAAGTTAATTCTAAACTGATCAAATATACAACCTAGACGATTCCAACCTCAGCCATTTCTCTTTTATAACAGTTAATAAAAATAATTTGAACAGTATTTTGTATTTGTTATTTAGTGTCCCAACCTACTCCACACAGTAGAGCAGGTTGGGACATTGGAAAGGTATTTTCTTTTATTACTTTTTAACTGAGATATTAAGTAGATTTTTATGTTTATAAGAAGCAGATATGATGACAGTATATGGATGCATACTAATTTTTTTAATTAGCTTTAAAAAAAAATTCATAAAAATGTTTAACTGAGAAGTGTCTCAAGGTGCCCCGGTCTTCCCTACTCATAAATAATGGTACACAGTGCGTATTAAATGTATCATTAGTAGATTTTTTAACGGTCATAAATGTATTTCAATACTTAAAAAATAAATAAAAATCTAAACAAAACAAGATAGAGAACATCCTAATGACTTTTTTATTTAATATTCTAATACAAAATGTCAGTATTTCATATATATATATATATATATATATATATATATAATTAATAATGTTACATAGTGCGAAATAAATTTGCCGTTGCATAGCTTTTGTAACGGTCAGAGATGTATTTCAATAATTATATATAAATAGCAGGAATTAATAATGTCCCATAGTTTGAAATAAATTTACCGTGAGATAAATTTTATTAGTTCAGAAATTTACCTTAAAACTTATAAGTAACTAAAAATATAAAAACAATGATTTTAAAGAAAACTTCGTAATGACTTTTTAAAACTTAATATTTCACCCTTAACCCTAGTATAAATGATTAACATTTCTTACACATTAATAATACTGTTAATGTAGCTACCGTTAGGCTTTGTAACAGCCAGAAATTCACCTCAGTACTTATAAATAAATAAAAATATGCACAAAAAGTGACATGTAAGGAAACATTGCAATGACTGTTTTAAAATTTAATATTCTATTGTAGTAAACATTTCTTACACATAAATAATAAGATTACATAGAGAGAAATAAAGCTACCGTTAAATAGGGCTTTTTTAATTGTCAGAAATTTGCCTTACTACTTGTAAATAAACAAAAAATATTTACAAATTTATGTCGTAAAGGACGTTGTAATGACTTTTTTTTATTTAATATTCTAATCAAGTATATATGGTCAACATTCCATACACATAAATAATAAATAATTTTGCATATTGCGAAATAAATCTACCATTAGAATATGTAAAAGTCAAAAGGTCAGAAATTTACCTCAATACTTATAAATAAATAAAAATTCTAAACAAAAATATTACTTGTAAGGGATACTGTAATAACTTTTACTTAATATTATACTCTAGTATAAAATGTGAACATTTCATACACATAATAAATAATGTTTCATAATACGAAATAAATCTACCGTTAGGTTTTGTATTGGTCAGAAATTTACCTCAGTACTTATAAATAAATGAAAATCTACGGAAAAGGTGACTTGTAAGGGAACATTGCAATGACATTTTTTTAATCTGTAATATTCTACTGTTATAAATGGTAAAAATTTCTTACACATAAATATTAATGTTGCATAAAATAAAATAAATCTACCGTTAGATAATTTTATGTAATTATCAGAAATTTACCTCACTATTTATAAATAAAAATCTAAACAAAAAAAATTAAGTTTTAAGGAATATTAAAATGATTCTTTTTATTTAATTTTCGAGTTTTCATAGTCTCTAGTCTTTCATTTCTTTAATTTCTAGTCTGGTCAACCTTTCATATACATAAATAATAAATGTTGCATAGTGCAAAATAAATCTACGGTTAGGTTTTGTAATGCTCAGTAATTTAAGTCAGTACTTAGAAATAATTAATATCTGCATAAAAAGTGACATGTAAGAGAACATTGTAAGGATTTTTTTTTAATCTAATATTCTGTTGTAGTATAAATGGTGAACATTTCTTACACATAAATAATAATGTTGCATGGTGGAAATAAATCTACCGTTAGGTTTGTAGAGGTCAGAAATTTATCTCAGTGCTAATAAATAATAAAATTCTACACAAAACAGACATATTAGGGAACATTGTGGTGTCATTTTTTTTTATTTAATAGTGATATTTAAATTTTTTATTTAACTCTAGCATGGACAATAAACTTTTCTCATACAAAAATAATAATGTTTCATAGGATGAAATAAATGTACGTTAGATAGGTTTTTGTAATTGTCAGAGATTTACTCCAATACTTATAACAATATAAACAAAAAAACCACTTGTAAGGAATATTGTAATTATATTTTTTACAATATTCTTTAATATTCTACTCTAATATAAATGGTCAACATTTAATACACATATACCACTGGGTTTTGTAAAGGTCAGAAATTTAACTTAGTACTTATTAATAAATAAAAAAATATAAACATAAAAAGGACTTGTAAGTTATATTATAATAACATTTTTATTTAATATTCCACTCTATAAATGGTAAACATATCATACACATAAATAATAAATATTGTTGCATAGTGCGAAATAGATCTAATGCAAGATTTTGTAGCGACCAGAAATTTACCTCAATACTAATAAATAAATAAAATTCTGCACGAAAAAGACAAGTTAAGGAACATTGTGATGACATTTTTTTATTTAATATTCTACTTTAGTATGAACGGTAAACATTTGTTATACAAAAATAATAATGTTGCATAGTGCGAAATAGATCTACCGTTAGGTTTGTAGAGGTCAGAAATTTACCTCAGTGCTAATAAATAACACTAAAAAAGATATATTAGGGAAAATTGTGTTGTCATTTTTTTATTTAATATTCTACTTTAGCACGATCGATAAACATTTCTTATTAAAAAAAAAATAATAAAGTTTCATACGGCGAAATGTATGTTGCGTTAGATAGGTTTTTGTAATTGTCAGAGATTTACTTCGCTACTTATCAATAAAAATCTAAACAAAAAAATTCTGGTGTAAAGGATATTGTAATGTTATTTTTTTTATATTCTACTCTAGTATAAATGTCAACATTTCATACACATAAATATTAATAATTTGACATGTTGCTGAAATAAATATACCATTGGGTTTTGTAAAGGTCAGAAGGTCAGAAATTTACCTCAGTACTTATAAATAAATAAAAAAAAAATCTAAACAGAAAAAGGACTTCTAAAGGGTATTAAAATAACATTTTTATTTAATAGTCCACTCTAGTATAAATGAACAACATTTCATACACATAAATAATAAATAATGTTGCATAGTGCGAAATAAATCTACTGCAAGATTTTGTAGCGGTCAGAAATTTACCTCATTAGTAATAAATAAATATTTACACAAAAAAAGAAACATGTTAGAGAAATTGGGATGACATTTTTTAATTTAATATTCTACTCTAGTATAAATGGTCAACATTTCATACACATAAATAATAAATAATGTTGTATAGTGCGAAATAAATCTACTGCAAGATTTTGTAGCGGTCAGAAATTTACCTCAGTACTAATAAATAAATAAAATTCTACACAAAAAAGACATGTTAAGCAACATTGTGATGACATTTTTTATTTAATATTCTACTGTAGTATGAACGGTAAACATTTGTTATACAAAAATAATAATGTTTCATAGTGCGAAATAAATCTACAGTTACGTTTGTAGAGGTTAGAAATTTACCTCAGTGCTAATAAATAACACTAAAAAAGATATATTAGGAAACATCGTGGTGTCATTTTTTAATTTAATATTCTAATTTAAAGTGATCGATAAAGATTTCTTACACAAAAATAATAATGTTTCATACGGCGAAAAAAATATAACGTTCGATAGGTTTTTGTAATTATTCGAGATATACTTCACTACTTATCAATAAAAATCTAAACAAAAAATTCTTTTGTAAGGGATATTGCAATGTTATTTTTTTAATATTCTACTCTACTATAAATGTCAATATGTCATACACTTAAATATTAATAATTTGGCATATTTCTGAAATAAATATATCGTCGGGTTTTGTAAAGGTCAGAAGGTTAGAAATTTACCTCACTACTTATAAATAAATAAAAAAAATCTAAACAGAAAAAGGACTTGTAAAGGATATTATAACATTTTTATTTAATGTTCCACTCTAGTATAAATGGTCAACATTTCATACACATAAATAAATAATGTTGTATAGTGCGAAATAAATCTACTGCAAGAATTTGTAGCGGTCAGAAATTTACATCAGTACTAATAAATAAATAAAATTCTACACAAAAAAGACATGTCAAGCAACATTGTGATGACATTTTTTTATTTAACATTCTACTTTAGTATGAACGGTAAACATTTGTTATACAAAAATAATAATGTGTCATAGTGCGAAATAAATGTAGCGTTAGATCGGTTTTTATGACGGTCAGAAATTTACCGTAGCTCTCCCCCGAGAGATGAGAAACTGAAAGAATATTTTCCTTTTTTTTTTATTCTTGTCGTCTTTGAGTGTTGTTCCCGTCGTGTTTAGGATTCTCCTCGCTGACCATGCAACCGGAAGCAGACAGAAGAATGAAGAGCGACAGAAGAGAGAAAAAGCGGATGAATGCCGCCATCAAAATTTAAAATTCAAAACTGGAGAGACGTCAAGCTTCGGCAAAGAAAACAGCGGTCCATTATGTTGAGAACTCACATCACCGCTTGAAAAGGGACGAGTACGAAAAAAGTCGATTTTTCGAATATCATTACGGAACAAAAAGAGGGAGGAGAAGATCCCATTGAGGCGGACGGTTTTGAATAACAGGAACATCCTAGAAGGGATGGAAAAAATCAGTCCGTCCTGGAAAGTTCTTAAGAACGAAATTTTCAACGATATGCTTTGACTTCGACCGCGGCAGGGTACTAGATTCATGCGGTGCTCCGATATGCATGAGTATGAGGAGGTGAATCAAATAATGAAGAAAAAAATGATGTATTTCACAATGTACAAGGTCTTTTAAAACTGGAAAAAGAAAAACTCTTTGCCTTTGAAAGCCTTCTGGGACTTAAAAGTGATCCGAAACGACTGATTTCTCTGGGGGAAGAAATGCACGCACAGATTCATATACATAGTGGCGTGCGATATGCATCCGGAAAAAAGACGCCAAGTGTTTTACCCGGGGCCTCTCTTCACATTCAAAACATCACCTGTCAAAATACGATAAAGCCATTCTGCTCCACCAAAACTACCAAAAACCTTTTTCGTCCCAAAATATCGAGCGGAACGTCAATTTTTGCCTGCAACTTGAATTTTTTGGAAATCGAACGACTTCAGTTTTTAAATTAATCCATTTTGTCTAGACTATACCGAAGGGAAAAATATTTCATAAATGTTAAAATACATCATAACACCCGTGTGGAAATAATTAAAAGAATATAAATAATAAAAAAAAGTTATAGTCATAAGTTATTGTGTATATTCTATTAAGAAAACACGTATTTCTTACGCATATTGTAAATAAGATTGCTCAAAATTAGCACTGCACAAATATAAAACTACCCTTTTAAGAAATTTAATTCTGATGTCTCAGTTAATTTATTATTATAATTATACTTCTTATTATTATCATCATTATCCTTATTATTGTTGTTATTATTATATTATTATTATTATTATTATTGTTATTATTATTATTATTATTATTATTATTATTATTATTTTATTATCCACACCATAAACATCATCATCATTATTGTTGTTATTGATATGGTTATATTATATTATTATTATTATTTATATTTTAAATACCATATTCACATCATCATTATTGTTGTTGTTATTGTTATGGTTATATTATTATTATTATTATTATTATTATTATTATTATTATATTATCCACACCATCATCATTACTGTTGTTGTTATTACTATGGTTATATTATTATTATTATTATTATTTGTATTATCCATGCCATAATCACCATCATCATTATTGTTGTTATTATTATGGTTATATTATTATTATTATTATTATTATTATTATTATTATTATTATTATTGATACCCGACTGTGTTCGACACCCATTTTTGAAAAAGAAGCCAAATTAATTTAATATTATTGCTTTTAGCATGTAATTGTATAAAAATCCATCTTTTGTTGATAAATAATGAATTTTATTATAACTTAATTACTCTATTTTTGCTCTTAAAGGGAAAAAAGTACAATATTTAATACTTACGGCTTTTGCTCTGGTGAAAATAGTTTAGAAAAGCTATAATATGGGTTGATGATATTATGGACCTTCGATATTAGGGAGAATTACATTTTAAGTATGTAAATGTATAAAAATCTGTCTTTTGTTGATAAATAATGTATTCATTAAGAATTAATTATTTTATTTTTGCTTAACAGACAAAAAGCACAATATTTAATACTTCCGATTCTTACTCTAGCAAAAAGTTTGGAAAGCCGATATTATAGACCTTCAATATTATGGAAAATTATATTTTTTCGAAAATGTTTTGGAGAGCGTTATTTTGACCTTAATCTGGGAAGACATGTAAGCTTTCACTGAGACCCACTGGTTTCACGGAAGACAAATAATGTAAACCTTTAATGCTTAGAAGTTTTTTTAACGGGATTTAAAAAATTTTTATTGAAATTTTACGTTATTATTCATAAATTATTTAACTTATAAATGTGCATAAATAGTTAAAACAATAATCGGTAAATTGCTAGACTATTATATTTATTTTTCTTTGTTTTATAGAATAAGTTTTTATTTATAGACTTTCTTGTGAGCGTTTGAGTGCAGAAATAAGGAGAGCTTCTATATCAGCATAGTTGATATTGCATCGCATAAAGTATTTTGATTTTCAAAAATCATACTCCTGGAGTTATGGGTTATAATCGGCATCGTTATGAAATAAATTAGAAATAAATGACAATCCCGTTTTATTGAAAAATTTATCGGTTTAAAATCTTATGATAATATGGAGCTTAAATTATGATGAACTTTAATTTTACTTCGTATAATGGAAGATTTTACCGTACTCTGGTTTTAACTAACATATAAACCTTTTTTTAATTAAGTACCATGAAAGTACGCGATACTTGATTAGAGATTAGCTATAACCAGCCAAGGTGTAAACTTAAAGATGGCCGAATGGTAGGACGCTTCTGTTCGGCACCGGGGTTCACAGGTTCGATTCCCACTGTTAGCATAGATATTTGTAGCTGTTTAAATTGGGCTTTCAGCAGTAAGTTTCGGTCTCATTAGCCCTCGCGTAGCAAGTATACAGAAGCGCTACGAAACTAACCAAAGCCATAAAATCACACATAGATGTTTTACAAAGCCTTTTGTTTATTTAATCGAATTTTCAAACTTACTGCTGATTACTCCCGCATGCACATAGATAGTGCATCATTTTCTATGATTGGTAATTTAGATGCTACTTGGCAGGAGTTTTTGCCAATAGGTCGTCCAGTTTCGAAACATATGCCATATTTTTAAAATTCTATCATCTTTGTTATATCCCCCCTTTCACCTTTCTAACCATAAAATACCTATATAAGATAGTATATTTTAAATTGTAAATAACTCACAATTTGTTATTCATATATATTAGATAGATCTTATTCTTTTTAAATTCCATAAAAATAAAAAAAGTACTATTTCTTTGCAACTATTTGGGGAACTTTTTATCTATGTCACGGAGGAAAAAATGGTGAGAATTAAATGACATCGCAATAACAATTCATCCAAAACACTACCACATTTTCAAATTTAAAAAATATACCTCCCAATGAGTTACACTCCATACAACAATATATTATGAGGTGGGAAAGTTTCTCAACCAATTATGGAAGTGTAATATGATACAGACACCATTAATTATTTGATGTTACAAGGTTGGTTTTTTATAAATTGAATTGAAAGAATAATCCTGGAACTTCCGATCAAGGTATGACCTACAGATTTCTTTTAAATGCATTTGAAGGTATGATTTGTTATCGCATCAAGTTATAAAATTAATCAAGATAGATAGCTACAAAGGTGTATCCCACACTGTGATTAAAAATGATGTATAATTCGAAAGGGAGTAGGCTCAGATCGACTTCAACATAAAAATAGTTTTTCTGTTGCTGTCTTAAAATTGAATGTGCTGTTTTAATGCATTCTACCATTGCATGCGTGTATATATATATATATGTGTGTGTATGTGTGTATATATATATATTCATACATATAAGTTTATATATGCATGTATATAGATATATATATTATATATGTATATATATATTTATATATGTATGTATATATATATATATACACATATATACATGTTTATGTATATATACATATATATACATCTATGTTTATATATGTTTATATACATATATGTATATATATATATATATATATATATATATATATATATATATATGTATATATGTATGTATATATATATATATATATATATATATGTATGTATATGTATATAAATATATATATATATATATATATATATATATATATATATATATATATATATATATACATATATATACGTATGTATATGTATATAAATATATATATATATATATATACATTTATATATGCATGTATATTTATGTATATATAGTACATATATATATACATATATACATATATAAATATATTTGTATGTATATATATATATATTTTTATATGCATGTATATGTATATATATATAGTAGATATATATATACATATATACATATATATAAATATATATGTATATATACATATATGCATGTATATAAATATATATTTATATATAAATATATTTACATTTATATACTTATATATTCGGTACTGCATGACTCAACTGGAAATAAGCCCCTCTCCTTAACTACCCAGATTTTTCTTCTATACTCTGTATGGAAAAATAACTTTTTGTTAGACTATGTCATTTTAATAAAGTAATATTAAAAACAAACATACCCACAAGAAAGATTATTTATTCATTTTTCTTTATATTGCATTTATTTCATTATAAGAATCCAAATTTAGTGCTTTAAATATATTGCCTAACTTAGCGACTTTTTTATCTTCTCCGCGACAATATTCCATATCCCGTGATACTCAGTGTGTTACCCATTTTATTAATACAAGTGAATATAAAGATTTTATAGATGTTAGTATGTATGTGTTCCTTCCCTATCCCATAATCCTCCATTCTTAAGGAATGCTGGATCAAATCCAGGAAAGAGCCAGTGAGAATCAAAATTAGTCGAATTGGATTCAAGTATGGGGGAAATGTATATTATGGTTGAAATCTAAAAACCAAATTTGTTCTCGATTTCAGTACTTTTCTTTACCTTGTACAAGGGAGTAAAAATGATTAACACAGAAGAAAAAAAAATTTACGGAATTATCTTTTCTAAAATTTTCTTCTTTTTATTTAATAATTTATTTTCTGGGCAATTACTTTTGAAGATATAGTTTTTAATTGAAATTCGGACCAAATAATTGTCAAAGTTCTTTCCATAAAAGGCAACCAGGTGAGTTCGACGGAGGAATTAAATCAGGCATTCCCAAACTGTATGACTTGCTGTGCCTCGGGAATTTTTGGTAAATAGTTAAAATCATTAGATGCTGGATTGTTAGATTAAAATTTTCTATTCCTCATTCCCTCCTTTCTCTCTAGAGTAGATAGCTTTAAATCTAGATCTCCAAAATTCAGGATGATCCTAAATCAGTACATTTTCCACCGTAGACAGTTTCTTTTTAAATCAATCATAAATTTTATATAATATAATATCTTGTATAAAATTGGATTTCTTATTACTTATTTCATCTACACATAATGTACATTATACAAATTTTATATATAATAATTTGCTATTTTTAAAACCGGATAACAGCTATATTACCCTTTTAACTGTTTATGAAGGCAAAACTTTTCATATTTTATTCGTTTCAAATGTCAATTTCCCTCACCCCAAGCCACTTGTAAAAATATATGCTTTAAAAGTCCAGTAGAAAAAAAAAGGCTGGAAAAAGATGCTTAAAATGACATTGCTTAAAATCATGTGATCTGAAATGTTCACCCCAGGAGACATTCAAGTGCATAGCTGAGATTTGCTTTGTTTTGCTTTGGAGCAAACACTACAGTGTACTTTTTTGTGCCCTGTCCCTACGTATTATCGTGATTATGCCTTGTTTATTGTATTCATATTTCTCCAGACGCTGTAAAAATTATTAGTGTCAATACTGATTAATTGATGCTTAATGTTTAATGAATCTTTTTTAATCTTAAAAATATCGTAACAAAGATTCATATAAAACTTGACTGATAAAATCATTGACTTTACATAACTTTCAAGATCTTCAAGATGGTGGTGCACCTGGACTCTCTCAAATACAGAGATCTTTAACAGTAAGCATAAAAATGACAACGAGCTGAAAAATAAACAGCCAAAGATGAAAGAAATAGGTAGTAGGGTGAATTCGTGAATTCAGGACACAAAAATCTAGAGAGCAGAAAGTTTAGGGATAGAAAAACACATAATATTTTTGTGGCCAGGGACATCCGCACTCTACAGTGACGAGAGATGAAATGACTACTTTTGTAAATCTGAGAAATTCATTCGGAACCGGGAGAACCAATCAAATTTCAGGGATTCTTCATACAGAATGTCAGGAAATAAACCAATGAAATTTCATGGCTTAAGGATGAAGAGAAGAACGATTACTTGATATATGGCCGAGTTTTAATTTATTTTCAAGTTTTTCTTCATTTTTTAGTTTTATACATATTTTTGGTTGGTTTTTTCTAGTTTTAAAAATGACAAAACACAAAATTTAAAGATCTATGGCGAGAATGGACAAAGGCCGTCTTCTATTGACACCATCAGTGGGGTCGTAATTGACAAGATTATTAACTAAGTCATTATTTAA
>CM063506.1:153431831-153474331 GCA_032207245.1 Pardosa pseudoannulata | reverse complement strand
GTTTGAGCTAGGACTGCCAAGGTCATAAAGAAAGTATTATAAATGGCGGAAAACTCATTTTCAAAAATATTGACAGTTTATTCCTAAGTCTTTAAGCAACATTTTAAGAATTATGTTTCTAAATAAGAAATATGTGTGTGTATCTATTTGTCAGTCTCTCCAGATGTGTTTTGGTTTGGAGTGGACTCGCTAAGGTCATCAAGAAAATATTACAGTTAGAGAAGAATTCTTTCTTAATATTTTCACAAATATTGACAAATTATTCTTAAGTCTTGAAGCAACATTTATAGAATTATGTTTCTCTATGCATATCTGTTTGTCAGTCTCTCCGTGTGTGGTTTAATTTGGGTTTGGAGGGTTAAGGTCCTAAAGGAAGTATTAAAGTTGAAGATGAATTCATTTTCAGTATTTCCACAGATATTCACATTTATTCCTCCCTAAGTCTTGATGCAACATTTTAAAATTATTTGTGTACTTATCTATCTATCTTTCCATCCATGTGTTTTGGTTTTGGTTTGGATATTTAACAGTTACAATGAAGCTTTCGCAAACCAATGTTTTGAAAAAAAAGCATGCCATAGACTATAAATTGTGCATTAAAATAGCATCATAAAACTGTTAAGTTGTTTTTCAAACCAAACCTTTTTAGTTTATACCCTGACCATTAAAAGAGTAGAAATAGAATATTGTAAAAAACACAACATAGTAATTTAGTAAGATATATGTTTAAAATGACCGAATCAGCCTTTCTAGGTATACACTCTTATAGCTCCGATGATAATAATAGGCCATTATTTTTATTGCTATTCTTAAACCCACTTGCTCTTATAGAATTCACCACTACCAAACCGCATATATATGTTGGTCATTTATTATGGGAGCACCATATAAGAAGTACTAGGCATCATAGGTCTAGGAGAGCATAAAAAAGTGGGTCTTTGTAATTTTGAAGCAAAAGAACCCCAGGCTTGACCCGTCACCTCCAGAGATATCACTTGAGAACTTGGAGAACATTGCGTGAGAGTTTGATATTCGTTTTGAAAAAGTCCGTCTGCTTCTTTCTAATGTTAAAAAGTTTCGTTATTTTCAGTATTTAACATTTATGAAATTTACAATAAAATCATAATTTACCATTATATACAGCAGGAAAAAATATCGTTCATTATAACCGGTAGTCAGTTATATCCGGAAGCAGCCTGAAAATCAGGATCAGAAAAACAACCAGTCTGCAGTAACGAATTGCGATTCGACGCTGAAACTGTCATCGAGTGTCAATGGTAAAGTAAACAGTAGAAATGCCGAAGATGAAAAAGGGTCCAGTAACGGCGCGTCATCGCAATTTATCTCCCTTAATTTGCCACTCCGTTAGGGAGAGTGGAGGGGCCAACAAACTAGTCGGAACTCCAGCAATGAAAGTGCTCTCAACAATGGCTACAGGGCGCAAAGATTTTTGGCTCTGCCCTTCTCCCATTGTCGCCCTGATTACCAGCCCATAAATCGCGTCCTGGAATTGTCTAGGGAGCGACGCGGGTAATTATTTATACACATTAATGGAGCGAATTTTTCAAAGAGACACCCACTCCCCTGTGCTTTAGCTAGTTGCATTGCTGTACCCTACCTTGTTCGTCTTTTTATTGTACCTGTCCAAAGGGAAAAAAATCGCATTCGTTTTTTTCCTTCCCTTGCGCCCGTTCTCTTTCTTTCCTATTTATTCTGCCTGTCGGGCCTGTCTCTATTGAAAAGTATTTGTTTGCGCCGCGGCCCGAGGTGTCCGCGCCCGCAGGCACCTGTATAGGCCTGGGCCATTGATGCCAGGCCAAGCACCATGTCATTTGATGAATCGCGATATTGGAAAGGAGATTCCCCCCCCCCTTCTGATCGGGGGTGAGGCCGGGGCCCTTCGTAAGGAGGCAAGCTCATTTTCATTATTATTCCTTTTATCAATGTCTTCCAAACATTGCAACATCAAAATGAATTATAATTTGGGATGATGTATATTAGTGCTTCATTATATTGTTTAAGGAGGAGAGCCTCAAATGTGACTTTACTCTTTCTTGGAAAGCGATATGTCAAACGATATCCAAGCAAAATGTTAGCAATGTCTATAAAATTTAAAAGAGAGCACTAATAATAGGGTTTAAAACTTCTTTGATGAAAAAAAAAATCTAGTTACTTTTAGTGTCAGATTCACAGCAGTAAAAATTTGACGGTGATAAGGTATAAAGCAGTACTAATTCATTCCTGAATGACATTTTAAGAAAATTCGGATACCCTGTGACGCAAAATTCTTTTCCTCTGTTACTGGAATTACTTACGTAAAAAATGACAAAAGTATAAACACATATGAAGTAATATCAACCAGAAATCATGGTTGGATGACCTTCTAACAATGTAGGGTCATTTCTCATGGGATAGGACATATAGGCCGCACTTCTGTTATACAGATGTTTCAGGAGGAAGGAGATGATTATATATTACTTTCATATAAAACTGTATCCAAACAATATAGAGATTGAATAAGCATATTTAAATAAAAAAAACGTCTATATATATTAACAGTCCGAGAGCAAAAATATCCCAAAACAATATACGCAGTATTGTTTTATACAATATAACGTCTCCAAAAAAATAGCTTGAAACTTCTAAAAGTAACTATTGGTGAATAAGTTCGAAATTTGATCGAATAAGCTCGAATTTCGATTAAAAGAAGCGAAAAGATATGTGGATGTGTGAAACTTAGTAAACTATTTTACATAAGTACAAAATATTGCAACAGAAGCATCAACGTTTGTCCTATCTGTAAAAGAAACAGTAATACTTCTGCCTGCAATATACTGTATGTATATCTGTGTCTACACGAAATACTGCACTACATCAATTAAACATCCTCGCGGATGATAGATTACCAATCGGATGATAGCTGAACAGACAGACCACAGCTTTTTGATACAAGAGAGAGTGGATCTCAGTTCTACTATTAAAGGTGATATTTATTGCTATTTAGGAACTGTTTCAAAAAATAGGTTCTGTTTTAATGAATCCTTTCAATAATAGCTTTTGTCAAAAAATACTTCCGGGTAGTCCAACTCCATAAATGCAACTCAATTTTTAACTTATAATCGTTACTATAACCTATATTAAAACACTTATTACATACCGTAAATACCGTAAAAGTAATATCTCGGATAAAATCTTGGTGGTTATTGGGAAAATAATAAAAATGATTCGCTCTTAAATGAACGCATATATACCATTATAATGAAATCCAATTTTAGTTTAATATACTTTATAATTTATTGTTATGTCAAATGATTTTGTACCTCTTTCATGAATTTTAATATCTTTCGGTCAGTGCAAAGTTTTAAAACTGTAAAGCTTAAAGCTTAAAATGATATTTTAAAAAAATATTTTATATTCATTCCAAACTTTGTATTATATACTTGATAGGTAAATAAACTTAAGGAATACACTTTTAGTTACTTGCGATACATATAAATGTTAATAAAGGATATGTGCTTACATAGTTTTAGAAATCGTGAATTCGAGGCTCGAGCCGGTAAAAGATCGACTGTGTTCACTAATAGCGGATTGGGGCACATAAAATAGGTTCTTAGTTGTAATGACCTCCAAGTTCCAAGAAAGATACCTCTGAGGGTAAATCAAACCTGGCAGTCTTCTGCTTGTTAAATATTTCTAAATTACTCGGATCCAGAAAGGGTAATATTGCTCGCGTCCGTATCATAACATAAGCTACACGTGCCCAACGCTTGGCGCTAACTGAGCTACAGCTTCACAGCCACATTCGGCATATCTGTCTGTATTACTAACTAAATTGGAAAAAGTAATAAACCTTCTTTCATTTGATATATTTTCCTCCATTCGATACAAATTTATTTTAGATTGTAGTACTTATGAAATAAGTTTATAAATACCATGGAATATAACAAAATAATAAGAGTAAAATTTCCTACCTTTTAACAACATCTATTAAATTAAACTAAACTAAACTAAACTCCTTGGCACGACAGACCCTAGGGGGCCAAGGCCTACGGTGCCAATCTCCGTTTACGTGACCAGGGGCCCTGGGGTGCGAAGCATATGTTCTGGTTAGATGATCAGTCTTACGCAGAACCCCCAGTGTTTAGTTCCCAAGCAAGCTTGGTCCTCAGTTCTTCTACCCACTGAAGGGATGAAAGGCTGAGTCAACCTTGCCCGGCCCGGGGATCGAACCTCGGACCTGTGTCGAGGGAGCGCGAAGCGCTACCCCAACGCCACTGGGCTTCAACAACATCTATTGGATGGTGGTAAATATATTTCGGACCAAAAAAAACAAAATTCAAATCAAATTAAGTTAATCTGACTATTTAAATTAATTTATTTTCTTAAATTATCTTATTTAAAAATTTATTAGCTTAAATTTTTTAACCAAAATTAATTTATTTTCTTAAATTTTCTAAAATCTAAATTAATTTATTTTCTTAAATTTTCTAAAATCTAAATTAATTTATTTTCTTAAATTTTCTAAAATCTAAATTAATTTATTTTCTTAATTATTTAAATGGGATTTATATGTGTTGTCCTAAAGAGTAATATTGGTCACCTGTATGGTGCTGACACAATAAAAGAACAAACAAGTTATCTGTAGCTTTTTAGTTGGCGAATGCTGGGAAAGCAAGTGCCCTCGAACGAAAAATAATAATTACTTATCCGTGACTGGCGTTCTCTCCATATTTGTGTAGAAAAAGAAGGGATTCTAGTACTAAGTTCTTCCCCAGTTTGATGGTAAATTTTTTATCATTGTCCCATTGTACCAGGGCCGGATTATCGCACGGCCACTTAGGGTATGTGCCCTGGGCATGAAAGTTTTAGGGGGCACAAAAATTTAGTCGAGTGCTTAAAACACATATTAAGTGGGGTAAAATTACAAACTTATGTTACCATCGTTAAGTTTTAATAAATTATTGTACTAGGTAATTGTATTTATCATGAACTATATTGTTTCCTATTTACTTTAATTTTACTGTTATTTACCTCATAATTCATTCACTCAACAAACCTGGTGCTCTTTTTATCCTATAGGTTATTGCATATAAGACAGATTATTAGCAGCGTACCACTATAAACCCTTAAATCATCTCTTCAATTTAAATTATTTTTAATTCTATTATTATTTATTTTCTGCATCACAGAGCTTGTGAGTGTGACAAGGTAAAAATAAAGAAAGTGGGTCACTCTAGGTCTCTAAAAGTCTATAATTTTTAGCATGGCGAAACAAAGATAATAATGATTACGTAAAATGAAAATTTGGTGTTTTTGATTTTGAATATTACTTTAATGCTAATTTCTTAAATATGTTTGTTAATTCAATGTTATAATTTTTATATGACTGTAATTATGATAATAACTTGTCACTATAAATTTGCATGGGGTGGAGGGAACAAAAATTGGTGCCCTGGGCACAAAAGTATCTTAGTCGGGCCCTGCATTGTACAACAATAAGCAGAATAGAAGAATTAAAAGGATAATTTAGAATGGATTAAAAAGCTATCGTGCGAAAATATGATTAATAATGACATGAGTAAAGGAAGTGCTTGTTGCATATCAAAACCAGTCCCGTACGTTTGATACTTGATCCACATGGATGAAATATCGACCACCGTCTCCAAAAATTAGCAATAGTTTTAGAAGTTCAGTGATATATTTAGTATAAGTAAAAGGATATTCTTTCAAATGTCTTAATAAACACAGCATCGTCGAAGCAAAGAAATACAGCTAGTAATCCTGTAGAAAAGAAGTTGGACATATCTCTCAAACCTGAAACCAAAAGCAACTTTTAAACTTGAAGCAGGCAATCGGAAAAGTGACAGTTTTCTTGGCTATTCGAAGCATGATCCCATGCATGAAGGAAAAGCAATTTAGATCAAATCTAAGATCGAGTATTGATTACTAAATTCACTGTAGATTAAATCCATAAATTAAGTTCAATGTTATAGTCAAGCGAAAACCTGAAATGAATAGCTAAAGCCAACGTGACGCGAGAATAATGAAATTACGGAAGCTGCCGTTTATAGCTAAAATTAAAGTGTACATACAGCTAAAATCAATTTAAAGCCATAACGAAAGATAAGTGGAATGATTGTGGAGGAAGGTACTGACTAGGAAAATTCGATTTTGATCACGAATATTGATTACTTTAATGTCGCAGACGTGGGAGATGAAACCAGAAAATGTAATGATTAGACATAGCCCGTAGCGAATCAATACGGTTTTTCCGCTCATTTAAAAATAAAATCACTCATTTCCCGAGATATAATAGCTTTATGACATGCAGTCAAGAAAATTAACTGCGTCTTATATTACTTGAAAGTGATTTTTTAAGGTGGGTCTGTAACTGCTATGCTGGATTAATCTCGCTCAATATTAACCAATAGGAAAAATAAAATTTTCTCTCACCGGATCGCATTCTAAAAATTCTTTAAAACAAATTAATCCACTTGATACAACAGCAAATGATATTGGATGCCTTCTTTTTCTTTTCTTTTTTTTTTCTTTATGTCTGATAAATGTTCTAATTTGCGTTTAAATAAGAGCATACCAAAATTTTCTCAGTTAATTTAAAATTTAATTAATTAATTAAATTTAAATTAAATAATACATATTTATAAATCTTCTTTTTAAAAAAAAGAAAAAGATAGCTACATGGAGAATATGTCGTACTACCACGTGGTATCATTTTTTTTTTTTTTTAATTCTTAAAATGCAATCCAGTCACAGAGGATTTTATTTACCCCATAAGTCAACATTGACCTGGAGGAATGCAATATAATAGATACTGATCCACCTCAAAACACGTGTCTATATATGCACACACACACACACACACACACACACACACACATATATATATATATATATATATATATATTATAATATATATATATATATATATATATATTATATATATATATATATGTATATATATGTATATATGTATATGTGTATATATATATGTATATATATATGTATATGTATATGTATATATATATGTATATATATATGTATATATATATGTATATATATGTATATGTATATATATACAGGGTGTCTATAAAAGAACTCCGGGGTTTTAAAAATTCATATCTCACTAACTATGAAAGATAGCAAAATTTAGTCGATTTCTCTGAAAAGAGTAGCTCAAAAAGTTTTACTCATGTCATTTGGGAATGTTTGTATGAACTATTGGCTGCGCTGCAGGGCGTTGACCTTGAAATGACGTCGCGAAATTTGAAATGATGTCGATTCCGCAACAAAAGGCTCAATGTGTTATTTGGCTCATAGAAACGAAGTCTGTAGTTACCGTACAAAGAAACTTTCGACGTAACTATGGTGTTAACCCGCCTTCTGACAAAACCATTCGTCAATGGTTCAGTGCATTTAAGGAAACAGGGAATGTTTTGAAGCAAAAGTCGCCGGGTAGGCCGAGTGTGTCTCAAGAGAAAGTGGACAGAACTCCGTTGGATTTTTTCTTCTGGGGGCATATCCAGAATCTTGTGTATGCAGAGAAAATTCGTGATGTTCAACATCTCAGGGAACGAATAGTCAATTGTGTGGCAACCGTCGCACCAGACATGCTCGCCAGGACATGGGAAGAGGTAGAATACCGTTTAGACTTCTGCCGTGCCACTAACGGGGCTCATATAGAACTTTACTAAGTGTTAAAAAAAACTTGAAAATGTAAGCTTGCCAGTCATGTATAAAACATGTATGTATGTCTTTTATTTCATTAAAATATTTTGCCTCAAAACCCCGGAGTTCTTTTATAGACACCCTGTATATATGTATATATATATATATATGTATGTATATATATGTATATATATATGTATATATATGTATATATATATGTATGCATGTATGTATGTAAGGAAAATTGTCAGGTGTTTTCAAAATTTAAATCAAGGGCTAAAAATTCCCGCGTCATTTTGCATTCCACTTTTTAACCCTTAACCTAAATTGACCACTGGGGCTACAATTTACTCCCTCAGAGAAGGGACCTGACCAATTGTAATCCTACTTGGCCCTAGTGGACAATTTAGGAAATTTCCAAATAAAAAGGAGATGCATGGTATCGGAGACAGATTTTTCTAGAGATATTTTTCCACAGATGTTGGCCCAGGTGTTACGCGTCTTGTACATAGAACTTCATGCCAGCTGACCCTTTAGTTTTTCCTGTCCCTATGATGAAGTGGGAAACCGTCCTCCAACGTAATCCTAATAAAGGTCTTTAATTAAAACGGTATCAGTTTTATGGCCATGACTGCAACGACCCATCGAGAAGTCCGTCTCATTACATATATATATTTATAAATACTTTAATCTTAGGAAATTACCGAATTCCAGTTAAGTTACGGATATTCTGTAACAATGTCGCATACACGGAAAAAAATTCCATGGGACAAAAAGAAAAAATAAATCACATTCTTTAAAACAAATATTCACTGACCGATTGAAGTTAAAGAAATAGTCACTAATAAGCCAATGCATATTTCTTTAAAAGAAAAAAAATGTGATTTTCTTACATTCATAACATGGAAAAATTTTCTCCAATGCAATATTATTATTAGTATGCAATATTATTACAGAGTATCCGCAACTGAATCGAAATGAGCAAATTAGTTTGCTATCGGAACTGAGTGGCCGTCAATTAAATCTCAAAATCATCGCCTTTTGTAAAGCTATCCCGATCCTTCAAGTCATTCGCTCTCAAAATCTCAACCCCTCATCTGCCCAACTGAGAACTCAGCAAGGATGTTTATCTGTCAGGGCGTTTCTATTAATTTTCGGGTATTCCGTCACGGTGAACTAATCGATCATTACTCCAAGCAGCTTGATGTCGATTTGAAATGAGCTGTATTCTTAATGACACGGGCTTGGTGAGCTTCTGTTTATTTCCTGGTGAACTTGACGGCTGCTGAGTAAATACTCGCATAATAAAAATAACAAAAGTGTATAAAATGATGAGGTAACATTACTAATGTTGTTTAGTATCTGGTTTTATGAATGGAATCATCAATCACGGAGCGCTTCTGATCTTACGATTGACAGCATTTCAGTTGTTCGTGGCACGTTAATGTATTGAAAACTGTAATCCACCGCATATTAATCACTTCCACGCGACCAAGTGATTTAGAGACAAGAGGCGTATCATTTTATTGATGACTGAATGTAGTGGAGGATAAACGTACCCATCCTTTTCAATCGTGGATGAAAGAATGACAAGGGTTATTAGCGACATGTTCTAATAAAAACTAATTGCAAAAAAGAAATTATTATACATTATTAAAACTAATATTAGTTTAACTTAAAGTAACATTTCTGGTTTTTATCTTGAGACCAAAATCATTTTTACAAGTAAATTGTTTTGTATCTTCAACATTATAGAGTCAATAACTTTCTGGATTTCGACATTTCAATTTCCTATTTCACATTTACAGGGCCCACATTAGCTACTTCAGGTTTTCCATTAACTTCAAATTAACAAGAAATAAATGAAATAATACCAATTAAAATAATCAGCAGTGGAGAATGTAAATTTAACAAGGGTATATATTTATCAAATAAAATATTTTAAGCGTGGAAATTAAGGTGGCATTATCTACCTCAAATTTCTCGACGTTTCCATAACAAAGACAAAGGTGGTTCTGACATCGGGGGTTGACTGTAGCTCCCTATTCTCATTAGATGTTTTTACAATAATACAGTGCGTTGAAGATGGTATACATGGTGTTATTTTAGCACTTTATTGCCAACGCTGTTTTAACAATTATTCTGTATTAGTTAAAAGTCATTTAAATCTACTACAAAAATACTGCATCATTGACATTTTCTAGTCCAACTGATTCACTTAAATAACTTAGTTCTAAGCATTACGGTATATTTTTATTTATCATGATTGTCAATTAATCTGGAACTTATCGTTTAGAGCTGATTTTTAACGACTACGGACTCTCATGCTTTTTGGGAAGGATTCAAATACATACACTATGTATTGAAAGCCTGGACCACGCCTTTTAGGCTATCGCTCAGCTGTAAGCATATGAATGACAATAAATTATGCTTAATAGTTTAATTGTTAAAACTTTTCCTATAAGTTTTCTTTAAAATAAATTTTTTATCATAGCTCAATAATCTCTGCGAAAATTTATTTAAAAATTTTCTCAATTTTTTTTTCAACAATTGAGCAGCTGTACAGCCGCTTTATTTAAATATTTTAGAAATAAAGAAAAAATATTTTCCTAAAATCATTTAATTACATCATAAACAGCATTTGTTGTTAAAAACATTGTTATATAAGTTTAATGTGGCTTTGTATTCATAAATTAATTAACATACATCCTACTAAAGGTGAAAGTATCACATAGGCTTACTTTTCTCAAAAGTTACCTTAAGGTTTTTTATATTATATTCAAATAAAAATAATGTAGAACTTCAACTTTTTCTTCTATGTCAGTATCGCTAGTATTAGTATATAATACTGATATCTCTGGAATAATAACGCTGTATATGTAATAAATA
Source organism: Pardosa pseudoannulata (assembly GCA_032207245.1). Classification (NCBI taxonomy): domain Eukaryota; kingdom Metazoa; phylum Arthropoda; class Arachnida; order Araneae; family Lycosidae; genus Pardosa; species Pardosa pseudoannulata. The sequence continues at coordinate 153,463,756 of CM063506.1, read as the reverse complement.
TCGCTTTTATAGTCAGTATATAATTTCTATATCACTATTCCTGTGTTTTTACGTATTTTTGTTTAAAAAAGTACATAAGAAATATTTTTCAAAATAATTTAATTTTTACCAATATTTTTTTGCTTTATGAAAATAATTAAACCACTACAAACATAACCAGTTTTCAATGAATTGCAATGTTTCCTTTTAAGATATCTTTCAAAGAAAACCATCAAACTCTTCTTCCGTAAATTAAGAAGACGCTAATTGAATCTAAAATATGGGATACACAGCAACCTTATCAGTGCATATTAACAATATAAATAATGCATTTCAACTTATAATAGAGTAAATAATATAAAACACAGCTTGAAATGTAGGGTAGTAAGAAATCCGCTTTTCCGTTTACATTGTAATAATGGAGATAGCGATCACGCGAACATGTTGGATTAAAGAGATAAAAATCTTGCGGTATAACCTGTGCTATAGAATAAGGAAGATAGAAAGAGATATCTAGTACTCTGAAAATGATATAACTAATGGATCTTTTTGATTTGAACACTTTCATCTACTAAACTCAAAAATAAAATATCATTACCTTTTTTTTTTCGTTTATTTATTTATATGTATTGTGTGTCAGATAAAGATTTATAGGACTTGACCTTGAAACAAAACAAGTTATTCTATTAGCAATGAAACAAAGTCAGTGGGATTAAATTACTGTTTTAAGTAAAATAAACTTACAAAAGAAACAAAGGCTGTTATAGTGAAGATAACCTTCTTAGACATCTGAACAATCCAACCAAAATTTTAACGATCATTTTAAATTTGAAATATAGTAGTCTCTCTAATGCATGTTTGATGATTTTTATCTCACACATTAAAGTTCAAAGTTTCTTAAAAAGAGGCAATTAAGCTTCATCGCCTGTTGTACTATTAAATTTTTCAAGAAAGATAAGAATATGAAGTTTTATTAGATATTCTCAACGAAATCGTGTATAGTACAGGGTGTTTCATATTGAATGGGACAAAAAGAAAACATGATTGTGAACGTTGTAATAAATATATTTAGAAAATTCAAATTTACCTGAAAACTAGATTTATTCAAGTTTCTACAGGTGTTCAATATGTGCTCCTCCGGTGACACGGCAAATGTCTACACGGTAATCAAGATCCTGCCACACTCGTGATAGAATAGCGGGTTTTGCTTCTTTTCATCCTGGGCTTTTATTCTTGCATAAGCAGTCGGTATCCTCGAACTGCTTCATTCACCTGCTTATGTTATGCCAATGCGGTGGTTCTTTACGAAATTTCGAGCGAAAATGTCTTTGCACTACAGTTACCGAGGAGGTTTCGGCATATTCGAAAACGCAGTACGCTTTCTCCTGCATGGACGACATTTTGTTTAACAGCGCCTCGTCATTCGATAATTTTTCCCTGCTGCCAAATAAAACTTGCATACTTGTAGTTGCAGAATAAATTTGTTTCGGCTGAATAAATCCATTACGGAAATCACACTGCGCTATTCTTTTTGTCCCTTTCAATATGGAACACCCTGTATTACGGTATCATTTTACCCGTTAATACATGAGTCAGAGCAGTGGTAGTTCAGTCGGCAAAGGTAACGCTCTCGTAACTGGAGGGTTGTGGGTTCGGAGCCTGAGCCGGCCTAAGATCCGTCGTGTTCGTTAAAGGTGACTCGAGCACATAAAATAGGTACGTGGTCACAGTGTTTTAACCAAGTTTACAATCAATACCTCTGGGGTGGCATTCAAAGCCTATGGGTCTTCTGCTTGGTCTCTGCTTCAAAATTATGAGGACTCACTTGAGCATAAGTCGTACTTTCACCCTTGAGGTGCTCTTTAAAAGGAAAGGTGCTTTGCCTTAATACGAGTAGCCTCTGGCTCAATTGTGCTCGGTTTGATCAAATGGCATAAGACAACAACAACAACAACAACAATACCCGAGTCATTTCTGCCGATTCCATATCGATACATTTCTTAAATCTAAGTCATTATCAATTGCACAGAATAAAATAAATGTGAAGTTCAAGCAACTCTGAATACTACAGTACGTCATGTTAGTTATCAGCTATCCTTTTAAACATAAGATGCCATTTATGAAAAAAGAAAGTTTCATGAAAAAAAGATTTATTTGGTAATACATGTAAAACAAGTACTGTAAAAATTTTCTAATAAATAAAGCAATTTGTCAGGATTTCAGTCTATATACCTACCGAAAAAGTAAATTTTTGTATGCTGTTGGAAAAATCCTAAAGTGTCGATCCAAATAGAAAATTTATAAATTATAAAAATTGCTTGAAAGTTTTCTAAGTTGTTTATAAGATTGCCCTCTACCTACTCTCAAAAGGAAAATCTCGTACTAAGAAAACATAAAAATTCTACAACCTATTTTTAATGATAATAAATTTTATCTAGAAAGATACATCAGGCATTAAAGGGTTAAGATGGATAGGTATTAGCCCAACTAGATCATCTTAATTTTATATTAAATTAAAAAAGAAAAATTCTGACAGATTAATTAATTGCATTTACGGATTTACTTAAAGTAACTTCAAGGAAAATTTCATTAATTTGACTATGCTTATTTTTTGATTAAGGTATAAATTTTGAATTTTAAATTAAATACAAATAGTTATATTTGATTGACTGTCATTAATCTAAAAAGGGAAAATACAGCTGAGTAGAAAAAGGTTTAAGCTATTTAAAAGTGTTATACGTATATAAATATGATAATCTTGATGGCTGAAAGGAGCGGGTATATTTATAGTAATCTTTTAAATCTTAATTTTTTTCCTGGTTTAAGGGAAAGTTTCTCAAAACGTACCACTATGAAAATCGTACCAGTAGCAATATTCTACTCAAAGTTTTAAAAACACCACTTATATAGTATGATGTAATGTTGGTTCAGTCTCCACCGAGATTGCATACTATTTAGCATATTCCCCGTCCGATGGGCCTAGGTTTGATTCCTGAATAAGGCTTGTATGCATTTGCGCTGTCTCCTCATAGGAATCAATGATGACCGTCTATATGGTATTAGCAATGATGACCGCCTATATGGTATTCCATTATAAAATGGTGAACGAACTGTGGTAGCCAATGTTTTAAAGCTAAGTACCCCCGAATTGGAAATAAAAAGTCAGTCGTTTTGTTTCTCACTGGTCATCAATAAATCACGCCCGTCATCTATACCAGTCGCTAAAACGTAAGTTTTCCTGCTTTCTCAGTAATTTTCTACATCTATTATTAGCTTTTAGAGTAAGTAGAAAATACATCGGTACTTATTTCTTTTCGTCTATTCACTCTGTATTAATTTAAAAGCTATTTCATTAAAACAACGATTTTATGCTCTATTCTAACATTAGAAATTTTAATTATCAATCTAGTTATGGATTTAAATAATACGTCACATTGCCTCTACTCGTATCTTCTCTATTTTTATTTGTGGTTTTCATAAAAAATGTATACATGTATGGATTTATTTTGCAATAAATAAGTATATTTCATTTTAATGACAAAAATCTGTGTATTTATATATATTGATATAAATATATTGCATTTCTGATTAATTCGTGTTTTTTCTTAGGGGGTAAGACAGAACCAACCGCCCCTTATACGGAAAGGGGACATCATAGGCCATCGTGTCCAGATCGCCCTGCTCAGAAGGTTGCATCCTTTTATCATGAAACATTACATATAATTCATTAAACATAATTAGAGGAACATGTTTTCATTTTTTATTAAGTCAGTTTAAAAAGTTAAGCTAAAATTATTAGATGGAGACTAGCAAAGAAATAAAATGTAAAAAAATGTTTTCCTAGAAATTTTTTTTAAGTAATTATCTATTTAATTCACTGGAAGCATCTTCACTACCGGATATCTCTTAGAGAAAAGTTTGGAGCTTCCTTTTTTGTGGCGTTCTAAATTAAATTAAAAATAAATTATAAAATTGAAAATTAACGAATGACAATGTTGTATAGTTAGGAGAGCATTTTATTAATCCCCTAAGATATTACATTTATTTAACCAAAATTCAGAATTCTTGATATCTAAACAATTTGAGGGTTTAGGACAGCAATAAATTATACAATAAATAAAATTCAATTGAAAAAATTAATAGGGTTTTAACTTAAACTATTTCTTTAAATTCTCTTATTATAAATCTACCAAAGTTAGGATATCAAAGTTTTTATAACATAATCCACACTGTACTTCCAACAATGCAATTTTTGTAAATAGACCTAGAATGGTTTTGGAATTTACTATTTATTTATTTTTTTAAATATATTTAATTAACAAGAAGCGATTTTTGAATCATATCTTTTTCATGTGTTTATTATTTTAAAAAAATGCATGAACTATACAGAGCGGTTATATTGGATAATCGATATCCATACAACTAAGTATTCTTTGTTGTTTCCTTAGTGGAAGTACCTGCACAGGCATGTGCATTGAAGACGCCAACTTTATGGGCAGGCACCTGTGAAGGGCTAGGCCATCCGCGTAAGGTTCAGCGTCATGTCGTGATGAATTCAGATATATACAGGGAGAGGCTGGGACCCACCTTTATGCTGGAGATGAGGTGGGGACTACCTCACAAAAGAGACATTTTTTTTTCTAAATTCTCGTCCTCCGATAAGCAATTATTTGCTTACACACTGTCGGAGATTACGTCAGGAGTCTCGAATCTTTTAGGGATATAGGCTAAAAATCCTGATCTGACATGGCGCTGTCATATTAGCCATCGCATTTAAGAAAATCGTGAATAGCATCGGTTATTGTTTGCAATGTACAACTTTCTGCACCTTTCAAGCTTCATTCTCTGCCAGTCACTCGCATAAGCTTATCCACTGACAACGCAGTATTCTTTCAAAATACCATTCACAAGCGGTATAAATGTCTGTATGTATATGAGTAACACTGGATTGTTAACCTGCTACTAAAAGACGTGTTTACAGAGTTTGCCATTTAGAGTATTAGAATACTGCCATTGAGAAATACAAATTTGCATTTATTCACACGGAGATAAAGGATTAGCTTTATATGCACTAACTAAAATAGAATCATACTAGTAGAGCTTTCAGAACTGCGACCTGCGAGGGCCTCTTATTCACAGTTTCTATTTTTTCTGGACCATTTTTATACTTTTCTTCTGTTTCAAAAGGTATAATAAAGATGATTTCACAAACAGTCAACTTGATTTTTTCTTTTATTTAACAGTTTAATAGCCATTTGAGGAAAATCAAAGAATAAACTCATGTTTGAAATTCATACGAAAACAGTTATACCATAGTTCTATAATACGCAGGAAGCCCTCGGCAAAGCACAGAATGAAAACTGGTCAGTAAAGTCAATAAAAGTCAGTATTTTACAAATAGGTCAGTATGGGTCAGTACTTTTAAAATTTTGTCAGTAAAGTCATTTAAAATCGGTATTTTTCAAATAAGTCAGTATTTTCAGAATGTAGTCGTCAGTATTTTTTAAGTAGTTCAGCATTGGTTAGTATTTTCATAATTTAGTAAGTAATGTCAGTATTTATTGAAAAAAATCAGTATTATTGAAGTAGTCCGTATTTTTTGAATTTTTCATTTTTGGGTTTTATTTGAATATTTTAATTTTGATTTATTATCCTAAAATTAATTTAAAACAAAGATAGGATAGCGAGTCACTGAAAAAAATGTGGAAATATTAGTTAATTTTTTATGTATCGTGGGGAGGGAAATGACATATGTAATTTTCTTGGGGATATGCAGATTTTTGCAATTTGGACTGAAGACCTATATCCGCGGATTCAATATTTTCCTTGTTTTTCTATTTATTAAATTTTGACTATTGATTAGTAAGATGCTTAAAAATATCTTAACTTTTCTATAACAATATCATCATAACAATAACAGCATATATCAATAACAATATCAAGTAATCATTGTATGTTTATACCATTTTTATTATACAACATTGATATAATTTTAAGACATATAATGTTTAATATATATTATGTTCCTACTGGAGTGCGTATAAGAGACGAGGAGAAATTATTTAAAATGTCATCCAACCTTCCAAATGTAAACATCAGGCTTGACCACATTACATCTTAGAAATTGAATTATGACCAAATTGATTTTAAAGTAAACTTACAACTCGCATTAATACAGAATAAAAGAAAAAGAAGTTGGTAAATGTAAGAAAATTATTCTATTTTTCAATTACTATACTAAAGTTTGGTCAGTACTTTTAAAAATATGTGAATATTTTAGTCAGTATTCTTCCAATTTTAGTAAGTAAATTTTGTATTTGCCTTCGATTAGCTTTCAAACTGATAACGCAAATCTTCGTCTGATGAGGAATGTGTCTTTGGTTCCCGCAAAATATAGTCACAACTTATTGGTAATCCCTGCATTTAAAGCAGAATAATCCGTTAACATGGAATGAATTTTTGGAAAATTATAAAACCTATTTGTTAAGAGTGAATTTATTTTTCATACACATTTCTTCAGTGAGCGCCTCACGTTTGAATGGAGTAACGAGCTTTCAGTAACTTACAAAAAAACTTGTAGTATCTATATAAATCAAATAATGTTACATCGAATGTTATGACAGAGAAGGTCATAATTGCTGCAGGTGTCGTCGAAAATGTAGAATACCCGAGTGTCAATGAAAAGGCTGAAATCGATCGATCAACTGTTCTACTAACGGAAGATGGAAAGCGCTGTGAACACTCCACAGAAAAAAGAAATTCTCACTTTCGATGAATTAATTTAGGTGAGGAAATCCCAGATTTTTTTAAATAACTACTTCATTAAAATATTATTAACTACTGATTGAATAATTAGTGACAGATATTTATTTGTTATTAATATGTAGATTAAATTAATTTGCATTTTGTCGTTTGAAAATATCATTTTCAAATATTAGTCAGCATTACATTCTATCTCTTATGTGACAGTTTCATTGCTTCAGTTTATCTATCATGTCAAAAAATAAGCATCTAAATCTAGCGTAATATAAAAATCTGAAGCTAAAAGTTTTATTGTATAAATCAAAACCTTGGTGAATACAAAATAATTTCATTGGGGTTTTTAATTTGAATTAAGGAATTGAAATTAAAATATTTTAATATGTATTTCCCGGGTGAGCAGGTTTATATTTTTTTTCAGTGATATGCGGTAGATCAGTCTCCGAGGCTTCAATCTCATAACCGAATGGTTGTGGAATTGAGGCTCGAGTCTGGCAAAGATCCACAGTGTTCATTAATGGCGGATGGGACACGTAAAATAGGTTTGTGGCTAAGTTCTCAAACAACACCTCTGAAGGTGGCAGAAAGCCTGGGCATATTCTGCTTGCTCCCTGCTTCTAAATGATGAGGACCCTCTTTATGTTGTCCTTGGAAGTAGTGTACTCAACCTATAAATTTCTCTTACACTAAAATGCTCAACAAACTCCACGGCGTTATATAGATGATTCTTAACAGGCATGTACCCCCGCGTTATTAAAAACATTTTTTTCACTTAGTGCATATATTTTATATATTTTTAAATGCATTGCTTTATACAACAAATATTGATAAATTTTTATGAAATAAGCACTTTATTAATGGTCTAAGAAAATCTTTATTCTAAAAAGAGCAGAGCATTTTACTTTATATCGAATATAAAATAGGCTGTTTTAAACCTTTAATTCCCGCGTCATGTATGCCGATTCATACCGATGCATATCTTAAATATAAGTTATTATGGACTATAGAATAAAACATGAGTTTTAAACAATTTCGAGATTTGCAGCACATCACGTTAGCGATCGGCTATCGTTTTAAACATCATAGGATATCATTTATAAAAAAGAAAGCCTTCGTGAAAAAAGATTTATTTGGTATAACATGTAACATAAGCACTGTAAAAGGAAGTTTTATAATAGATAAAGCAATTTGTCATGCTTTCAGTCTATGTACTTCCCGAAATAGTAAATTGATGTGCTGTGTTCGAAAAATCATAAAGTGTCAATGGAAATGAAAAATTTATAAAATTTTGTAGTTTATTTATTAGACTGTCCTCTACCTATTGTCAAAATTAAAACTCGTTCTAAGAAAATAAAAAAATCTACAGGCTATTTTTGAACGTTATTTAAATAGAGACCATAGGCATTACATCGATAATGAAGAATTTTCTCATCGAAAGGTATTATGCCCCATTAAGCAAAAGTTTAGATTTACATCACCTTTCGTATGGGAGAAGTACATTAGACAGGTACAAAGTAAATTTCAGTAGCATCCTTACGTGGGAGTAGACCAGAAATTTGAAGGGGGAACACTCTCGATTTTTTCCTTATTACAAGTATTGCAGGGCATTCGTCCCTGCTTCCTTTGCCCTTTGCTGACCATTGCTCCTAACGTCTGCTTGTTTGCGTGTCTAGACCCCCGATAGCTTTCTCGACATAATATGATGATTGTGAAGCGATCCGCTCACATCAATAAGCATACTCTCGCTTCATCAGCTTTCAGAGAACGTGGAGTGAATGGGATGAAGAGAGGGAAACCTCTCGTGACCACTCGAAGGCGGACAATGGTCAGTTATTCTCCTGAAAGGGAGCAGGGCAAAGGGGTCAAGTGCTGTACAGAAGCTGCCTTCCTTTGACGACAGAAAAATGTTCTGTTACACATCGCCGAAACGAATCCGCGTCCTTTTGACTCTCGCTTTCGGAACGTTCGAACGTAACGAATGTCGGATGTCGTCGAGGTGTGAAGATTCGTCGCACCGTTCGCAAAAGGGATGTTCATACTTTTCTTCACCATTCAAGGCGCTCTCTTTCATTTTTCTGGTGTCACGCCCCGCTCTCGCACCACAAATGAACGCGGACAATATGAGGAATTAACAAGCGTGATTTCCAAATCACGCTGGATTGGAGACCAAGGGCTGCCAAAATCTCCACCAAAGAATGGAAGAAATGGCACATAAGCTACGATTTTTTTCTTCTCTTTTCCTCCTCTTGGTGAACTTCGTAGATGTAAACACAAAATCTAAATCGGTCCATAAGATCTAACTAAAGACACAATATTGAATGCATACACCAGAAATTCAGTTATATATATATATATATATATATATATATATATATATATATATATTATATATATATATATATATATATATATATATATATATATATATGTATATATATATATATACATATATATATATGGGGGACACATGTGTGTTAATATTCTGTATCACGTATCACAATATTAACACCTATGGTTAAATACGCATTTATATATATATATAGTATGTATGTATGTATATGTATATGTATATCTATTGAATATATATGTATATGTGTGTAAATATATACACATATCTATATATATATATACATATACATGTGTGTATATACATATATTTACACACACACACACACACACACATATATATATATATATATGTGTGTGTGTGTGTGTGTGTGTGTGTGTAATAGGTAAAATTTATTCTTCACCGATCACACTCCAAAACAGCCCATACTTTTACTTGCCAGGGCCTATTGGCAACAGAACTTTAATAGAGTCTTGTCCTTGAAGGCTGCTGGTTGACTAAGACCAAACCAAATGTTAAATAAAACTCCTTTATTTTCATCTTAAACTCTTATAACTAACGGCCACGTCAAAGCAGGCAAGAACCAACCATACATCTATCGATTTGTGAAAGAATCGTCTTGTGGAAGTGGAAATAATGATAATTTCTCTGTAGAGAGAGTAACTTAAGACAGGAGGACAATTTTTTTCTTTCTTTGAAATCCTTCTAACTTCCTCCATATCATATTTTGTAATTTAAAAATTTCGGAAAAGTATAATTTTTGAAGAGTTATTTATAAAACATTATGTGATTTTTCTTGTTTTTGCCGTAAAAGAAGAAAGTTAGACTAACCTCGGTAGCTCAGTCGGCAAAGACAACGATTTCATAACTGGAAGGTTGCGAGCTCGGAACTCAAGGCGGCCCAAGATCGGCCTAAGATCATTAAAGGTGATTGGGGCATGTAAAATAGGTTCGTAGTCACATTGTCTCCCAAGTTCTCTCAGACAATACCTCTGGGAGTGGTAGGCCAAGCCTATGAGTCTTCTGCTTGGTCCCTGCTTCTAAATTACGAGGACCCACTTGAATAAAGTCCTAGCGGTGCTCATTAAACGAAAGGCTTTACCTAAATACGAGTAACGTTTGACTCAAATCGTGCTTCGTTTGTCCAAGTGGCATTAAAAACAACAACAACAGACGTTACACGCTGCTATAAAAAATTCAATATCAATGGGTAATTTTCGTCCTTAATTTCGTTATCTCCTCACGACCGTAAAACAAACAAGTTTCGATATCTCTAAATCTTTTTTACTGTTTGCAGCCTTAAGGGGAGAAAGAAATCGTAGCATCATAATGAAGCGTCGAATCCCCGATTTTAAATAAGTTGCTCACCTGTCGAGATGCATTTAATTTCTCTTGCTTTTAACTGACGGCGGTTAATTTCCTTCTTATTGTTTCTCCTCAATGCATTTTGGTGAAAAATTTCGAGACAGTGTCTCGAAATTTGACGGCCCAATGATGCATGATAATAAAAACATTACGGCCCACTTTTGATCTTGGGACTCTGGCCTAGAATCCAGAAGCTTCCTTATTGGTGGAGGGAAAAATTCGGTTAGATTTTCGTTTTTCTTTTCATCTAATATCAAATCTTTTTGTGCCTCACAAAGAGAAAAAATTAATCATTATAAAATCTGAAAGATGAATATTTTTTTACCATTTGCTAATTATTATGACGCTCTCACGAACGAAAACTCTAAGAGAAAGGAAAATATCAGTTGAATAATTTGCCCGTTTCCAAGGACTTTTACAAAATTAACTGAAATTTCACAACTATCAATCATTCTGAAAATGAGATGTCTTAGAGAGATACTTAATTTTGTAAATTTGATGTGTTTAAATTGAAATTTATGCTGTTCTGTGATTAATAAAAATCGTGTAAAGGTGAAATCAAATTAGCCCCTTTATGCTGTCTAAAAGAATTTATATCATTAATCTTAAAAAATTAGGTCTACATTCAGATAGTCAAGATCATCTATTTTTATACTGGAAAGCCAAAAGCTATTATAGTTGAAATTGGTGGTAAAAGACTTTTTTATGGTTAAAATTTATCTTATAACCATATAAGGCAAGTATATGAGAGAACAAATAGGATTTTGTGGTTGTTTTTCAACCATGTTATGGGGAACTCCTTCAACTCTATAGCTATGAATGTGGTAGTAGGTTAAAATGACGAATAACTTTCCAAATAAAATAAATTAGGGGAAGGGTGATCTCTCTTTGATTAGCTACGTGTTGTTAAGGATAAAGAAAATATCTCTATCCTTACCGAAGTTTGAAATTTTGTTGTTTCCTATTTTACCACATTAGTCAAGAAATTATATATAGTATCGTCTAAAACCATTGCCACTTTGTTTATATATTCCAAATGTACAAGTCAATAGTTGTTTACATATTGCAAATGTACAGACATTTGCGGCCAAACCCCCCAACCTCTTATGAAGTTCGTTGAATTTTATATAAAAGTATTATGCTGAACATATAATTTTTCCTAAATAATTTGTATTGCTATTTTAAGGCCAATAATTAACAAAATTATTTTCCCTATGATTTTTTTACAATAAGAGAGTGAGACGGTTCAAAAACGTCCTTTTGTAGTTTTTAGTGTTTTCAAAGAGTGCTATCGAGATTCTGTTAATAGCAGAACTCAGATACATATTAAGAGAGACCTACATAGTACCTTTCGATGTTTAAAATCTTCATTATAACAGCATTTTGTAGATTTATCATAAAATGAAATGTTTTGTTCTTTCACAACGAATGTTCGATAATTTCTTCCACAACACTCTAATTTCTAAAATTTACTTAGTATTGTTATCTCAAGCATTATGTTTTTAACAATTACAGAAAATACTTACATCAAATGGTTTAAAAAAAAAGAAAAAAACGAAAATTACTTATATAGGGGTAATTTTTGGAATTTTATATTCGAAATTAAATTTTTATATTCAATTGCAATAAAATCTGTTTTATTCTATAAACTAAAACTTTATAGTATCTAATATTTTTAAAAAAATACAAAAACTCTTAAAAATTGATTCTTTAATCATTCTTTATCATTCTATAAAGTAGAACACATTCATCATATTATTATACCCAGATTAAAAATGAAAATTAATTTTTAATTTATAATATTAGTTTTTAATTCACAAACTTCAAAAGTTAAAATATTTACGGCTAAGTGAACATCTGTTTTTTACTTAGGACAAATATTTATTTTTATAGTCGTACTTTATATAAGAAAACTATTTTGTTTTCATAAAATAAGACCGATATTAATGAACTAGAAAATAATTTATTCTTAACTGAATATCAGTTTCACATCTTTTAATTGGCATATCTGAAAATTGTTTAAATTAATATTCCTTTTAAAATGACTTAATACAATGAAAATCTACTGATTTTTTTTAAATATATCTGAAACAATCGGCATTAGATAAACACTAACTCAGATTTACGATAGTAATTATTCACCGCTGCAAAAAAGCCGAAAACAAAAGAAATCGATTTCATCGCCATACATTTTTAGTAAAATCCTCTTATTCTGAGGAAAAGAAAAGAAAAAAAGCTTCACTTAGTATATTTATTCTATCAATCGTTCTAGAAATTTTGTCGCTTGTTTGCATGCCTACTTTGTACTCCAACTAACCAAGTCCCTCTCTCTCTTTCTTCTCCCTCTCTCTCTTCTCTCTCTCTCTGTCTCTCTCTCTCTCTCTCTCTCTCTCTCTCTATATATATATATATATATATATATATATATATATATATATATATATATAAGGAAAATTCTCAGGGGTTTTAAGGGTCTGGCCAATTATAAATCTACATGGCCCTAGCGGACAATTTAGGAAATTTCCAAAAAGAAAGGAGATACACGTTAGCGGAGACAGATTTTTCTAGAGATATTTTCCCACAGATGTTGACCCAGGTGTTACGGGTCTTGTACATAGAACTTCATGCTAGCTGACCCTTCAATTTGTCCAGTCCCTATGATGAAGTGGGAACCCGTCTTTCAACGTTGTCTTAATAAAGGTCTTCAGATGAAACGGTATCATTTTTATGGCCATGACTGCAACCCCCCCCCATCGAAAAGTCCATCTCATTACATATATATATATATACATATATATATATATATATATATATATATATATATATATATATATATATATGTGTGTGTGTGTGTGTGTGTGTGTGTGTGTGTGATTACCCCTAAGATATATATCTAAAATTATCTTTATTCCCTTCTTATTTTATAATATTTAATTTCTCAGACATAAAATGCCAGATAAAGGAATGTGCTCTGATTTAAATTCTGACAAAACTAACGCTGGAATAAATATTCATTTTCTGTCCATTGGCTACATTTTTTGCTCTCCTAGGAAAAAGGTTTCGCTTCTGCAATAACTAAATAGCAGAACTGGGTTGTTTAATTTTTGTTATCAAGCTAGGTTAAAGGATCAAGGTTCACTATCGCCTCTCAAATCTGACGAACATTCCTTAGAGTCATGGAAACAAAATACACTCCTGTCACTTGCTCGCTCTTGGGTTCGACATTGACGAAAGATTGATTTATTCCTGGTCATTCGATTTGGAACAGTTGCACTGTTCAAACGATTGGTTCTTTTCAATCATCATTAAATGAAGTTTCACAATGTTGGACTTATTTTTGTAATTAAGTCACGACTGCTTTACAATTGAGAATCTTTTTGCCCAGCAAGCTCAGACAAACTAAATAACAGGGGCCAATCTTCCGTTTAATCGGTGGAAAATATTTCCACTGATTACATATATGCACACACACACGCACGCGCACACACACACACACACACACACACACACACACATATATATATATATATATATATATATATATATATATATATATATATATATATATATATATATATATATATATATATATATATATATATATCCCAGTTCCTATCATTTAATTTTCTAGATTATGAGTATTATAATAATTTCTTGTAATATTCTATGTCTTTTCACTTCCACTAATTAATCTTTTACGTCTTACTCTAAGAAAGTATTCAAAAGTTCCATTTCGAATATGTTCCTCAAACTGACTTCCATTTCCCCTGTACTGGAATCTTTCTTGCAAAGCAGAGTCATCAAACATATTAAAAGTTGAAAATTAATTCAAAGTAGAAATATACAATTATCTTGATCGAATGGAGTTAATAGAAAAATTTCCATTGATTTTATTTTTGTCAGTTTTAGGAATAGATTTTCTATAAAATACCATTAAGATTAAATTTGTAGCAAATACAATTTTCCTGTAGTAAGTATTTTAACTCCCGAATAAAATATAAGTATTTTAACACAGTACTGTTTGGAATATATATTTCCTTAATTTTGAATAGACAGTTTATCCAATAAAAAAATTTATTCAGCTTGCTAGCAATAATGATAAAATAATAAAATCTCGTAAAGTATTCGAATGCTCAATAATGTACAATCTATTCAGGCATCAAGAGATTTAAAAATTCCTACAGTATAATACATGAGCTAAATATCGGTTTTAAACCTAATTAGAAACATATAATTCAACTTTACACAGGCTTACAACTGAAGCGTACCTAATAAAGAGTCCAATTGTCGTAAACCTTAAAATTTCCTGCATATTTTTAACACAAGGAAGGTATTTCAACTCTTCAGCCCAATAGAGTCTCTAGGGAAGAAATTGGGAAATTGTTTCTTAAAACAATAGAAAAGAAAAAATAATTGTAAGAAAAAAGATGATTTGTCTGTCATCTCTTGAGTCAGACTACGTCATCCAAACTCATGTATTCTAGAGTTGATCACAGGGCGCAGATACATGGGTCATCCATCAACAATCTAAATATTTTTTTTAAATACAGATTACAGACAATAATTGAAAATCTGTATTAGATCCGATAAAATGATTCATATCAGTCAATCTGAAGAGCAGGAAAAGTGGGAATTCTTTAATTTTTCATGTGGGGGGGGCTTCAAAACTTCTGCCTTCATAACTATCATACATGTTTAAAATACAGCTCAGGTGCTAGTTTTGTTAGCGAATAGAATGTAAGGATAAAGAAATATAGTTCTTATTCATTCCATATCTGTCATCAAACTGTCACAAGTGAGAAAGCAGTCCATGGGTTTCGATTTTCCGGGCTGCGGCTTCAAGAAAAACATCTCCGAAAATAAACACCCTTCTTTGCTCTAATGACCCTGGAATTCAAGGGCTCTTAATCGATTCGCAGAAATCAGTTATGACCATCGACAATGAATAGGTGCATTCCAGTTCCATCCTAGGATAGCAACTCTTCCAGAACGTTGTGCCATACGACTCTTCGCAATCTTCACGGAAGATCGCAGCTCCTCGTTGTTTACTCTGCCCGGACTCTCGTATAACCCATTTCCGATTTTAGGTTGCCCGCAGACGTAAACAAGGTCCGAGAAAGGTCTCTGGGAGGAGGGCTAAACTATTGTGAACGGCCGGTATACAGGGGAAGTCGGACGTCGCACACAAAAAAAGGGGAGGGGTACAATGGGAAAAAAGAGGGAAAAAAGAAAAGCTGGATTGTCACCGACCCGTGGAGAGAGAGAGCAACCCGAAAAGAGCATCGGCCTAAGAATTGCGGGGGTGAAGAGGGGGCTCCAAGCCCGGCACAATAGCACCCGAAGGAGGATCTACCAAGTTCCGACCTGAGATTGGTACTGCCGAGGAAGGGTGCCAAATAAGCCGAATCTCGGGAATTAGAGAACTCCGCTTTCACCAGAGGTTTTAAGCTCGGATTTATCTTTGCTCCATTTTAATCCGTGTCCATCTCAGCTTGAGCCTTCCAGACTCATAAAGCGGAATAAGACTGAACGAATTCGGCTAAGAGATGCCATTATGCAGCGCAACTTTTAGGCCTGCTTAAGGAGATTGCAGAGAAATTGTCCAATTCAAGAGGACTTGCAGAGAGAAGAATTCCATATTCATCTGCACCCAAGGGAGAATAAATCAATGGGAATTAAATCTCCAGCGGTGGGCAGGTATTTTTCTCTAAAAACACGGACAAAAGCATTCATTTTTTATTCATATCGCTGAAGAATGAGTCTCTTTAATAACAGCAAAGGACTTTTTTCCCGTTCTTTTACATTATCCGCCACGTGTTGCGCATTTTTTAAGGCCATTGGGGTTGGCCTGGACACGAGATTAGGAAAATGAAGTATTGTAAAATATAGAACATGTAAACAGTCTTTTATTACCAAGGTATAAGCTGTATTGATCACGAATTGTGTAATAGACGATATTCATTATGGAACTTGAGTTCTGTGCAAACACTTTCCAAATAAGTCTTTCAATAAATAAATAAATAAATAAAGGTAGTCGCTAAGCCCTTGAGCTTATCTACATTATGGAGTTTAGGAATCTAGAACTAAATGCCATAGTTTATCTCCCCCAGTTTCAACAGTATCACCCAGGTATATTTTCTCGGTATTACATGATTGGTGAGGACAGTTCACAAATTGAGGTTATCGTAATGGTCTCTTCACTTGGAACAGTTACGATATCCAATAAATTTATTTGAGAAATGAATTATTCCAGATAATTAATAAGGAACCCAACATTTCAATTTTAACTGATATAACTCATAAGAAAAAGTTTCTTCTATCATTTTATTTCTATTTGTATTTAACAGTTAAAATCTTAATCCATAAATTGTTGTTAATATGTGCTGACATAAATATAAATAAACATAGTTTCGAATTCAGAACCAGAAAAAAAAACATCACAAATGATTTATAAAACATCCATGATGAGAACAAATAATACCGACTTCAACAATTTCAGTTGCTGCAAATAATGTGATACACATATTTACGCTTTATTTATCTTTATTGATAATGTTTACTGATATTTTTTTTCTGAGAAAATCAAATAAATCTCTCTTTTTTTCCCAATTTCAGCCAAAGTGTGTTTAGGGTATTCAGGCTTTACAAGGATTATATACTACAAGTGTTAAAAGATAGTTTTTAACTATAAAAAAACATTTGTTTGCATTAAAAATGGTTATAGGAGACTGAAAAATTTGGCATTACTTTCTAAGTACAGTAGTTCATATAGGCCAAAAATTCATATAGGCATGGCTATAAATGTAGAAGAAGGTTTGAACAAGTTGACCTTAAGATCTAGAACTAGTTTGCAACTCTTTATAAAAGGTAGTTTATGAATTACTGATCATAACAAACTGTTTTCGATTTATGTCTTAGATAAGACATTAACAGCCGTGTTCATTATATAAATATTTAATTTTTCATTATTCTAAATTCATACAACAAATGTAGATAATTTGTTTAAATTTTATTTTTAATTGAATTTAGATTTAACTAAAAACTATTGTTGGTCTTCTAATCTTTGCAAATATTACCTTGATTTAACGGATCCGCTGAAGCTCATTCGGCAAAGGCGTCAAACTCGTAACATGAGAGTTGTGGGTTCGAGGTTTTCTCTGGCCAAAGATCCATCATGTTCATTAATGGAAGCTAAAGAACGTAAAATAGTTTGTGGTCTCATGTTCTTCTCTTTTATTGTAGAAAATAATGAGGTATAATTCTCCACCTATTTAAAGTTTTAAAAAGTATCATAAACATTGTACTAAGGGATTAATTTTTCAAAAGAGCTGAAATAACGTTTGATAATTCCATTTAAAATACTATAAATACTAAATGATATGAACAACAAAAAATGTAAGTAGAATTTCATCTTAGACCTTTATTGTATATACTGTCAAAATTTGAAATCAATATGTTCAATAGCTTTTATATTTACAGTGCACGCATGTTGATAAAATACCATTTTGAGTAAAATGCATTGAAAAATTTTATAGTTTCCTTAAAAGCTCTGATATTAAATGCAAATTTGTTCCGTAAGAGTTACAAAGTCTTACAGGCTCTACTCGAAATATTTCAATGACGTTTCTTTTAAACGATTCAGAAATGTTCAAAGATTTTAAAAGTGTAAAAATAAAATTTTTAAAGGCTTAAAGGAAGTATAACATAAAATACAACTTAAAATATAAATTTAGAATTTTTGTAGATTCTCCTAAATGTTATACTAAAATGATTAGAAAAACGCAGTCTCTAATTAAGTTTTTTCTTCTAGCATTGTAGCTATTAATATTTACCCTCTCAAATTATTATTCCTTGTCTCTGTATAGCTATTATTTTCAAGGTGTTTTATAGAAATACGAATGTAACTATTTGTGCTTGAAAGCTAAAATTTATATAGCTACAAAATAACTTTCTCTAAAATTAAAAAGTCATTTAGAATAGAAAAGAAAGAAGAAGGTAACCAAAGGAAAAATAATGTCGCTAATCTGCATCTGCCTGAACTGTCTGATCTATGTCCAAACCCCGATTAAGAAGGGAATAGAAATTTTTCTTCCTGTAATTTTTAACTATTAATAGCTATCAACTTCAATTCTAAAATGCTATTCTTCTCTTCTAGTTGTTTTGTATATTAATACATCTTTGCAATTACTTGAGTTTCCAAGTCCGATTTTACAAAGCTATAAATACGTCTCTGTGAAATTAAAAAGTCATTTAGAATTGAAAAGAAAAAGGTAGGTAATGTAAGAAAAAATAATATTGTGGCTAATCTTGATCTGTCTGATCTATGTTTGTGTGTATGTCTTTGTGGGTGTGAGTGCACACGTGTTCCATTCTTTATTAGATACGTTCTGAAGAGGGTTAGCGGGTTCGAGGTCCCGACCCGCACCCAGAAGAAAAAGTTTTTCCGTGCTACTTTTTCGAGGTGAGAGGCTAGCGACCAGTTTCTTACCCATTAAATAAATTGCTGGTAGACTCTTAGATCCATCCTACTTTCTGTTTCTTTGTCAGTAGAGCGCTATATTTAAATAAATTAACTATAAAAGAAAATAAATGAAGATTAGAAAGCCAAGTTTAATTTTGTGGAAATTCATAAAACAGCAGATGCAGTTTTGGGTTTCCCAGTTTATGAGACACGTGATGTGTGTTTTCTCTTTTCATTTTACATGGGTAATTTTTATTCTTTATTTTAAAAAAATGCACTATAGGTTATAGTATGATTAAAATAGAGAATATCAGTTGGCTAAAAAATTTTCTATTACTCAAAATTCTACCTAGCTATTTTTGTAAACATCTTAGAAAATCAGTCTGACTTTTTTAAACCGTAGTTTCCTTGTCGCAAGGTGAAACTATTCAAAGATAAAAGATATTCAGGCTTTACAAGGACTATATATTACGTGTTGAAAGATAGTTTTTAAATATAAAATAAGAAAAAACATTTGTTTGCATTAGAAATGGTCCTAAAAGACTGAAAAATTTGGCATTACTTTCTGAAGTATAGTAGTTCATATAGGCTAGAAATTCATATAGGCATGGCTATAAGTATAGAAGAAGGTTTGGACAAGTTGACCTTACAATCTAGAAGAATTAGTTTGCAGCTATTTATAAACGGTAGTTTAAAAATTACTGATCGTGACAAACTGTCTTCGATTTATATTGTCATAAAAAGTAGGTAATTTTGTAAAATAAATAAATAAATAATCAAATAAAAGGATATGTCATAATTCCTTTCATAACATTTTTTTTTATTTTCACAGTTATTCCTAAAGTTACTTTAGTTTAAATTCCCCTGGATAATACTAGATCGTAAATTAAAGAATCTCCGGTATTTGCCAGGCCTCGTTTTTATCTCGTAATTTAAAACTCGTACAAACATAGAGCTTAAAATATAAGATCAATATGGTTGCAAATATATTTTTTAAGGGACAATAAAATTACGTTCGGCGTTGCTGAACCATTTTATGGCTTATTTAGGTATGCATGCAAAACTATGGATGTATGTATAAAACTTATATTTGCATGCATGTACTTTGTATAGATGCACAATGAATATTTCTATAACGTTAAAAATTGGATTGGACTTTCGATTAAAATTCTAGACCCACCCTGGAAATAAAATTCTGCCTGCTACTAATGCTTTAAAATGGGTCTATACCTACCATATAAGATTCCTCTCGCTCAACGTTAACCTTTAAAATAAAATAAAATTTTCTTTGGGCAGCTTGATTTTAAAGAATACTTTAAAATAATTACATCACGTGACAGAACTGCAAAATCTCGAGGATGCTCTCTTTCTTTATAAAATAACAGAGTCAAAATTATTTTAAATCATTTTTGAGAAGTTTTGGTTTACTCTTTTTCAAACGCAAATAAGAAAATTCAACATACCCAAATTTGGAAAAAGGAAGTTATAAAATCCTAAAGAAATAGCTATTCTATTACGTGGTATGACTGTTTTGAAGATTTTTTTAAAATTCGAAACGCCAAGGCGGAATTTTAATTTTTCCATAGGTGAGACACTGAGCGAGTGGAAACCATTAGGGCAGGTATTATCCCACCTTAAATCAAGATCAAACGCTAACAGATTTGAGTCATTTTCTTACTACATAGTTTTGTTATTGATATTAATAGCAATATTATTAAATGTATATTTAAATTTGACAACTCCAAAAATACTTAGTAATAAGAAACTGAAATGTGATCGAATTGGCTTGGAACGGTATAGTCTACTGTTTTGCTACACTAGTGCTAATAAAACGAGACTTACTACTTAAAGCCGGTTCCAAAGGACTATATACACCCATGCCAATTCCGAAATTTCGAACCCACGAACTCCGAAGAGCAGTGCCCTACTCATTCAACCATCTTCTGAAGAAGTGAATGCATGTCTAAATCTAACTAGTTGAAATAGAACTGGTGATAAATTTAATCTGGTTTGAATAAGATAATACATTTGCTGAAATATGATAATCTTAGGGCAAAAAAAAGAGAAAAAAAAATTAAAATAAGAAGTATTGTTATTTAACTTGATACCCTTGTTTTCCTGATTTTTTTATTTTTTTTTAACCTTTTGTGTGACAAACAATGTAATAAAGTTTTAAACAAGCAATTAAATGAAGTTTCTAATGGCAAAGGCTGTTTAGTGAATGTAAACTTTCTTTTATCTTTCTTATTAACCTAGTCAATTTCTTCCAAATAATAGCTGTATATAGAAAGGATGATAATCTCTTCTCCGGCATTTGTAAGAAATGTATTCCACAAGAATCTACTTAAATATGAAACAACTTCTAGACAACGTGGTAGCCATTCTCTAACAGAAATTTATTGAAAATTAAATTAGTAAAAATGGTAGAAATTAAGAATCTGTTATGAACAGATTTCGTACTGGGAAAAATAACTATCTATTTCTTCTAACTTTCCGAAATAATTAATTCAAATTCTGTCATCTGCCATCAAACTCGACCTTGTGAGGTAAAAATAATGTTTAGTAAAGAGTTATAGGAAGATTCATTTGTACTAAGACATTCTTAGAAAATGTATGTCCACCTTCTTCACTCCACGGACCCCATCAAGCTGAATGAGTAAAACAAAGGACTTTGGAAAGCTTTTTTATTCAATTTGTACGCCTTTCCAAATTACAGACATGTAACACGTTATCTTCTCGCAGTTTAACTTTTCCGTGTTTGCTATACTTGCCCCTCCTCTAACAAGGGAAGAGCTGCCATTGAGAAGGTTGCATCAGATTACACTGGACAGCTGTAATGATGTCCCACGAAGCGAAAAGAAAAACTTCATCTTGCAAAGAGAGACCTTTCAGGTTCAAGGGAAATTACGTGTAGGAGTGTCCTCCTTTTGTTTATTTAATCAGATGGACATGAAAATGATACCTTGAACTCAATTGCTTTTGAGAGTTTGTAAATGTAACACCCCTTAACACACCATCTAGAGTAATTATAGTGTTATTTTACAGTTACAATTCAATCGCATTTTATTAAGAAACAAACAAGATAGATATGTTGGCAAAGTTTCTTTAGAATTTCGATTTATCTAACTGTTGCAGAGTAAATAAACTACTCAAATCAGTGATTCTTAAAGTTCGTAGCGCTTCATTTTGTATGGTCTAGAAATAATAATAAATTTTACTTAGCCATGTAGTTTTTAAAAATGTTTGCTCTTAGTAAAGAGAACTTGTTGGAATTCAATAAAGGATCCTTAGGACAGGGGTACCATATTAATTTTATGTCAATTTCTAAGAAGTTCGTTTCAAATAAGTTGAGAGGTAGGGCTCTAAATTTCCGAAAATTTACTGTTTATCAGCTATTAAAACTTAAATAAAATAAAGAAAAACTCATCACTAATCCCTCGTGTCATACACATCTTCATACTCCAATTTGACACCCCTGCCTTAGAGGAACCTGGAATCAGCAAGACAACTCAGAATTGGAAAATTTCTAATTTAATTTTTTTCATTTAATGTATATTTTTCAGTCATTTTAAAAATATACTGTTTTAAATGATCAAGATAAATAATTTAATAAGAGCTTTATTTAACAACTTTAAAAATTTTCATTTTGAAAGAAGCTGGATGTTTGCAGAATGAAAAAAAAAAAAAAGATTTATCTTCAATTTGATAAAAACATTTATTTTCTAACACATATAATTCCAATAATAATTTAGTTTCTAATTCAATTTCTAATTTAGTCTCCATTCCATAATTTAATAGTTTAGTTTTAGTAATAATTTAGCTTCTAATTTTATCTTGCGGCAAAGAAAATTTAATTTATTTCAATATATATTTTAATGCTATTTCTAAAATATACTGCTTGAAATGACAAAGCTGAATATTTTTTACGTTCGAACGCTGTCAAAGAACATAAAAAAATTATTGTAAAAGAAGCCAAAGAAATTTGTTATAATGAAGATTTTAAATCTGAGAAGGTATATAAGGTACCACTTAAGGGATTGGTGGAATTTGGAAGTGTTTTTTTTTTAATGTATGAACTTAGAATTTCAAAAATTTGAACACATATAAACTGAAATATAAGTAAATTAATCAAATTAATTTTTTTCTTAGATCACTTGACATTTTTGTATAATTCATTTTTATAGAAATTTGATTAATTCTTAAAATTCTCCTTGAGATTTCATTTTTGATAGATTCCTACAAAATGTTCACCAAGTATTCCTAATATCTATTAAAATCGAAATGGGTATTCGTTTTGAATTTCGATCTATTTATATTATCAAAGCTCAATTCAGTTTCTAAAGCTCGAAGTTTTCATGAATATTCTATGTACAGAAGTAAAAGTATTTCTTATAAATTTACTTTTCAATCTATGTACAAAACAATACCCAAATATGTCCAAGAGACACGTTTAAGTAATAATAATACAGAAATAAAGAATTGAAAATTATATTGCAAAGAACATTTTAAAACCCGACAAAAGTATTTAAAAAAATCGAAATTTCATAAAAATTATCTGATATATAAAGTACTTTTAAGTAGTGAATTTCACTTCTTTCTAATTATATTAATTTGCCATAATTATAATACTTTATTCATAATTATTTCTAATTGTTTAGTTATTTTTGCGTGTGCATACAAAGTTTCATAAATTTAATTTAATAACTTTCATAAACGCAATATAGCTTCCATTGTTCCCTTTAACGTATAAAATAAAATAAAATTTATAACTCTCGTTTGTGGATATGAAACCACTCTTTACCAATAAATTTATATTTAATTTTGTTTTATTACTTTTACTTTGTTTTCAAATTTTAACTATATTCTGACAAAGACTTTATTTATCCTGTCTAAAACTAAAAAATAATGTTCACCTTGCTGTTAATTCAGACACCTTCTTCATTAGTGCATATTTGCACACGTGTTTAAAATTAAATATAAAGATAAATGTTTGTGCTTCACGCTTTGGAATAAAATACATCCGAAATGTTTCGAAAAAAATTAATGATTTGTATGCTAAAAGAAACCACGTACAAACATTGAAGAGAATCTGAATGTGTTATTAAGAGACCTTGACATACTAATTTTTTAACGACATTCGTGTGTTTTTTTTTTCCTATTCAATGTTCCTACATTTTAATTATTTTCAATTTTACGACTCAGCATTACGTTCTAATTCTATTGGTTGTGAATTTTGGAGCTAGTTGACAAACGCTTAATTGTGTACCATATTTTACTTTCGCATTCGATTTTTACATATATTGTTAATCTTCAGAAAATCAACCACTGTTACAGTTTTGTTAAAGAATAATTGTAAATATTTCTCAGTTATTTATTTTGATTAAAAGTAAATGACTAAATATAAATGCATACATATTTAGGGATGGCTGGAGAAAAAAATTTATAGATACATTCACACTTTTTCCATCTCTATCTCTTTTTCTTCTCACTCTCTCTCTCTCTTCCTCTCTAACTCACTCACTCTCTTTCTCTCAATCGCTCCCATCTCTCTTCTTGTTATCACACACTTCACTCTTTCTTTCACTCACTCTCTTTCACTTTGCCCTCATCCTCTCTTGTTATCTTTCATTTTTTTCTCCCTTTCTCTCTCTCTCTTTATATATATATATATATATATATATATATATATATATATATATATATATCTATATATGTGTGTGTGTGTGTGTGTGTGTGTGTTTCGCTCTAACTCTCCATATTTGTCATTCTCTATCTTTCTTCCTCTCTCTCTCTCCCTCTCTTTCTCCCCCTCTCTCTATCTTTCTCACTCTCTCTTGATCTTCTCTGTAGCATAGTTTGCAAAGGCGTCGATATCAGAAAAAGACGTTTGCGAGTTCGAAGCCCTTGCCTTCAAAAATCCGAAGTGTTCATTAATGGCAGCTGGGGTACTTAAAATAGGTTCATGGTCACAGTATCCTCCATGTCTCTAACGATACATCTGGAGGTGGCAAGCCAAGCTTCGGGATGTTCTTCGTGGTCTCTGATTCTAAATAGGCCCTCTAACGAGGGAACTCTTTATTTTTCTTGTTACAGGAGGAAATGATGGCCATTTAATATCTCCTTCAATCATAAAATTGCCAACAAATATCTGAGGCTGGGTTGTGAAGAATGCTATAAAAACAAGTGACCTCACATCCGAAATGATAATAATAATAGCATAAATAAATGTAAAACTGTATTATAAGCCAAAAACTAGCTGAAATGTTCAATCAAATAGTTGAAACTATACTTCGGATTTTCATAGTTTGTTTTATTTATTTTCTACAAATATATAACCGAATGACCTTTCTCGAGTTCTAATTTACATTACTAATAGCTTCACGGTATAAGTTTCATCTCAGAAAAAGTACCATGACAAGAACAGCTTTAAATTTCCGTTTAATTGCACACTGATGACTGATTAATCATTTCATAATGCTCCTACCCATTTTGTCTGCTTTCTTGGCGTCAAATACATTAGCATGTGAATCTAAATTCTTCACTGTCTTTTATTAAGAGTTCATTCAGTCTAGATTCATTCGCATAATATTGCAATTAGCAGTGAGATCTTCTCCAGCCTTCAGGTGAACGCAACGAATAATAAGAACCAGCCGAACAAATCTTTTTCTTTTCGAAAGCGAGGATGAACAATTTTTACTTCCTTATCAGTATGCTAGAGTGCATTTCGTCAAACGTGTGCTCGACGCGTGCCACCACTGAAGACTAGAGTTCCACGGTAGAATTTTATCACTTGTATTTGAGATGGAAACTCAACTTTATCCAACGAGAGAAGCTGTTGAAAGTTTGTTACACTCTGGAAAGAGGTCGTATCAACATTCCAGTTTATACCATGAATACTTATCAAGTTTGCTTTTAAAATGAATGCTTCTGTGCATTTTGCATAAAGATGCATTTGTTACTGTATTTGTTGCATTTTCTTTATGAGGAAAAATTATTGTATAAAAATTTTGTGTACTTAAAGAATCATCTATAAAATTATTCTTTTCATTAGTGAGCGTAAAATAATGCACAAGAAATCCAATTTACTACTCAAAGAAGAAGTTCAGCCTTCTACTGTTTTATTAAAAAACTAGCATATAGCCCGTCATATGATGGGATCAGTAAAATTTTTAATTTTCTAGAATTGTAAAATACCTTATAAGGCAGGTAAAAAAATGGTTTGATTTTTGAATGAGAATTATCTGTACACGCTCAATAATTTGTTTATCTTTACTGACCTCTTGTTAGTTGCCAACTTTAATTCATCTTGTCATATTACGGGATAGGATGGACAGCAGAGGTTTTAATATTGACAATGATTATATGGCGGTATATATAAGTGATGTCCAAAATTTAGCGAATCGATTGCAAACCGTGTGGTTATGTATACAAAACAAACACACAAATTCATAATTTTCAAAGATATATAACTTAAAGGGTATTTATTAGTCCGTGAAATAGACTCCCAGACTTTTATGAAAAGAATTTGTCATTAATACTGCTGATAAAATTTTCATTTCAACAAAAAATAATCGATGATTAAATTTAAAATTAGCACATATGTACCTAATCTATTATTTAAGCCAAATGTAAAAGAAAATTATTTACGTTATATCTAAGTTCAGGGATAAAACGTATGAAAATAATGCATACGATATTTAAATAATTTAAAATAAGATATTATTAAAGGAGTTGGTTAAAGGAATGATGTCATAATGTTTGAAAAAGTGTTAATTTTACCTATTTATTATGTGATACATTTAATGTTCTGCTCTTAACCGGGGACAACAGAGCTTGAAATGATGTCATTAAACACTCGAAAAGGGGGAAGAGGTGGATTTCGAACGTTTTCGAACTCGCTTTGAATTTTGCTAACCCTAACTCAGCAAAAATACCATACGGATGCCTCTCTCCATTCCAGGTACAATCGTCTCATAAATTCGCGGACAGACGGACAGATAGATAGACAACTTAGGCTATTATTATATAGGGGATATCAATGGTTTCAAAACAAAGAGGATGTAAAGGAAAAATTCTATTAAACACTTAATGTTCGCTTTATATTGAAATCAAAGTTTTATTTATGTTATGACACTGATTTCGTGTTTCTCTCCTCGTAAGATTTCGACCTGAAACCAAGTTATTGTTTCAGAGTAACAGTGACTAGTATAATCCCATAGATAAGCAGAACGAACCTATACAAATGGATTAATAAAGATACTTTTAATAAGTAAATCTTGTTTGAAATGAAATATTCATTGAGAGGTTAATTTAGATATAACATCTAAGATTACTTGTACGACCTTCAATAAGGGAATAATTACTTTATTTATTATAGGGAATAAATATCAACTACTTCTAATTAGAAAATTTGTAAACATGTACCAATTTAGCATATTAGATTATAAAGCAGGTTAGATCTCAAGATGACAGAAATAAACTGCTCCTAAAATATTTCCTATACATATTAAAGTAACATAATTAAATATCATTTTGTTCATTTATAAATTAACTACATTATAATTTCTGCTTACCTCGCATGCAACTGCTGTAAGATTTTTTATAGCATTGACACAGTTTTAACATCAATTTCTGAGTGGTGTACTGAAAAGCTTAAATTTTGGAATATTTTTCATAAAACTCATGGCATATACATGCTTCAACCATTTCATCTAGAGAAAAGAATATTTTCGTTTAAGTTTACCTATCTGATTTTGTGACTTTCAGACGAGGCATCCCTCTTATCTTCCTCCTATAATGAGTGACTTGGCAATGCGGTCCGCGTAAACTAGAAGCCACATGCGGCCTTGCCAAAGGGTCTTAAAATCCTGCAGAAAGCACAGCTCGCCTTTTTTTTAATGCTACATTCAGACCCCTTTTTTATTATTATTATAATCCTTAACTAAATCATGTGGTCAGGTTATTTTTTTGTCCCTCCCCTCCCACAGAAGTTATGCGAGGTTCTGGAGAGCATTTTTTGATTAAGCCGATTTATGGGGGTTTTTTGGCCTGGGCCGTTTACAGTGGTTCGTGGGAGACAAAACTTCGGCCCAGGGTTGTTGCTAAATTTTCGTTTTATTATTATTTTTTGAGGGTGATGAAGGTTTACCATTAAGATATGCAATAATCCCAATTCTGTTACGCCAATTTTCAGCCCAACATTTCAGGCTGTGGGGTTTACGCCATCTTTACTATTTCCCTCGTCTTGGGCACAAGACAAGCATGAACATCTAGTTCTCTCCCACCTTTATCTTCAAATGCATATCTGATGCTGTAGCTCGCTCATGGCTCATGTGGAGGGATGTGCGCCCGACGGGTACTTCGAAGGAAGACTACTGCGTGGGGCGAACTGCCAACCGCCGTCACGCTAGGTTTGAAGGACCTCGCGACCCAATGAGCCCTGTTTGAAGCATGAAATGTCTGCTTTTGTTTTGTGCTTAAAAGTATACAGGTTTAAAATACCAGACAAGTTATCCTGTATGATTCCTTTTCTAAGATTTTTATTACGAAAATAATTTCATTTCATGCAATTTTTTCTACCCTTGCATTTAATGAATCAAGTTAATTTTCATTACCTACTAACCATTATGTGATGAATACATTTTTAAATATATTCACAATTGTGGAGAAGACAAAAGATTTAATGTTTGAGATAAGATATACTTATTAAAATCATATACAATATTAAGCATAAGATATATTCATACTTTTTCTTTTAAATCCAGAAATGAAAATTTTTCATTTTCGCTTCACTGAATAGAACTTTAAAATATCTTCATGGTTCAACCTACAAATTAAGTTTATCGATTTTCTCCTTAGAATGTAAAAAAGTAAAAGAAAAAAAGAAAAAAAAGTTTAAAAAAAAAGAAGGGGCATGGAAATAAAAATAGCATTTAGAAAAAAGAAAACTTTTTTAAAATAAATTTCGCGGGACATTAAAACCTCTATTAAAAATAGTTTTAAACATATGTTCTTTAAAGCAAATGTTTTTTAAAACATGAAATTCTGGTTTTTACAATTAAAAAAAATTAGAAGCCATTCACTTCGGTATGTTAACCTCAAAGCGTCGCCAGAGGAATGTTTGCTTCTCTTACTTCAATATTGAGATCATTGACATAATGCCTGAAACAAATATAAATTGACAATAATGGCAGTAGCTTAAGTGTATTGAGTGATAAGTGACATCTGCTTTCACATCGTCAACATAGACATAAATAATTTATGAGGCCATTTATAATATCCGATAATTATCATTCTCTCTATTAAATTACATCTTATAAGGAGTTGTATTTTATAAGAAGTATATCTCCTATTAAATGCAGTGTTAACATGGTATCAGAAATTATTCTTGATTGTTATGTCCATAAACTTATGTGTTACACAGATAAATAAATTACAAAAGGTAGGTTTCTAACCTCTTCATAGAATTACTAATGAGTTACAAATGATTGGTAGGGCGTCCAAGTTATATTGTATTTATTTGACGTCTAACAATTTATTTAGTTGCTTTTGCTTCTTGTTCTGCTATAGAATCTTCCACAAAATAATGAGTTGTTGATAAATGTAATGGATATTAAATTCGTTACTTTAACAAATCTATATTAGTGACTAATATCATTATCTTTAGTATTAATATTTGTATTACCGTTAAATCATCTATGAAAAATGACTGAATAAATTACGTTTTTCAATAAAATTAAAATTAAACATTTAATTTATTGATTTCACAGATTTTGTAGATTAAAACAAAAATACAGTGGCTCCGCTTAATATGATTAGTTTGGGACACCGTTATTGTGATAACAATAACCGATTGATAATAATAAACGATATACAAAATTAGATAAATTCCCCCCCCTTTAATTCACACTTACTACATTTAAAATAAAATGAAAAAATTCACTTTATATTTATGTACTGTATATTATTATCTTTTAAGACACAAGAATTGTTTATATAATAAAAATAATTGATCAATTGTTAATTGTTGATTTCTACAATTCTTTCTAAGATGCTCATTAATAAATCGTGCATAACCATAATGTTTTTTAAAGTCATCGGAGCGGTGTTGTACTCTACGGTTCAACACTTTCAATGCAATTCAGAAGCTGAGAAATGTTTAACTGCACTGCAGCATTGAGCTGACTCATAGTAGCCTGTCATAACAATTGAAAATTTCGATATTTAGTTTTAATGTTAAATCATTACTCTTTCTGGCTTCCATATCAACAAACTACATTTAAGCGAGCAGGGCATAAAATGTGAATACCCTCCTTCTCAGTTTCGAATAGAATTTGTTGCCTTTTGCTTATCTGACAACTCTTGACCACCAGCAGGGTGTGAGTATTTCTGAAAAATTCCAGGACCGTGTTTACCCTACTTCTTTGTTTTTTTCTCTAGGTGGAAGAGGGAGAATTCTCGGAAACTGAAACAAGAACGAAATGAAAGAAAAGAATGGGTTACTTCTGAATACATTGTGAATATTCCTTTGCCAGTGAAAATGAGGTTCGAAAACGAATAACATTAACCGATGTAACGGTCACATAAAGCGATCATTTTAACATACAAATGAATAGAGAAAATCGGAACCAAGTGATTTCGATAGCAATAAGCAATTGATAACATTAAACGCGATCACATTAAGCGGGGTCCGCTGTAGATCAATTCATTTATAAACACTCACAGGATTTCACAGAAAGAATTAGTAACTGAACTTTCTCGTCCAAGCCTTCTAGTTCAGATGTTACTAATAATAGCAAACATACACTAATAAAATTAAGTTGGCACAACATAAAGTAGGAGTAATAACATTGGGGATTTATAAACATATGATTGAGAATATTAATTTTCTTTTCTTTAATTTTTTTAGTAGATAGCGAAGATGCATTTATAAATGGTGGTCCAAGGAGTAGTGACCCTACCCGAAATATTTTCAATGTACACATTTACAAAGCTATTTTAAACTTATTAAAATGTGTATACATTACCAGTTTCTACTGCAAGTATTGAAAAATCACTTTCAACCTTAAAAAAATTTAAAAATATTTTTTTGCAATAGAACGGGTTACAAGAGTTTGACAAATTTAGCATTTCTTTCTGTTCACATAACTAGAAATTCAGAAGAATGTTTGAACAAACTGACTTTAGAAGACCTTAATTTACTACTATAAAACGGTAATTTATAATTTACTGAAATTTATGGCATATTTATGTATGCAGACATAGCTGTAGATATATGTTTAATACTTATGTATATATGTGTTTCTGTTTTCTGTATAGACATTTGTGTGATGAAATTTTATGAGATTGAAAATAATTTATTAAGATTTTAGATCAAGATTTTAGACTGTCCTCGAAAAAAAAATTAGGCTATGTTACTGGTAGATGAATTAAAATAATAAATTAAATTCTTTTTCTAATACCACTGTTTACAACAAGGAATATGATTTTTTTATTTGTAGTATCTAAACGTTTTCATAGTGTATTAATAGAAAATTCCGCGTACTTTGGTTCATATGTCTTGAGTTATTCCCTTTACTGTAGTATTCGATTGAATGGACGGAAATTGATAATCAGTTTAAAGTTAATTTCTCGAGAAAGTATTCAGATGTAAATGGTTTTCGGCAAAGGGGACAGAGAGCAAGTAAAGAAATCCAAACAGCTTACTACGAAAATTGCAATTTGTTATTTTTATTAATAGTAACAAATGTTTGTCGGTATTTAAAGTCTTTCGTTGCTAATTCTTGGAACAAAAAAAGCCATTATAGAGTACTTAATTTGAAAATATTTAATAGCATAAATAGTACAATCTATTGAGGCAGCAATGAATTTAACGGTAATAAGTTAAAAATTACAGTTAAAAGAAATAAAAGGGAAAAATTTCTAAAAAATCCATTTTTGTTGAATATGCCTTTAAAATATTGGTTGACGTTATAACGAGTTGACGCTTTAATTTATTTTTAACTTTATAAGTTT
>CM063506.1:153401831-153426831 GCA_032207245.1 Pardosa pseudoannulata | reverse complement strand
ATCCATTCTAAAACGACATCATTAGGGATAAATTAGTTCATTTTAACCCTTTGGTCACTCATTTTTTTTTTCTTTCTGTGAAAATTACGCCAAAAAGTATGTGTTTATTATTGTGTTCCTCAAATATACAAATATCTGAGAGAAAAACATAAATATTTTCGAAAAAGGGAATTTAAAAAAATTATTTTGGTTCCAAATTAAATATTGTATAAAATGTATTATCAGGTGTTCCCGAAAAATGTATATCTGCTGAATTCGGGGAGAAAGCAGTTAGACGATTAATAAACATTAGTTTTCTAACCGTTATTATCTTCACTTGCATATGCGTTGTAGCGGTCGGATGCCTGGTTCAGCGCTATCATTCCTAGTCCTGTTCTCAGCTAAAAAAAGAAAAAATCTGATTACAGATAGTATAACTTTGGCTTCCGTCAAAGGTGTACAATTTGTTTCTTTCTCTTCCATACGTAAATCTGTGTTGAGTTGAGAGGAAGAGAGACATTCCATATAATTTACCTCATAAATTGTTTTTGAATTTTACGGAAAAGAAAAGTAGCAACCTACTATTTTTGACATATATTCAAATTAAAATTCAGAAATAAGTATGTAGTAGAATTGTGACTTGATTTTCCCCAAAAATATTTTAAATATTTCGAAGAAAATTTTTATAATGTTCTCTATTTATTTATATAACTTTAAAACGTTGCATTTTTTTTATTACGTTTGAAAAGAGTGTTTGACTGAGTGTCATTTGTAAGGTGAAAATGGGTGATTGCAAACAGTAAATAATCCAGATGAATTTAAATTTCTAACTTTGAACTGCAAATATTTCCTTACATTATATCATGTAAAAAATGCTTGTTATTTCTATACCCTTTATTGTGTACACGTATGTGTAAAGCAGATGAAAATTGAGATAATGTGACTTCATATCAATGATTTTCTCATTTTATAGCTTCTTTTGATATTTTCTGTAAGGTGATGAAATCAAGTTGTAATTAATTTTACTTTTTGGAAATGGGATTTAGATATCTATGTCATACATTTATAAAATTTAAATATAAGCATTAAAAAAAGAGCTTTAGATTTTTTTTTTCTT
The DNA here is from genome assembly GCA_032207245.1 of Pardosa pseudoannulata. NCBI lineage: Eukaryota > Metazoa > Arthropoda > Arachnida > Araneae > Lycosidae > Pardosa > Pardosa pseudoannulata. The sequence goes on along the minus strand of CM063506.1, from coordinate 153,425,735 downwards.
CCTTTAACCGGCATGATTATGAAACTGTATTCCACTTATCTTCTTTAAGGATAATCATTCTTAAGCACAAAAATATTATGAAATCATATATCTTCCAATATCTATACTTTCATCATTTAACCGCAGTTAATATATAAATAAAAATAACTATCCATGAATAATTTTAAAATCTTTGAGATTTTCTCGCTAGATATAGTATATATAACAACACGAAAATTAAAAAAACAAATTGGTTATATGCTATTTAAAAGATTTAAACAGGAGATAATTACTTTATTATTCTTAGTGAACAAGGATGTATAATTTAATTTGCTTTTGTATTGCTACAAATTATGTACTTTTATTCTGATTGTTTATAATTATCATAAGCTTGAAGTTAACTTAAATGATTCTATGATTATAAGATGTAATTTCCTTAACCTTATAGTTATTATAGAATCCTAATATTGCACACAAATTTAATAAGTTTGAAACAGGAAAGCTTATTTATTGCATAATTTTCCCAACTTTAACCAATCATCGTAACACAATTTATTTTATATAGGACTTACATTGAATGATCAATTATTTACATCTGTATCGCATGTATATTTTAACTCCGTTTGTCATATTTATATCTGTTTTGTTAGATATGTCTTCCAATTTCCTTCTATTGGGACCTTACTAGATTCTTTTTATATAGCCATAAATTACTTTGTATCTATAATAACGCTGAAACATAATATTGAACAGTGTTATTTTGTAAAATAACGTAATTAATTTTTCGATGTTCGTGTACGCATTATCGGGTGTAGTTGACTATAATAGTTTCAAAGTTTAAAATTTTCTTTAAGTTAAATAAACACTAATATTTATACCACAATAAATGGGGCATAATTATATTTACATCCTGGCATAGCAAAGGAAGCGATGTGGGTGTTTTAACCCTTCCCCACGAAGATTGCTAATTAAAGACTATATCCCAAGTCTCGGTTGAAAATTTTTCTCTGTGCAACAAGAAAACTGCACATTCTTCGCCAGTAAAGGGTATCATAAACACGTTGACGTGTGATAAGGTCTTAAGTATTGCTATATTAATTTTATAAAACGATTTCACCCTATTCCCTGATTTGAATATAACTGTTATTTAAGACCTTGATCAGAAAATAATATGGAATCAATTGCAAAAAATTTACCATTCTTTTTTTTAACTTCGTAGATATATTCCTCCTAGTTGATGTATGATAGCAAAACTGAGTAATACAATATGTATAAAAATACAAAGTAATGAGAGGAACTTCTACCATATTTTCCAAGAGAAAAACCCAAACAAATTTCTATTCATTGCCTCGTTCATAAACGGTCCAAATAAAAGAGGTAGGTATGGTTGACAAACCTTTTTCCTAGCTTTCATTACCAGTCGAATCAATGGCAACGAAGCAATTAGAGACAGTAACGCATCCGCTCTCCGTGACCCCCGACGAACCATTTCCTCCCGAATAATTACAGTGATATTTCTTCCCGTCATATACCAACGCTCATATGCGCAGGACCCAATTTGGAACCGAGAACCGTTGGAAAAATGCAAAACCTGTCCCACCACATCGTTGAGAATAAATTGAACACTTCAAAAAAGACGTACACGATTGTTTCATGTCTTAAAAAAAAATAAATAAACCCAATATGCACTTTTTTAAGATATATTAATATTTTTTTTCCATGATAAGAAATGGAATTCCTTGTTAGATTGATACAAAATAAATAGGTTCACTCTCTCTCTCTCTTTCTTCCTTTTTTGAGTAGCACCCTATTAGCTAAGCATAAACCGGAGCACCCCAAGCAACTTGCGTTTTCTCTTTATAAATATATCTTCATCAGTAGGACAACCGTTGGAGTCATTTCTACTTCAAGCAAAGTCTATTCTTTTATGAAATCCAGTAATATTTTTTATGTATTTATAATTACTATTTATTTATGTATGTATATTATATATATACATATAAATAGTGATAAAAAATAATACGCTTTAATAAGGTATATATTAATACATTAATTTTCTAATATAAAACACTACAAATGAATATAAAAATGAAATGCATAACATTCTCTCTCTCTCTCTCTCTCTCTCTCTCTCTCTCTCTCTCTATATATATATATATATATATATATATATATATATATATATTATATATATATATATATATATATATATATATATATATGCATATGTGTGTGTGTGTCTAAATACATATTTGTGTGTGAGAGAGAGTGTGTGTATGTACATACACCCGTCGACATTCTTTACAACAACAAAAGTAGGTAGCAATGTTCCGGCATTTTAGTGTTAAAAGAATTGTTGTTCTCTAATCTCCTAACAATTTTTCTTTTTTTTTTTTTTTTTTTTTTTTTTTTGCAAAGAGAGGAATATTTTGTGTCTATGGAATAAAAAATAAACAATGTACCCAAATAATTTACTTGTTTATTCTTTAAACTTTTTGTTACAGTAGTTCTAATTAATATATATATATATATATGTGTGTGTGTGTGTGTGTGTATATAATATCTTAAAACACTCTTACAATATTTCATATTTAAGGTTCATTTGCGTATGAAAACTTCAAAATTAATTTAGGAAATAATTAGTAATAAAAGTAGTAAATTTAAAATTATGTATATGATCACGATTTTTACCTGATATAAAAATTCAATCAATGTGAATTATGTTAAAGATTGAAAATTTCAGAAACTAGCCTCTAAACGAGTTAAATATTCAAATTTTGAAATAAATACATTTTAATGTCAAAATATATGTATCCAAAACTGCTTGAATCTAAATATCATATTCAGTTTTAGAAATATCGCTGCAGCACCTAATTAATATTCTTATCCATTTTCCAGCAATGCTTTTTATTTTAATCAATGAGAACTTTAACAAATCAAAAGTTTACTACAGTAACTTTTATAAATAAATAATAATTTCGACATAAAAAAGCGCAGTTTTATTAAATTACAAAATTATACTTAAATATGAATTGACAGCTTTTCCCAAGCACAAATTCATGTAGTGTATCTATTTATCTACCTACCTAACTACCTATATACATATATATATATATATATATATATATATATATATATATATATATATATATATATATATATATATATATATATATACATATATATATATATATATATATATATATATATATATATATATATATATATACATATATATATATATATATATGTGTGTGTGTGTGTGTATAGGGAGAGAGATGTGTGAGTGTGTAAACATATGTACATTTACATGAGTGTGTTTACTTTCGTATGTGTTAAATTTAATGCTCTTGATTAAGTTCGTTTAATGGAATTCCGATAATTTAATATGATATTCAATAATTACATTATAAAAATTTCGTCCTTCAATAAGCGTGCTATACAATTTAATAAAGAAGCACAGATTAAAAATAAGAACCACTTTATGCTCAAACCTGTTCCGTTAATTAGGAGGGTTTATCATATCAAGATCAAATAATGATTTACATATTCATTATTCGCCACGTGGTACTTGAGGAGATTAACTTACGCTACCCGTCACTAAAAGAGGGACAAATCCAAAATAATCAATGTAATCAGAAAGAATGGAGGTATGTGTAAACAATCTGCATAATTTAAATAACTTTCAGTTGATTTTTGGATTAAGAATTTTGTCGCATGTTTCAGTAAGTCATTAAGTTAGATTGACAATTATGTTAGCACATCACGTAATTAATAAGGTGAACAACAAAACGGCTGAATGAGAAAGGTAAGTTTTAAACAGTTGGGACTGAAAAAGAGAGTAATGTCTTGCACTTCTTCAACCTGAACTTCAATCGTCCTTGTATAGAATCACGTATTATAACTTAAAGCTCAACAAATTTTTAATAACTCTTATTTTGCTTTTTATTATTTTGGTAAAAGGAAAAACATATTGCGAAGTATAGTTAATGTTAGATTGGAGTTCTGAAAGAGATCATCCATCATAATCGAAATAATATATTATGCATTCAAACCCAGTTTTGAGCATTTGATATGAATACTAACTATATACAATGCATGATTTATCGCTATTATTTATGACTAACTCTAAAGGGGGTTTGCTCATCCCGCTGATAACTATTACTCGCGTTCCTTGATAACTATCAGTGGTGGAGAAGCCGAGCACAATTAGTTGGAGAAAATGATTTTTATAAAGTAGTTTCGAGTTAACAAGTATCTACTATCTTTCTACAATCTTTTCTGCATTTAGGGGATTTGTATTAAAAATAACCGCATAAATGTTATTTTAACGGATAAATTTATTTGAAATAAGGATTGGAAAAAGAATAAGATTCCTTAAAATCGTGAATAAATTATTCTACTTATTCAAGATACCCTGGAACGTATTTTGTTTTTACAGTTAAAGAAATACTTATATCAAACTACTTTATAAATAGAAAATTTTTATATTTTGCATTAAACGCACGAAGTCCAAATATGTAATTGACCAACTAAAATATTTTTTGTTACAGACTTTAACAATTTCGATGTAAAACAGTTATTATTTTTAAGAAATAAATCTAACTTGAATGTTATTCTTTTTCTAATTACTCATTAAATTATAAATTTATAAAACTTTTAAGATATCTAACCTAATATATTACTTATTCACCGTTTATCAAGTGTAAAATATCCTTATAAAAAAGTTAACACAATCATAAAAAAAGAAATGAAATTAGGGATCTTTTAAGAGACAATGAATAAAATGATTCTCTTTCATCACGTAAAGGAATGACAAATTTCGCCTAAAATTTTATTGAAATACTTATCCTCAGGAAATATTTCCCCTACCTAAGTTATAAAATGAGATGAAAAATATTACTTTCAAATTTTCAAAGCATAGTACCGATAAACTTATTACCGAACTCCTGTAAGACGGGAGTAATTTCACATGACATTAATAGCATACATTTTCAGAATACTTCGCACAATTCTCCCAATCTTTTAGCTACTAGTATACCTTCAAAGAAACAAACGCATCAATAGCCTCTTTAAATGTCCCTTCCTAGGCAAAAAAAAAAAACAAAAAAAAAAAAAAAACTTTATCACGTATTTATTTATTTACTTATTGGCTGGGTGAATAATGTAATTTGCAGTCCGTCTCTGTAAAATATACCCTCAAAAATGCCCAATATGAGTGATGAGGAAAAATTCAAGAAATGCCCTTTACATGTCGAATTCTCTACTACTAAATGTCTGTTATTTCATTTTTTTTTCTTCTCGCAATAGTTATTGACCGTTTTCCTTCCGTGTCAAAAGAGGGAGGGGGGACGTAACGTTTTTGTGCGTCGGGGAATCGCAATTTCTCCATTGAAATCCCTTTGAAATGGACGCCTCGGAGATGTCATAAAGGGGGTAGGGGGTTGGCAAAGAATGATGGTCCGGCCGTTTCAACCCGTCTTCTTCCTCCGCCGCATCCGAACGACCTCGGATGACCTGAGGATGAAACAATATGCAGCCGCGCGAAAGAAAAACCGTAACGGACAATTCTGAGACAAGACAGCGGGACGCGGTCCCACATAAAATCCACGCATCCATAATGGCAGCCAGAGAGCTTGCTTCATAACTCAGCGCCGGTCCTGAATGGGAGCTAATCTTTTGACGTGAATGCTGGATGATCCCGATTAGTTTATGAGCTATCTCTCACTCGCTGCTTAAGACTTCCGTGTCCCCCTTCGTTGCGAGTTATTTCTAGCATGCCTTTGTGCAAACCATTTTTCCTCCCTTAATCCTCACCCTTTCTCTACGACTTAACCTCCCGCCCTCCGACCCCCGAAAAGGTTTTAAATTTTCATTAAACTCTTTCGTCACCGCTTTTTGGCTTCTCTTCTCGAATGTCGTCTCTTCGCTCTTCTCTCTCTCTTTTTTCCCCATTTAATCCCCCCGATGTTGCTCCCCCCTCCAAATTGGGATCGAAGCGACAATGAAGGCAGCCTTCTTGCTTGATGACGCCATTGTTGCAGTTGACAGGATCAAGTTCGGTGACATAAAAAAAAATACGAGGACAAGGAAAAGGGGAAAAAAGATCGGGACTCGTGTTCCAGAGGAACCGTCAAGGGTGCAAATATGTACCGAGTACGAAAGCATTCTAGAATCGGCTTCAGACATCTAATGCAACGATCTATTCTCATTCCATCTACTGTGATGGACTTTTATACATTCCATGTGTGCCTCTCTGATATACTTTGGGGGAAAAAAGCGGTTTGTAATGAATGCAGGATGTAAAGCAATACAATGAGAAATTCCAGCTTCTGTTTAGATATTAAGTTTAAGAATCGGTTGTGAAAGACCGTCATGCACATTATCTTTTACATGTACACATAATTATATGAATATATTTTATAATAATGCCGCATCGCAATTAAAGTCAACATTTTTAGGGTTAACAATTCATATATCAGAAAGAACTTGTAAATGAGTATATACAACAGATAATTTCACTAACATACTTTACGACCATTTAATCAGTTCATTTTCTTACTGCAAAATACACCTAAAATACTAAACTTTAAGAAAAGATTCAAAGAAGTCTACAAATGAAGGGTATATGTCGCGTGCTATCGACTGTTTAATTTCTATGAAACAATTAATCTCCAAAGATATATTTAAAAAAAAGATATGGTATAACAATTGTAATTTAAAGCAACCTGCAGTTGAAAATTGTTTAAAAAAAGTAGATGGAATGTTTATAGTATAAATGATCAGTCAAAGAAAATCAATCCGCATTTAAAAAACTGGTATTTAAAAATATTATCATTATCACAGTTCTTCGTAAATTTTTTTCGTCCTCGCTCATCTCCAATTTTAGCTAAATAAAACATTTTAAACATTCTTGACTCCTTTTTCACATTAAAGACAAAAAGAGCTTAATAAATACCACCAGCCCTTGCTTTGTGGGAATGGTAATAATGAAAGGAGATGCACGTGCAAGGAAACTTGCCGGGTGTCATCATTTTAATCAAATGAAAGTGTTGAATTTTAGAAAACATAATTTTTCAACTTTTTGCAATTAAAAAGTAGGAAATCTGTATGATGTTTGATATGGCCTATGATCTCTAAGGAAATAAACTGCTAAAAATTTCGTAATTTTATAAAAGTTAATCAAAGCCTGGTGATTTAAGAAATTGCGACAGAAAAGACAAGATGTTAATTAATATTTTTTTCTTTCACGGGCCAGTTCTTATGTCTCTAGACTTCTCCGTAAGGAAATATCTGTAGGAATTAACTTTAGGGACTATTTATCAGTGCACGTGTGTTTTGCCTGATCTACAGTCTCAACGCAATTCTTTTAAGTGCGTATTGTATCCATGAAGGGTGAGTTTTTTTGGGGCGGAATCGAAATTTTAAGCAATTCTTTCTCCATTTCTTCTGCATGGGTGGACCTTCTCGAAGTCTCTCCCTTTTTATGCGGAGAAAAAAATTGATTTTTTAGAGGAATGGCTCTCTCCAGGCGGAAGTCTGGTTTTTTGGCTGACCGGACCGGAAGCGGACAGGTCTCTCTCTCCCTTAGCGCGCATGCGTGAGTACACACCCCAAAAAGCATGGGCCCTTTCTTCTTCGAAATCCTTCCAGTAACCTAGAAGATTTTCGATTTATTCATAAAAGGGAGGGGGGTATAGAGATCAGAAGGGGGAGGGGGTTCGTCTTTAAGAAGCTAAACTTGGATGAACTTTCTATTCAGGGACCAAGAATAGGGCCGAGGGGAGAGGAATAAAATAAATAAAGCAAAAATCGGGAGCAATGCGAACCGTGGGTGCGGCTCCGGGCCCAACAATGGCAGAAAGGGGCCCCGGTGGAGGGTATCGAGTGCAGGGGAGCCTCAAGATGAAAGGGGGATTTCCCGGACAATGCCAGACAAGTGTGGTCGATAGCCTTTGTGTTCGGGCTGCAGGTAGAAAAGCACCTTTACCCATAACCACCTCTATTCAGAGCCCCGGGCTCCTGATCCGAAATAAACCCAAGAAGAGGATCAAGGTCTTTGGCGAGCTCTAGATATTCAAAATAATTATAAAGTATAATTTCAAGCCCCACCGTACATTTCTCTCGGTGAATCTGCTTTTTGCATCCTCTTCTTCTTTTTTTTTTCAAAGTGTTTTGAAAATCGAGCACAAAAAAAAAATAAAGGAAAAAAAAGCTTCGATTAAAGTACTATTTCTTAAAAAACAATCATTTCATTATGAGGTATTTAAATATCTCTCCCGCTTGGTATGGTCACTTCATCTCAATTATGATTTTACAATCTAGAAATTAATTCAGGATTATCAGTATTCTCTGCAGAGCAAGTGAACTATTAACCTCTAGTTTTTATTTTTCTACTTTGTTCAGTTCTACAAATCCGTTTCCTGTCCAATATTAATTGTCTCTTTTCTGTTTCAGATAGCTGCCGTCATCTCCCAGCAATAATCAGAAATAGTCATTACTTCGAGTTCATCACCTTCCAAGAAAGTGTGCCATTCGTTTTCCAACCCGCAGAGGGGGGGAGGAAGTTTCTCGAACTTTGCATCCGAAGAATTCGTGTTCCCGGGGCAATCGGGACTGAACTGAATTTGTGGGGGCGGTTGCTGAAAGAAACCTTTCCTCGACGTCGACGGAACTCCGGCCCAAGAGCTCCCCCACCCTCTCAAGGGGTCAGCCAAGCGTTCGTCCACGAGATTCTCGTTCGTTTCCTGCCGCAAGCGGAAGTTCGTGCGCCCGCAGAACACACCATTTCCTCGAACACGTTTTTACGAATGAATCGGTGGAAACCCAAGACGCTGCAGAAATTTGCTCAAGACTATAATGAACACTGAAATAATCCTGTACAGTTTTTGCTCAAATTATTTATTTTTATAGTTAGAGAATTTCTCGGCACTCTTTTTGAGAGCGCTGAAGTCATAACTCGGGGATTTTGAAAACAAAGTGCAGAAAGGAAAAGTAAACAAAAACCTTTTGCTGGATTTCAGGAGAACCTACATTCGCAGGAAAACAAACGCTTGTCAATCGGTGTGATTGTTTAGTTTCATATCATTTACATCTCGTTAATACAGTTCGTTAAAGCCATATTGGTATTCAAAGTAAAATCATTGCTCAACAATTGCGCAGAAAAGTAAATCATTCATTAAAAGTGCTCATTTTTAAAAATGGATTAATATTAATTTTCACTAGATTAACTATGCATTTGCTTTTAAAAATATTTCATTTAAAGATTTTTACAGACCATTTAAATTCATATATATACGTATGTATACATATATACAAGGCCGGCTCAGGTGTGTACGGTACCCCTTAACAATTCTTCAATTTTTGCCCTATGAAAAAATTTTACCTTGAAATGAAATCCTTAAAATAGAAAAAATTTCCAATTTTTCCATTTTAATGTTTTATTGATACTTATGTAATATTTTAAAAACATTCTACAGCAACATTTAAAATATTTCAAAATAAAAAAACATTAACTGTTTCACTTTTCTTAAATACAGGCTTTGAAAAACTTAATTTTTAAGGATGCAATGATACAATTCGCGCTTGATTTCTTTTCACTTTGAAAGCAAATTTTTCAGTTCCCCTGGCAACAGTATTAAATGTGTCAAAAGTGTGGTCAACATCATTACATTTCTATATATATTACAAATGTACTTATTTTTCAAAAAATGATATAATTTACTTTTTATATTAGCTCTTTGATTATTCCATATTTGAAAGAAGTGAATTCATTTAATTTTTTACCACAGTGCATACTATTCATTGTAAGAAAAAATAATTGTTATAAAATTACGAAAAAAGGAAATATTTTCATAAAAATGTCAAAGTTGAAAATATGAAGTGCCTCCTTTATAATAGAGCTTCTAGATTGTGCCTAGTGTGCTGTAGCCTAGATCCAGGCCTGTATATGTATATTTGTTTCTACTAATGTGTTACAGGCATAAGTTTTCATAGATTGTATTTTCACATTTCAATTTACTATTTTACTGTAAATTTGTACATAGTTATTCAACCAAAGATGTGAAATTAAAGTAAAAAATATTTAAAAAACTGTCTGTCAGATTGAACAGATGGAAAAATACCCTAATAATTATATCCCTTGTCATATCCGGTATTATAAGAATGTATGTTATAAATACCCTCTCCTATTTCAAAATCTGATAACTTTGTTTTCGCTTCTTAATGGTTTCACGCTGAGCAATTTTCAAAACTTATGCCCGTAAGAGAGCGGATATATTTAAAAATCTATTTCATATGTAAATACTTCGGATTTATTGATCTGTGCACTGTGCCTTTCCTTCAGCTGCGCAGGCTGAGTACTTGCCAGTGTTGTGATAATTACCTCAAAATTACTTACGGTTCAAAGTGTTTAACGTTTTTATGTAGTTTTCTTATATTTTTGTAGTTTGTACTATAGATTTATTCAAAATGTTTTAGATAAAATTTGTTTATATAGCTTTTATAGAATTAGCTCACACAAAGTACTCTATATTTTTTATGTAGGATTACACAGAAATTTTAGATAATAACTGTTTACAAGCAATCCACCACTCATATAGAGCTTATTGTAAAAAATATTTCTTATCCACATTCCATGCCTTAAGAACTGTTTTTCTTAAGAATTTTTACTCTATATATATATAATTCAATGACATATAAAAAAAAACTGGATGTATTTAACCATCAGTCTTTCACTACCGTAAGTGCTATGTAAAGGTCTTATATTTTAACATTTGCTAAATTCTATGCAAATCTAAAAAGTATGCATAAAAATTCATCTATAAAGTTTTTACAAAGTTCAGACTATGTTTTCACTAGATGCTGTAAAGAACTTCCTTAAATGTTATATATAAATACAAGTGTTTTTCTAATAATAATGTTGTCAATGGATCTTAGCAAATTAGAATTTATTATATACTCTTTCAAAAAAACTCGTTTATAAAAATAATATTAGATCTATAAATTTACATAAAGAGAATTTGTAGCGTACCATTTTTCCGATTAATAAATTAAACTTCATAAATTGTATAAAATTACAATCTAAAATCAATTAAATTTGGAAGATATATCAATTTGTAAGCATCTAAACTCCAATTCTATTTTAATAGTATTTGGGAAAGAAAAAAATTTAACCAATGGAATTAAAAATATTTAGCTATAAAATAAATTAATATAATCAATGTATTTATATTTTATCGTTGTTAAATTTGTTATTTATTGAATGAATGTGATTTGATAAAAAGAGTATTACAATTCAAATGGAAAATCAAAAAAAGGATTTCAAATTAAATTAATCCCGCTTATATCTTTGGAGTTAGTATTTTATTTATTAGACGTGTTTAGTTGTCAAAGTAACTGCCTTTTAATGTGAGATAGGTGCAGTACAACTCAGCTCTGTAGTCTATGTGTAGGCCAAAAGCGTACCTCTAATTTTTCTCTTCGTGGCTTTCCTTCATAACACACATAAGACTGCGGTAAGGTTTACTGCAACTATCGAATTTAAAATTTTATGATTGGCAATATATTCTGTTCATTTTAAATGTATGAAATAAGTTTTAATCTGATAATTCCTTTTATGTTATTGTCACGGTATAATTTAAAAACTAAAAATTATTTGTTTTACACCAAATCTCTGAAATATTTTTTATATATATTTTCAAGAAAAAAGAAATTTTGTAAAATGTATTATTTGTAAATACAAATAAATCTTTTTTATATTGTGTTCAATTAAACTTTCGTCTTCTATTATTCTAATATACATGCATTTTAGTCCCTTATACAAGGCCTGTATAATAAATCAACAGCGGATTTCGAGCTAATATATTTAGCTAAAAATCCCAATTGTTATTTCACTGAATTGGGGGTAATGTAACTAAGAATGGGAAGAAAAAATTAATCTTCAATATTCTTCAGTCTCTAAGGAAATTTATCAGTCAGTATTCAACTATTGTTAGTAATAACTTTAAACATTTTTTTAAATGAAAACTTTTATATTTTATAAACATTTAAAACTTACAAATATATTTATAGCCAACAAACCCCTTTGAAATTTGCTAAATTGTTAACTTACATAAAATAAAACAATATAAAAGTTATGTATTAGTTGTTATATAAAATAAAAATTAGTTCAAATTAATAACTCAAAATCTGTACATACAAAATATATTATAAGCATTTTGTACAGAGAAAATGATAATTTAATTATTTTTCTTTAGAAGACAAGGGAATTTCAATTTTTTCAATTTTTAATTTTTAACGACATTTTTTTAAAGAAAATATATAATGTTGTTACTTAAAACATATGACACAAAAGTATATAGGAAAAGAATTTTTGATTAAAATAACAGACTATTGTAAGAAAATTAATCGTCCAACGAAATGTTTCTAGTTCACTGCTTACTAATTGCTTTTATTTTTTTCATTTTATTCTTAAAATTTGTATAAAAACTAAACTCGGTATCAATTTTTACTTACGTTAAATGATATCCATATAAGGAAATTATAAAAAAATATACAATGTTTTGGCAACTAGTTTTGTTTTGCTGCAGTATTAAATACTCTATAACTCGAGAAATTACTTTTCGATTTTCAAAATCATACCCAGTTGTATGACAAACACATCAATAGACAATCTCCAAAATTTTGAATAAGAAATATTTTAGAGTAATGTACCTGGGACATTTCCAAATTACTAATTTGTCCCAAAAATTGTCAAACTAGGAAATATTTTAAAATCTTAAAAGAAGGGTATATGACCAAAAAAAGAATAGGTTTCAGTGCAATAAAATAATCCTGTTAATTAAAAAATGTCTGATGGCAATGAAATGTATGACTCAACTTGATCTTTTTCGAAACAAAACATAATTTCATATTTTGGGTCAAAACGTATCTTTTCGAAAGTCTTTTACTACTCAATATTTTCATTCCGATAACGATTAAATATTCTTCTAAAATCAATGGTAATCATATAAAGATGGACATACAATATATAGGAAAAAGAAAAGAGACAGGAAATTTTTAATTTAGCTCCTTTAAAAAAATTAATAAGTGTTAAAATAATATTTTAATTTGTCTTTTTAACCGCTTTTTCATCATTTTATTGATAACATATAGTAAATTCTCAAGTGGATTGATTAAAACAATATAAACTAGTTTTGTAACTTTACAGCATCTTAATTGAAAAAGCCTTAGAATAAAAATTTTATTTCGAATTTCACAAATCGGTGACCGAATGGGGAGGACTAGCAGAGTTCGTCAGTTAGAATTCCACTGACTGACTGACTGATTATCAGGACCACAACTAAACCCCAAATGGTGTTTACGGTTACAAATGCCATGGTTGACTGGAATATCCACGTGCACCACCGAACTTTATTTAGAACGTTATTTCTGCTGTTTGTACATACTGTCACATATTGTAGGATTTTCAAGATTGCTTACATCAATAGATGCAATTTCAAATCAACTTAAATCATTTTTACTGCTGTTATATTTTTCAAGCATATGTTTCACCAATTCTTAATTTTTATACATTTTCTATAATTATTATAGTAATTTTTACACCATTACAAACGTTTTACATAATTTTATTATTGATTTTTAAAATTTTCAGTTTAAAATTTCTATTTTTTATTTTTATTATATACATTCTTAATTTCAATACATGACCCAATTTTTCATTCTTGTTATTTTACATTAGAAACACATAAGCATAAGGATTTACTTTATAATCATAAGGGAAAATTCCATAAGTAAAATAAGTTAGAATCCATTGATGGCATTCATTTGGAATCGGCTTTAACAGTAGGTCACGTTTATATTATTCTTCGAGCAGAAAAAAAAGCATAGATTTTCAAGCGAGCCAAACAAAATTTAATCGGAAACATTGGAATGGTTAAGTTTACTGCCTTTAATGTAAGATAAGCTAGACCAAGGGTGACCAACCTGCGGCTAGCGAGCCACATGCGGCTCTTTGAAGGATTATTCGTGACTCTCGATAAATGTATCCGAGTTCCCTTTTCATTTTTGTGTTATTATATTTTAAAAAATTGTTACAACTGATGAAGCTCCGGCAATGATGGGTAAAAAAAGTCGGTCTTATTGGGCTTTTAACAGATGATTTTCAAATTCCACAATTCACTGCATAATTCATCGAGAACATCTCGTTACAAAATATTTAAAATACCCTGATGTTATGAAAACAGTATAACACATTGTAAATTACATCCGCACCAAAGCAAAAAAATCATCGTCAATTCAAAAATTTCCTTGAAAAATTAAAGGACGAAGAACTTTTAAATGACATTCAATAAATATAAATTCTATAAAAAAATTAATACCTTTTTGCATACCTTTTAAATAAATATTTAATTGCTGCTCGCGAAAAATTTCAAATTTTGAAAAAAGGCTCGTAAAATCAAGGAGCTTGGGCACCCATGAACTTGACCACACAAATTAGTATTTTTTAAAGCTTGTCAAAATAATTAAAGTACTCATAACAAATACTTTATAGATTTAATATTAGAACTATTTTTTACCCATTATTTGCTAGATCACTCGATTTTATTGTTTTTGGAGTAAAGTGCAAAGTAAAAAGTAAAATTCAGTAATGTGGGTAAACGAAAGGAATCAATATAAGTGACGATAACTTCCTTTTTTTTACTTGATTAACTTTCATAGGATTTTTTAAATAAATATCATACATAAATATGAAATCAGGTTGCAGAAAATAAGAATTAACTAATTTTATTTATAAATAATTATAATGATTAAGAATCTAAATATCTAAATTATGTAAAGAATAACACACATTAATACCGCAATTAATATATTTAGAAAAGTAAATATTTACTTGAACAAATACATATATCCATATGTATATGTTTGAGTACGTATAAGGCAAAAAAATATAGAGATAATAATTATTTTAAAGTACTACATGAAATTAACGTCAAAAAGTAATTATATTCCTCATAAATTATCACTGAATGTCACGTTACTAATCTAATTACTTCAAATAACTAAGTAAATAGAGGAACATACCACAAACGAAAAAGACTGTTTTAATTACCTGTTATTACTGAGTGGTTCTAATTACTTTGTAGTACGGTGGGAGAAAATGTCTTAGAGGTATACGCATTGCTTAATACTTTACATAAAAAAAAAGTTTTTCTGTCAGCGAAATATATCTCAAATGAAAACCCATTATCTGAGATCGAAATTGTTTGTGAAAAAAAAAAAAAGTTGTAGCAGTTTATGATCCGCAGAAATTTTTATCTTTAAGTTGATAAATAACTTCACTGGTCATGAAAGTAAACTTGAAACTTGTTGCTCTAGTGAATAAAATAGCATTATCATATAAATTACATTAGCATGTGGCGCACTCATCTTTGCAACAGTTAGTTCACCATATAAAGTCCTGATTTCTTTAGCATAAATCCATTGCATTGTTTTTTATTTATTACCACTTTAATTTTATTGTTATGCGTGTAATTTATGGAGTTGGATTAAATATAAATTCAGATTTAACTGTAAGCATATTTCCTTTTCCATAAATTGATGTTAAGTTTTGTGGGTTTTCTTTCCTCTAAAATCATGATTTCATTTCCGGGGGCATTCTGTAGGAGTGTCGGATTTCTTATCGCATATTCAGAGATCAGTCTCTTTATTTGCTAAAATGATTATAGAATTATTGGGGTTATAGAAAAAAACAAAAACACCTTTACATACAAGATTTAATATTATAGTGCTTTGTACGTATGTTAGATTGAATTATTTCTATTGATAGGCAGAGTTGTAAACATTTTGTTAGCATACCTTATAACAACTACGCTTTTAAAATATATGCTATATTAATGTTGGTCTCTTAGTTGATAACAATAAATGAAATTCAAAGCAGGGAATCAGTTTTTTATTGAACATTTTATTTTCTCTCTGTCCCATTTCCCAAACATCTTTACGTCATCTCAATAATTCTCAAATTTTTTATGCTCATGGAACCCTTCTCATGACAGACACCTTATCATACATCTTTTTCCACATCATTATGTCATATATATTTATATATATGTATATAAATATATATACATATATATGCATATAGATATATATATATATACATATGTATATATATACATATATATATACATATATATATATATATATATATATATATATATATATATATATATATGTATATATATATATATATACACATATATATACTAGGCGACCTGACAGACGTTATCCTGTTTTAACGCTGTAAATCCAAAAATTGTAAAATGCTTTTAAATAAACTATAAATTGGACCGTTTTAATAGACAAGTAAGGGAAAAAAATATTTTAAAAATACTTGATTCCACCTCGCTTACAGTCATCACAAACGCTATTAGATTAAATTAAAACACCCACATCGACTGTACGGAGATTCGATCCACGAACTACTCGCCCTGAAGCCCGTTGCGCTGACCACTGCACCACAGATCCGATAACACGGAAAAATTTCAAATGGCATTATAATAATCTAAACAAGCGCGGAATTCTGGATTTTAAATAAAGAAAATATATTTTCTATCGGATCAAATTTTAAATCTAAACCAGTCTTACTGGTTTCAACTTAAAGGAATCACCTTAATTACATACTCAAAATTTCATCAAAATCAATCTAGTCTTTTAGGAGGATTTCTATTACAAACACACGGATAGAAGAATTTTATATATATATGTTTATTTTTTTATTGATAGAAACCAGAATAGTAAAAGCAGAATTTAAGGTATGATTCAGATGAACACGATGCAGAAGGATTACAATGGATGCTATGTTTGCAAATAACTTTGGAGAATTTAGACTCTAATTCGGGCTTAAAATGTTTTTGTACGGCACAAATCCTCACCCTCGGTACAAGCATATAAAATAATAAAATAATCATATTATTGCAGGTTTATCAAATCAAATAATTCAAATGGAAAAATACCACATCACACCGAAGCATTAACCAAACAAGGAAAATTTTACAATCCACATTAGAAGCTATATCAGAATAAAAACCGACTAACCTGCCCAAGTAGCAAACTGGTTGAAATGTTGCCACTATACATGCATGTAATATATCAACTATTACTTCTAAACATTCTCAAAATTCTAATTTAATCTCTATTTTTTTATCTTTCATTTTCCAACCACCAAAAGTAAAAAAAAAAAAAAAAAAAAAAAAAAAAAAAAAAGAAGTGTATCACTGAAATGGAATTCTTTCTTCTGTCTTTAAAACATAGACTCAAGTGATAAATGGCTGCACGGTGACCAACCTTTTTCTAACCCAGATGTCAATTCTCCAAGGAAATAAAGGATTCTTATCAACTATAAATGAGGTGTGTGTTACAGTTTTGGGGTTACAGTTTTACAGTCCAAATGTGTCACAACCGACAGAAAAGTGCTAGCTCAAACTACCCTATAGAAATTAAGAATCACTTTATAATTAAGTCTCTTGTATTTGGATTTTAATAAGTTTAAAAAAGATCTTCTAATGCATACATTGAAAGTATTTCGGGAAGGGTCTAGACGCCCACGCATCCCATAAATCTCTTTGCTTGGGTATGCATTTTGGCTGTTCCATAAAATTTCACATATAAAAAAAATACGTCAACTAATATCTACTACAATTAAATTTTTATTTACTGATTAAAAAGAGCTAAAAATTTTACGTCCTATGCTTGGTTGACGTCCGAATTTCTAAAGCTATTCCCACCGAATTGCCTTTTTCTAGAAATTCTAACTATATATATTCCTGAGTTTGCAGTCAACTCTCTCGGAGGAAATTCAACCTGAAAAAGTCAACAGTTCCGAAAGAGTAGAGCTTCTGGTTGTTGATTTGCTTTTCCCACAAAAACATAGGTGTCTTCGAAAGGAACAAACATACTAGTAGGTGTTTGCCTTCATCTACGAGTGGTCATCCCTGCGACATGAATTGGTGACCCAGTAACCTCCGTCGAGACTGAACTAACAAACCCCGTTCTTTTCACTCAAAATGGTGGCCGGGACATTTTTCTCCCTTTTATTTATTTCATGGTTGAAAAAAGTGCAGAGGAATTTTAATCTTAAACTGCAAGGAATCTCGAGATTATTGGAATATTGAAGGATCGGGAAACGAACAGAAATAAACTTTTAAAACAATTATTAGGAAAACATCGGAGGAATTTTGATTTCAAACTTTCAGGTGTCTGTTACTGTTGAAGTATTGATAACTCATAAAGGAACAGAAATAAACTTTTAGAGTAATTAATAAAAAAATGCGGAGGAATTTTAATCTCAAACTTTAAGATGCCTCGGGATTATAGGAGTATAGATAACTTAGTAAATGAACAGAAATAAACTTTTGCAGCAATAAATTTTTATTAAAATGCTGAGGAATTTTAATCTCAATTTTTAAAGTATCTCTGGTTTATTAGAGTATTAATAACCAGAAAAAAGAACAAAAATAAAGTTACATTAATTAATAAGAAAAAATAATTATAATTATATTCTGAAACAAATTTCTGGTTATTCTATACCTAAAATGACAATCTTTGGCGAAATGTCTTTGTTTCTCCTTAGATTCTGCAACCTTTGTCGACTACGAGCGAACCAAATAAATTTTTGATTAGATCAACTAATCTTACATAACAACTTTACATAACTTAATTTCACTTCGTAGCTTCTTCACGTGGTCAACTCTTACGACTCTGATTGGTTGGCTCCCTTGTGAATTCACGGCCTTATATAGGAGAATTTAAAATCGTTTGGCGGCAGAACGCCAATGACGGATTATCTCATTAAGCACAACCTTTTTTATTTTCCAAGTTTGCTAATTTCTTTCACGATCTAACGCCTGATCTTTATCTGGCATAGATATAATTCTAAGTTTGTAGTAGGTAAAAAACATCTAGTACATATATATGTATATGTGTGTTAACCATAACTAACCACCTTAATTACAGTTATATTCTAAAATAAAGTTCTGGCGATTCTATCTCTATAATGACGGCGAAATATTTCTGTTTCTCTTTTAATTGTGGCAACCTTTGGAGACTTCGAGAACAAACAATAAATAAAATTCAGTTTAGCTCAGCTGTTGTTATATAACTCCTTTACGTAACTTAGTTTCACTTCGAAGCGATCATGTGATTCATCTTATCCCTCCGATTTGCTGGCTCCTTTGCGAATTCACAACGATATATAAACAAATATAATAAATATAAATAGCAGTACATGTCATTCTAAGTTTGCAGCGGGTAAAAACACCAATAATATATATATATATATATATATATATATATATATATATATATATATATATATATATATACATAATGGGATATAAAAATATATAATATTCATTATTTTGTAAAGTAAATTAACTTTATAATTAGTTTTGTTTTGTCCTGTATAATAAAATACAAAAATTTGTAGTCGCCTTGAACGCCGTGCGGCACAAATTTTTTGGAAAAAATATATTTGAGGGTGCCGCCTTGGCGAAATTGGCGATTTTTTTGTGGCGCCAATCCTGTAATATCGAACAAACAGGAATATTACAAAAATAAACAAAACAGAAATACCTTTAAGCATTCAAAAATAGCACTAAACTATAAACCAATAAGATTCACAACTGGGTTTCCCCCCCCCAAAAAAAAAAAAAAAAATTATAAACGTTCCCATAAATAAAACAACATCGCCTAGATTGGCGATTATAGGGCATCCTCAAATATAGGCTAACCAATATTTTACATTCACAATATAGTTATTTACACAAATGTAATTGATAATATTTTATCTTTGCATTATACATCGTTTAAAATGTAAGTATAAACTTTTTATATGTTATGTTAGAAATTGTGAAGAATGTAAAAAAGTATCCTAAATAATTAAAATTATTATTCAAGATTTAAGAAATATAAGGACGATAGTTAAATTATTTGATGTACAAATATAAATTAATATGTATATATATAATCTTAAAATCTTTTCTATCAAGGCCTCTGTGATGTCTTTTTTTCCATTGACACGAATGTCTATAAATATGCATTAATAATTTTTTGGTACCAACGATAGTAAAAAAATTACGTAATTCCACTTCTAACATAATTTTCTTACGTTTATCAAAAAGTGATTCATTAATATAGCACTATCTTAAATAATACCAAAGATGTAAGATGCCAAAACATCTCTTTTACTTTCTCAAGAATTAGCTGAAGAGTAATGGCGGAAAGGGATATAATAGTATCTATACAAGAATGAATTACTAAATGGTAACTGACCTCAATTAGTTTCTATGCATGACTGTCCTAAGAATTTGTTCTTGCGTTTTGCTTTTAGCAATTCATTCAGTAATGCTTTCAGTTCCTAAAATAATTGATATCTCTCTCATAATATATCCATTATGACGAATAATCTTTTAAAATATTCTTTTAAATAACGTTGCCAGTTTAATTTATATAAAATTATACATATACGACATAATTTTTTTTTATTTTTGTAGAAATTGAATATAGAGTGAATGTTTTAAAAAGTAAGTTTTAAAATACTAAAATTTAACTACTAAAAAATCTTTTTACGAACTAAATTAATATGCCAATATAACAATTTAATTTGAGAAATATTCAGAATGATGAATTTAAAGCCAATACTTA
Organism: Pardosa pseudoannulata; assembly: GCA_032207245.1. NCBI lineage: Eukaryota > Metazoa > Arthropoda > Arachnida > Araneae > Lycosidae > Pardosa > Pardosa pseudoannulata. The sequence continues at coordinate 153,405,053 of CM063506.1, read as the reverse complement.
ATTTATTTTTTTATTTATTTATTTTGCTTTCAGAATAAGTTGCGAAACAATTTTAATATTAGTTCTTCCATAATTTTGCTTTTCAGAATGGCATTATGATCCACCTACAAACGATAAAATTTTATTTAAGATTATGGAATTCTTTTCTGTTCATAACCCAAATTTGCGAATATGGTGAAGGAAATATTTAAACAGAATTATTGTCTGATTACTAAACTAAATAATTTCTAAATAATTGGTTATTAAATTAATTTCTCTTTATATTCTAATACCAGAAGTTGTCATCCCATGGTAAGAAATCGTGTTAATACTTCAGAATAGGGTACTCCTTGGTAAATTTGACGAAATTATTAGTGATGTTTACTAAAATACAAAGGTATTTCGTCCGAACGTCCTTGCTTTTTTTGGCAATTTTAATGGATGCAGAGTGAGCCTTTGTAATAGAATTATATACTCTTACTTAATTAGACAAAACCACTTTGAAACTGAGCAATTAAGCCCTCAGCAATTTACAAAGACAATTGCCCAAAATTATTAAATATTAGCCATGGGGAACCATTAATGGTTCACTAGATCTAATTTTTTAAGCAGTACTCACATATAAGATGTAAGAAAACGGTTGCACAAGGACAGCTGGATAATGATGTAATATACATCAAACTGTAGATACAATTTGTTTGGACACGGCGAGATTGGGAGTAAATGCTAGGCTACCTTGCTTAGAGCTACATCGCCAAGTTGACTGGGGTACCCTATTCTGATGTCAAACCGAAATTCAATATATGTACCATAAAACTTAACATTATTTTCTTCTATCAAACTGAAAATGCATGTACCATAGGGATTTTATGGGTACACGTAATTTTTGATGTTGTTTGTTATAACCATTATAATTTAGATAAAAAGTATTATGTTTGACTGAAGAACAGGGTGTCCCCGCCAACTTGGCGATAAAGGCCTGAGCATAGTAGCCTCATATTTTCTCCTGGTCTCGTCTTGTCTAAACAATCCCTATCTATAATTTAACTTATATTATATTTGCACCCAGTGCTTCTAGAACCCATTTTTTATATTAAATGCGCTCAATGCTTAAAAAATTAAATATAATGAACCGTTGATGATTCACTATGGCTCATTTTGAATAATTTGGAGCCATTGGCTTTGTCAACGTTGAGCATTTCTTAGCTCATAAATATAAAAGCCATGTTTTTAAGTAGTTTGGGTTAATTAAGTAAAAGTATATAATTATCTTACAATGGCATACTCTACAGTCGAGTAAAAAGCAAGATATATAATTTTCGGATGGAATACCTTTGAGTTTTAGTAAACATCGCAAATAATTTCGCCAAATTTGCCAAGGCACCTTATTACTGCGTATTGTATTTTTTAAATAAGGTAATATCTCTTTTAATAAAAACACCTTTTCTGTACCATACATAATAATTTTACACAACGCATACAAGCTTAATAAAAAGATTAATAAAATAGATATCTTATTTTAGGTCAATTATCAGTACTGGATATTATCACACTATTAACCTTAATTGAGTAATAATGTATTATACGTTTCCATTTGAGTGCTTTCATAATTTGGCGCTTTTTTTGTGATTTGATGAGATTTTGGCATGTTTTTGTTCTCTCTGTTCGTTAAATTTGTTATGTTTTAATTTTAGATAGATTTTTTACTTCCTCTTCTGGTCACAGTCGCAAATAAACGTTTATCCATCCAAGTTCTTTGTTTTCCATCAAAAAGGAATCCTCTACGAAAGAAGTAAGTACAAATTCATTCAAGATCAACTAAATATTTCTTAGGTAACACTCATTATTAATTTATTTCAGAGATTTCTATTTGCAGTTATTTATGATTCACGGATCCAAGGAATGATTTTATAATGGGAGGGAGGTCTTCTACTCCCCACCACCACCATCAACGATTGCGCAATGTGTAAAGACGCTGAGATTCTAGATGCTAGATAGGACATCTATTTCAATATGGCTTTTTAAAGTTCCAGCATCAGAACAGATGCAACTAGAATCCATAATTTGTCGATTTTGGCAGACAAATAATAAATGGTGGAAATTACGTTTTCTCATAAACTCAAAGAAATCTAACATTATATACAATTTTTATAGATGAATATGTAAAGAAATCTCACAACAAATATTATTAAAAAACACAATAAAACACTATTTTTAACAAAATTTGCGGATGAAAATATAAAAAAATATAACATTTCGAACACAAAGAAATTTTTTTTTTAGTAATATATGCAGATTAAATTATTTCTAAAGATTAAGTTATCACAATTCATCCAAGAAAGGCAAACTATCTTGGCCTGAACATCGCTATTTGGCGAGTTCACAAAACCGCCAAATTCGGAGAGAAAAAATGCAGCAAGCTCGGTGCATCAAAATCTTAACATACACTCAGTTACACAAAAATTTAAAATAACATTTTATTTCGAGATAAAGCTGAAAATTGTGTTTTCTTGTCTTTAAAGTGGAATAAAAATTTACCGCTAGATCTACCGCCGTTTAGATGTATAAAACTGTTCACCATTTCTCCATTTATGTTGGCGAAGAAAAATTCAACGGAAAAATAGTCGCCACCCGGGACAATATAATGCATCTGTTCTGATTTGTTAAAAAAAAACGTATCTGTTCCTTTAACTAGTTAATCGTATATATTTATTATTTTTCCTAAACAGGACTGATCTTAACAGAAAGGGGGGGGGGACAAGATGTTACATAGCATTTAAATGGCAAAATTTAAGGCTGACAAACTTATGACCAACCGATGTATAACTATGAATAAGATTTGTATAAAAGGACGATCAATTTTAGTTCACACTCGGGTGGTCGACGGTCTATGACCGATACTTTTCCTAAGAGCCTTCAGTTTATCTACACTAATTATGATCTTTAAATCAATAATTAAGGCTGGTCTGTACCTACCATATTAAACTCTCTCGCCGATGTTAACTTACAGAAAAACAAAATTCTTCCCTCTAGCATGATAGCTCTGTAGCAAGTCTAGCCAGCTTACACTTAAAGAATTTTAAAAACATTATACTATATGATAGAACAGAAAATTCTCTAGGATGCTATCTTTTCCATTTTTTTTACTTGTGTATTAAATGCTCTCATTTGAAAAGAGTATGCAAAAATTTCTTGAAAATAATTTAAAAGGAAATATATCTTCCCCATAGGTTAACATTGAGG
>CM063506.1:153336831-153399331 GCA_032207245.1 Pardosa pseudoannulata | reverse complement strand
CCCCTAAAATTTGTAGCAGAGGTTCGGTTTGTCCAGCCCTAAGGCGGCCCTTGCTGTCACTGTTCCCTTAACGGGTCAAAAAACTTTCAAAATGACAGAATTCCGTGAATGACAGAAATTCGTTTTTGTTCTGAAAAATCCAGTTAAGTAAAGACTTCATTATTAAAAGCATTTTTTATAACATGGTTATTTTAGTTTTACTCTTCTAAAACCGCTTTTTAATTTTACACCCTTATTTCACATGAAAAAAAAATTAGGTGTCCTAATTGTGTAATGAATTAATAATTTCAAAATGTTCCAGTTGCATTACTATTATGTATTACTTATTAAACATTTTGGATCTCATATGAAAATTTTTTCTACTAATGTGTTGGATATAAAACCGGGTAAGTTCTCGAGTTATAAAGGATTTCATACCGTGGAATGGGAAAAAAAAGTTTCTAAAAATGTATAATTTGAAATAATTTTGTAAAACAAATATTTAATGTAAGTAAAAATCGATACCCAGTTTTGTTTCTATATTCTAAAGATACAGTGAAAAAAAAGAAGCGATTCTTTAGTATGCTGAGCACTATGAACATTTTTAAATAATATCGTTGGATCAATTTTTAATCCAAAACTTATTCTCTAATACATTTTAGACTCTTATATGTTTCATGTAACAATATTGTATATTCTCATTATAAGAATGTCATTAAACTTTAAAAAACTGAGATTTAATACCCCTTATACCCTAAAAATGTCTTCGCAGTTTCGCAGTAAAAAGAAAAGGAACACCCATCCCTGTTTCCCCTTTTGTTGGAAATGGTAAACCATCTGTCCGGCACTTGGCGAAACGTGTAAAAATGCGACAAAGCGGTACTCGTTGTTTAGTTCTTTTTTTAGAGGAAGGGGAAATGGATCCGCTCAAGGTGAGAGCGATCAACAAGTGTCAGTGTTGTTTTATTCATTTTTAATCGGGCCGCGTTTTATTTCTTCCTCTCGATGGCAGAGTGGTTGTTGGCGCGGTGCCGAGCGTGTGTGTTCCGGCCAATCGGAGCATACCGCGAGAGCCACCTGTTTCGAACGGCACGCGTCGCATGCTCCCGAATCGAAGATGCGACTAGAATAAAACGGCAGGCACTAGCTCAGATTGATTGCAAAGTTCGAGTTTCTATTTCTCGCCATCTACTAAAGGAAGAACTATTGATGTTAAAATAAAATATGCATTTTTAAGCAGTTCAAAAATAAATATAAGAAGTTCTAATAATAAAGACGAAAGCGAAAGTGAATACAGAATAAAGAATACACTCTTTCTCACGTCCAATCTAAATGGTTTAGCAATCACCGAAGATAAGGAGAACAAGAAAATACTATCCATCCAAATTCATGCCAATTGTCAAAACAAGAACTTCTTTAAAATACATTATACGGGAAAAAACTTACCGTTATCTCCAACAACGTGTATTCTTGTACGGTGGTGTGGGATGAGCTTTTTTTTTATCAACACACTTATTTTATATCCTATAAAATCTCCTTTCGAGTGAAATGCATGATAATTTAATTAGGAATAAGAATTTATTATCTTTAATAATTAGAAGAGGTAAAAGAAAATTACTGTACACTATTGAAAGCGACAGTGAGTGACATGATCGCATGTTTATAGTTTATTTTTCAAATGACACTGTCCGTTGCGGTTATAGTTAATTATGTTTTCGTAACGGTAATAGGGCCTGCCAAGTCCGAAGATCCTGATCTCCATCTAAAAACTATTTCAAGGACATCAGGGAATTTTTGATGGATGTAGGCTTTTCCCCGTATCTCAAAATCAATACAGCACTCTTGACATATATGACATGCCACTCAAGTACATGCATGTGCATTTGATACTCTATTCTATCTAATGCCGAACGATGGCCGATTGGTTAGGATGCTAGCCTTCGGTACCGTAGTTCGTGGGTTCGAGTTCCACAGTGGCATGGATGTTCGTAGCCGTTCGGAATCGGCTTTAAGCTGTAGGTCCCGGTCTCATGAGCCCTCGTGTAGCAAAGAGTTGACCGTAGTACTCCAAACCAAACCAAACCTATTCTATCTAATTCCTACATTCACTTTTACAATAGTTCTTTTATATAATGTGACACCATTATATATACTACATATCCATTGACTGCTTTAAATTTTGTATATCTTTAGTAGTATATGTTCTCATTCATACATATTTTATAACATATACAACAATTTATATCACAATACACCAGACAGTTAAAATTTTATACACTCTCATACATTAGCAATTTTCTCGATTTTTTTAAACATTACTTTGCAATAACACACATTGTTTAACATATTTATTTCTTATTTATACATTCTTAGATATACGTAACAGTAGAGTTTTACATTTATTTATGTTTTATTTATCATATCCGAATTAACTAGAAACACGACATTACGGATGATCCAGGGTTCTTAAAAATGCATGCATCTAAATTTGAATTAATTAAAGTAATTTATGACAAGTTCATAAAATATTATCCCTAATACGTTATTCTGGTCAATATAAATATGATATATTAAAAGTGAAAAAATATACACTATATTCATCAATATAACTGCTTTTTATTGTTGGTCTACTAGAAATTTTGGTTTAATTAACCTATTATTACTATGTTTGTACCTAGGTAAGGTCTGTGTACACATCAAAATGTTTTAAACCCAAATTGGAGTTCCGATTCTCCAACAAAGATAGTTTCCATTCCTTTACTTTTTTTTATTGTTATATGAAATCTAGTCCATATTGTTTTTTAAGTGAGATTCTGCTTTTAGTTTATATATATATATATATATATATATATATATATATATATATATATATATATATATATATATATATATATATATATATATGTATGTATATGTATATATATATATATATATATATATATATATATATATATATGTCTGTGTGTATGTATTTATGTATATCTATGTATTTATATGTGTATATATATGTATATTTATATGTATATATGTATATATATACATATATAAGTGTATGTATATATATATATATATACATATATATATATATATATATATATATATATATATATATATATATATATATATATATATATATATATATATATATATATATATTCATATTTATACATATATCTACATATATATATATATTCATATTTATACATATATATATATAAATATATATATATATATATATATACATATATATATATATATAATATATACATATTTATACATATATATCTACATATATATATATATATATATACATATTTATACATATATATCTACATATATATATATATATATATATATATATATTCATATTTATACATATATATCTATATATATATATATATATATATATATATGTGTGTGTGTGTGTGTGTGTGTGTGTGTGTAGAGAGAGAGAGAGAAAGAGAAAGAGAGAGAAAAAAAAGTTTTATATAACATCATTTTTCAATACTTAATTTTCCCGCTGCTTTACTCGAAATCCGCAGTCCATTGCTAAACACATAGCATTAAAATCGTATAGCATAGCTTTAGTTAAGCTTTTTCCTAGACCAAGGAGTACCACTTCCTGTGCTCAGGATATCTTTGACCCTTTTCTTCCCCCTCCCCCACCTTTTTTTTTCCTTCTTCTCCACCCCGTGAGGTCTTCTCCAACAATAGCTGGTAGATTGTCACCGATCTCTTGTTTACATTTATCGAATTCGGATCTCTCCTCTAATTTGTCTAGAGCAGATGGAGGTACGAATTCAGATCAGTCATTCTTCATTGGCGACAAAGGATTTAGTTTTCTCACGAAGTAACCTGACCGTTTGCTTTCCGGTCCACATATGTGGTCGGTGTTATCTGGTCAGTGGATCCAGTGCCTTGTAAGGAAGACAGATGTAGAGGCATTCCAGTGGCCGAATGGAAAAATAGTTTTTTCTTGTGAGAGACGAAAGTGTTAAAGCCTAGTAAGAAACAAACAGGTTTAATATATATATATGTGTGTGTGTGTGTGTGTGTAAAAAAATTATTTCCTCTAGTCACAACAATTATGTAACTAATGGACATTATAGCCCCTATTATTATTTTTACTTGCCTGGGCTACTGGTCAAGGAGAAGCCTAATCCAGCTAGCAGCAATAACGAAAGATGCAGTCAGGTCACATTGAAGAGAATGGCACAAGTTAAATTAAAACTTTATTTTAGAACTGCCAAAACGGACATCTTTACAAGCCAACGACAGACAAAGGATGACCCAAAAATCACCCTGCTGGAACAGAGGGGCACCTAAGAGAGAAGACAGAAAGAACTTTCCCACTTACTCAGCGAATTTAAGTGTAAGATCAGGAAAAAACACAGAGCCATTTGCCAGTAACAGCTGGGAAACGTGTTGAATATTCAGAAAATTTACATCTATAAAATAGAAAGCTTTTGGAAATGGATAGAAAAAATTTTAAGTCGAGAAAGCTCCTTTAATTAAGACATTTAAAGGCTGAAAAAAAGATTTTAAGGAATTAGAATGGGAGAGAGGAGGAGAAAGAAGGTTTTTAAGGAAATAGTAAAGTTAAATAATTTTGATATAATATTACATACATGTATTAGCAAGGTCGTTAGGAAAACAAAATGAATATAAGTAGGATTTTTAACTTACATCGATAGCAATAATAGGTGGGTCTGAAACTGCCATATTGAATTCCTATCACTCATAAAAATTCACTCTAGCCAGTTCACATTTAAAGAATTCTTTAAAAGTTATTCCACGTGATTCAAGAGCAAATAGTCTAGGATGTTATTTCTCCTTTTTTGAAAAACATCGAGAAAAATATATTTAATTTTAAATTATTTGTGAAAATTTTTGGTATTTTTTAAACGCAAATAGTAACATTTAACAGGTATAAATTTTAAAAAAGTAAAGGATAGCATTCTAGAGAATTTACTGTTGTGTCATCGTACCATTTTTTCAAAGACTTCTTAAAATACGAGCCGAATAGAGGGAATAATATTTTTCAATTATATTAACACTGAGAAAAAGGAATCCAATAATGTAGGTACAGACCCACTTTAAATGTCAATTTAGTAATATTTCATTCGAGCAATATCCAGAAAAAAATACAGTAATTAATACTATAACAATTGATTTTTGAAATACGTATATTAATTATTCAAAACATTAGAGAATTTTTCCATTAGAAAATAGAAAAGTTAATTTCATTTGAAAAATAAAAAATTTTAACCGAAGTTAAATAAAACAAGCAATATTCAGTGTTATTTCTCTAAAAAAGAAAATATCAATACAAATCTTGTAAAAAGCACCAAAAAATGTTACATATTTTTCAAAAAACCCATTTAAACTTATGCCAACTTCTTAAATTTTCAAGTATGTGATTTCCTGAAATTTTAAAATGTAAAATTGTGGTGTGTCATATTTTCACTGGCAAGATATATATTTTTTTTAATCGTGATATCTAATCAAATTTCATCCATTTTTGGCAATCTGCTTTGCAAAGAACAAAATCCTTTGATTATTCCAAAATTCTTGCTTGTTTTTGTGTTTTATTCAGAGAAAGCCTTATCCGACACTAAATTTATTGAGATTTCATGTGTAAACCAATAAAATATTTCATAAACTGTATAATGCTACCTTGATCAAATTTTCTATAATAAAATTATTAGATATTTAAAATAAAATCACTTTACTTAAAAATATTTTTTAATTATTTAAAGTTAAAGAATGATTTTACAGAAACTAATAGAAAAAGGAAGCATTTTTGATTAAAATGTTATTAATAATTATGAAATTCTAGTATAGTCAACATTATTTCTCACATTCTACATTTTAAGTCAAAATAACTGGAATAATAAGATATTTAAAACAAAGTCACTTGCTTAAAGAAAACACTTTTGATTAAAATGTTATTAATAATTATGAAATTCTAGTATAAGTCAGTATTATCTCTCACAGTGATGTATTCTTAAGAGTTTTTAAATGTTGTTGGCTGCACCAAAATTATGTTATTATATGCAGCAATATAATATGAAAATGTAATCACATTACAATTAAACGCAATAGATTTCCCTATTTTCCCAATATTCCATTTGTAACAGCCATGCTGTCTTTGCTATAATGTTCTTGTTTTTTTTTTTTAGATTTAGGATATCGAGTTGTAATAATTACAAATCTAATTGTAATTCTTTTAACTTAAAGGTAGTTGATTATTACTTGCATTCGATAGGAGAAACTAGACAGTATTTTCTATGAATAAGAACAGAATAACTATTTTTTTTTCTCCACATGATTCTAATCCTATGAAAAAAGGTATTGATGATTGTCACAGACCTACTCCATGTTTATCATCCGATCTCTGTGTCCACTGTGTCGCCCACTTTGATGGATCTGAAAGGTTTAGTAACCCTATCGGTCATTCTTGACCACGACCAAACAAGAGCAAGGGTGTCATGTTTACCTTGTCGACGGATGGAATGCAAGATGGACGATGGACCACCCCTCATAGAATGTAAACAGAGATGTTTAGTTTAAAGATTTAGGTTGAAAAGTATTTTCGACAAAGCGTAGTAGATTTGTCGCTCTTTGAAGTCACTTTATCAATCGCTTCGATCTCTGAAAATTCTCTTCAGAAGTTTCAAAGATTATTTCTCGCGATATTAGAAAAGGTTTCCCCACAGCAATTCTATTTTGTCGACCTGCTATTTCTCCGGTTTTAACCCGCTAATATCGGAGTTTTGACCATTTTCCATGTTTTCGGGGCAAACGTAAGATCTGCAAGATTTTCGAAGAGGAAAACATTAAACTTTCCGTTTGCAATCGTTTTTATGACAACAAAATAAAATTTATTTTTGGCGCTGCAAAGGTGGTGCTAATAGCGCCAATGCTATCAGCCTGCAATTAACATTTTGCAATATGCAACAAGAAGACTTCCAATGATTTAATCCATTGGACTTACATTGATTTAATCCATTGCAGAACTAAGTAATTAAAAAATTTACTGAATAAGAAAAGTATTTGCTGTATTAAATCAGTTACGAGATATCAATAATAAAACTATATTGATAGATATAATGTTATTATATTCAAATATCAGAAAACATTGTAAAAACAACTATTTAAGACACTTTTTAATTTTAAAAAGCATGAAACTGGTTTTTATGAATTTGCGATCCTTTCAATGATATAATGCAAAAACAAAAAAACGAAGAAAATAAGAGAATATAAGACTTTAAAAATCGATAAGATCTCTCCGGAGAACTTATGACGATCTCAGCGTCTGCAGTACGATAAGAACGATTATTTGCTCTGCGAGTACTACAAGGCGTGAACAATTTCTCGTCCCCAAAAAAGTGAAATGTATTGACGCATCGGGACAAAACTGTTAGATGTATTCCTAAATGTATCTCTGTCATTTTTTTGGGAGTCGTCGAGAGAGGGGGGGGGGTTATGATCGCGTTCCGTTATCCCGCTTTATGTCGGGCTCTGGCGTTTTTGTCCCGCACTGTGACGGCATCCGCGAGCAAAGGACAAAAGCTCCGCATCCCCACAAAAGATCCGACGCGCGACTAGCAGCTGCCGCCAGCTGCCCACGCAACCTCTCCTCCCCTCATTGGACGCGCGCTCGACACCCCCTTATTGTCACGCTCCCATTCTTTCGTATCAAACCTATCCCCACCCCCTTATTCGAACAGCCCCCTCTTCTCTCTTTTTTTTTTCTACCAAAGCTAGGCAGTGCTTTTTGTCTTGCATTTTTATGTATAAAAAATGAGATTCCTTTTTATGCAAGCACAACGGGCCTGTCAGTTTTTTTCTTTATACCCCTGGCGCTCGCGCTTTGTCTTGCCCCATGAAGGGCACATTTTTAGTATAAAATAGGCATAAGTTCCCCTTATCCTGCTTAATTCTACCTTAACCGAGCACCATATATAGCGTGAGGCTACGCTTACAGGAACACGAAAGTGTTGCACGCATGCATGAAAAAAATTCAGTGTTGTCATTTCAATATTATACCTTCTATACCGTTTTAAAATCCTTTGTCATTAATGTCCTCTACATTTTATATTTGAATCGTTTTGTTAGCTGCCCATCAAGATTCCGTCACATCTGTCAAGAAACCCACATCATGGAAATTTTCAACTAAAATAAGTCAAACGGATACACTAAAAAAAAGAACTAAGTACAAAATACTATCATGCTTAAATCAGCTAATTAAATGTACATCAAAAATAAATTTAGAATACTATTCATAAGAATTGAGTGTATTCTTTATATATTCTACATTTAGTATATTACTCAATATAGTTAGAATAGTATTAATTTATAATTAGTTATTCTATGCTTACATATATGCACTAAATGCCAAACGATGGTCGAATATATAGGGCTCTGCTCTTTGGTAGCAGAGTTTGTGGGTTCGAATGCCACTGCTGACAGAGATGTCTGGTCTCATTAGCCCTCATATAGTAACACAAAAGATAATAGCGTTCTGAAAACTTCCCAACTAGTCAAATGTTCTTACAGGCCAGAGTATCATTTGCCATGAAAGTCCAAAGCTATTAAATTAAGAAACGTCGAAATGTACAGAGAGAGATAAAAGCTACATATCTTTCCAATTTAGTTTCAGGAAGCATATGTATTTATAAATGTTTATGCCTGTATGCAATTATGTATATGTACGATGATTTTTGGTCGATAACTTGCGGGATATAGTTGTTTAAAAAGTAAATTTTAATGTCTGCGGCGTATTTGACGGAATTTTATTTTTCCTGTTACGAGTCGAAAAATATTTATTCACTGAAACAAATTCCCACCTCTTTTTCAGTAGTCTCGACTGTAGAAAAGTTTAATTATGGAGGCCCTGTATGTTTTGATCACAAACCATAACTTTTATTTTACTTTTGGATCTTGTTTTTTAGACATCCGCCGTAATGGAATCGTAGCCTGGCACGTTTTGCAAGATAATTTAGAGAAATGGACCATAGAACAGAGAGATTAGAAATTGCCAGTGTCAACGATTACCATTTCTCATCGATCAAAAGTAATTGTTCCAAAAATTGGAATTAAAAACTTTATATGAAGATTGATCATCCAATGAACTTATACTCCAGGGCTGCTTATCAGATGAGGTTTCATTTTTTTATATCAATTAATATGTGTTCAGCGTATGCGCCTGAACGGCTCATCTACCCGAATGGTATATGCATATATATTTCCAGTTCTTTAAATCTGAAAATGAACCCTAAATATTGTTAAAGCCTTAATTAGGTGAAAAATTATAAATAAATTATGGAAAATTCTCAATATATAATTTTCAAATAATAATTTATTTATAATCGTTATATTTAAAATGTTTACGTAATGTTATGAATATAACTGTATATGTATAGAGGGTGCATAGTAAAATCCCGTCGGCTTAATTGTCCGCAACTGTTGATTACAGACATAATACTTTTAATTGAAAAATATATTTTAAATAAGATAAGCATTTTTTCTATGGTACTTTTAAAGAAAAAATTTCAAATTTACAAAAACTACAAAATTTTAAGAAATTTACTATTACCTTCAGTGCATGTAGGCATGACTATAAATGTAGATGAAGGTTTGACAAGCTGTCCTCAAAAGCTGGAAAAATTATTTTACTACTATAAATCGGTAGTTTATGTATTACAGATTATGCCATACTGTTTCCTATTTATGTCATACAAGGTATATAATTTTACCAAAGAAAAATAAATGGATATCTCATTATTTCTTTCTTAATATTTAATATTTAATTTATCCATAAAGCTATTTTGAATTAAATTTTTCGGGTAAATATTGAAGCGTATATTAAACATGCGTTAGTGTCTGTCTGACAAATTTAAACATGGTAAAAAGTTTTTAAGTAAAATAAAAGACACAGTGTTGTTACACATATATTTTTCAAGGTACAACGAAATTACGTTTAGCGTTGCTGATCCATTTTCCGACGTATTTATGTATGCCTGTAAAACTATGGATGCGGAAACAATACTTATGTATGTATGTACTTTGTATATAAGTGTGAGTAAGTAATTAATATATTTTTACGAGATTAAAAGTTTACTTACTTTGGACCTCCCACCCCACCCACAAAAAAAAAAAAAAAAAAAAAAAAAAAAAAAAAAAAAAAACGATCTTGGCTACGTTACTGTTAGTGAAAATGATAATTCAACCTCGAAATCACAGAACAGAGTTTTAGGGCTAGTCTCATCAAAGTCGTTTAATGTGTAGCAGCGATTAATCTCTGTTTAAACGGAGAATTGCATCCCACTGCTGGTTGGCGCCATGGGTTAGCTGTTAAACGATTTTTATGAGACCGGCCCTTAATGATTTAAAATATTCTTTTAAAATTCTCTTAAATATCCTCAAACCCAAAATTAAAAAATAATGCTTTCATTCACTTATACAATTTATTCGTTCAACTTTTAAAGACACTAAATATAAAGCGTATACTTACTAACCGCTTTGGACCCAGTTCTGAATGTTAAAATGCTCAAATGAAAGTTATATTTATTACAAAATTCTAACTAGTTTTTATTTCCCATGAGAATATAAACAATTTCGAAAATAAAACAATTCATCATTAAAAAACACATTCATTAAAAGTGAATTATCATCGTGAGCTTAAGAACGATCAAAAAATAAAAAAATTGTATTTGGGGATACTTGTAATTTTTTATGCTAACCGAAAATTATTTTGCTAGATCATTTAAAGAGAAGAAATGTATGAACAAATGTACATATGGCCCACGTATCCTTTTTGAAACGATAACGTTGCTAGTCATAAGATTGGCACCTAAAAATTAGATTAAAAATGCAGCGCAACAAGTAAAGTAAAAAAATAAATAAATAAACAAAAACTGCAATATATGAAAGTATGTTTTAAGCGCTATCAGAATTAAGTTACTAAAAATATTTTAATTATTTTAGCTCGTAATTAAAACGAAAATATAATAAATGGCTCCAAAATTGATTCGCCAAACACAATTTAGAATTTTTTTATTTAATTTTTATTTAAACTTTTTAGCGTTCTTCTTCTATCCGCCCTTGACTTCCGAACAACTTGACTTTTCCCAGACCTTCGCAGAGTTAACCTCAATCACCATGTAAAATTTCGTTACGGTCTACAAAATCCGGAATACATAGTGAACATACACACATGTATACAAATAATTATATTTTATATAGAGAGACGAGAGTCAAATGGTATCCCAAAAGGGTCTTCAGCATACAAGGTTACTCTTCTTACGCGTCAGAGTGTCCGTTGCAATGTAAATCTTAAAATACCATTAACATATGAATGGTCCAAATGTACAGTTAAATATATCTTTGCAATTTATTATCAGGAAACTTTCTGCTGCTGAAAAATGAAGTCTTTTCACTGTCATAAACCCGTGTCGATGGAATCGAAATTCCTCTCTGCTATATTTTTACGGATGTCCGTGTCAGCTCATGTCCATGGTTGGACGCCTGGTATTCCTCATGGCGGATATCATAGTAGGGAGGAGCTGTCAAATCAAATTGAAGCCGACCGTGTCCCGTAATCTGCACGTCACTCCTGTTCCAGAGGAAATAAGTCCTGCTACACCAGGAAGGCCAAAAAGTTTCATTGCAGCGACACCTTAGATGAAAGGGTGAAGTAAACGTGAGTATGTATTTATGTTCATACGATAGTGTAGATACGTAATATTCATGCACGCATGCCTATAGAAAAAGTAAAATCCCCTCTCGCTAGCTCGCATTTTAAGAATGTTTTAAAAGAATTATATACCACGTGATAAAATAGTACATTCTCTATAATGCTATCTTTCCTTTTGTAACACCATTGAGAAAAATATATTAAATTTTAATTAATTTGCGAGAAGTTTTAGCTTTAAAAGTGAACAAAAACATTTAATAGACATAAATTTAAATAAAATAGAGAGAGAAAGAATGTACAGTGTACGTATAATTTTTTCAAAGAATTTTTAAACTGCTATCCAGCCAGAGGTAAATTTATTTTTCTTATAGGTTAACTTTGAGCGAGGGGAATCCAATATGGCAGGAATAGATTTACCTTAATAGTAGGCTTTTAAGTTTCAGAGTAATTATAGAGAACTATTAGAAAATCAAAAGACGTTATGATTCAACACTGATGCAGCAAAATTCTGATGGTAACCAGATTATATATGCCTGGAAATTCAAATTAATTTTATTTTTCTGTTATACTTTGTGAGACGAGGGAATTATTGAGTATTCAAAAGCAAAATAATATGTAATAAGCAAATATGTCTGCAAACGGAGTTTTTTTTTTTTCAAAGCTCATACATATATCATGCATTTTTGAATACGTTAAATTATTTAATTTATCCTCTATTGGTATATTGGTTGGCGTTAGTTACAAGCGTTTTATAACGCTTAGCTGGGTTTAAGAATTCATTTATTTTGGAATATAAGAAATGAAAAAAAAAATATATATATATAAGCAGATGCTTTCGGACGAAATATAACACTGGAAAAATTGCACGTAATTCTCCTACTACACTAGTTTTTGTTAAGTTAGTATAATATTGTATCAATTCAATTCGTAATGGAGTAGGACTCTAGTTTTGTTTGCCATGCTGTTTATTCGTGTCAGCATCAACGGTTCCGCAACATGCTCTCACCTTTGCACTTGACCAGCTTCCCATCGGGAGTTCATTGCTTGAACAAAAGACGCGTTCCGCACGGCAGCAAAACTGCCGAAAGAATGACTCTGGTGCACAATCGGAAAAACATTCGAAAAGGTCCTTTATGACGACTGCTCCCGGTCGGCAATACGTGATTTACGGCTTCCGCTCGAAATCACAGCAACATTGTAAATACTTGCGTAAATCGCGAGGCGAAAGGAGCTCCATATTTTTCTGTCCATCGGAGGAATGTCTGGTTTGAAGAGTTAGTTTAATGAAGAGGGAAGAGTAGCAACGCCCACAGTTTAAGGTTGAAATCATTGGTAAAATGGAATTAGGGAGAAAGCTGGAGCGAATCAGTTGAAAAATGGATTCTTAAAAAGCTTTTGAATCGAGCTTTCAGTTAAAGTAAATACTATTCAAGCGCAGTCACCGCACTCAATTATTCAGGTAACTTTGTAAGGCGATTGGAAAGTGTTTGTGAACGTCAACAAATATTCTGATGAAAAAGGTGAAGAAAAGAAACTAGAAAATTTTCCTAACATAGTTGGTTGCTTGTTGCGTGTAGCTTCAAAAATGTGCAGGTTCTTCACATAGGAACTGAACAATTGTTAAATTACCTTTTTATCTACATAATTAATGTTTCACACTACTCCAAAAAGCAATGTATTTCGTAGGACTAGTTTAATGCACTACTGGGGAAATCAGTTTCTTATCAACTTTATGTTTTCCCTTGTTTCTCAATTTTAAGAATGAACCATATTTGGGAACTTCTGGGGAAGGATTGAGTAACCACTTTTACACACTATCTCGGAAAACTATAACTGTAGTCACAACTGTGAAGACAAAATAAGGTACAAAATAAGGTACTCTTTTAGCTCATTTTTATGATTTATTATGAAAAATTACCACAATGGAACCTCAGATTCAAAAGTTAATGCAACAGTAAGAAATGATGGAAGAAGTTTGTAAGAATAGAGACCACAAAGTATTCTCAGAATTATTTGCTTAAAATGAAATTTTAATAAACAGAGTGAAGTTCATTTTAAAGTAAACATAAAAAAGAACTGGATTTAGCAATGCATTGATTGAAGAAATGAAGTCTTTTAATAAATTTTTTTAACCCAGTTTCCTTAAATATTTCACTGTTGTTTGGTCAAGGTGACAGCCAGAATATCGTGAAGTCTACAGTTCAACTTCGTTGCTAAACTATATTAAATTTCTGCGAATAAAGTTAATCTGGTGTCTTTAGTGCCATAAATACCATAGAAAGAAAAATACTTGAGTATTAAATTTTGTCTAATTGAAAACAAAGACAACTGTAGTTACATTATTTTGAAATACTAAAAAAACGGTTACAATAACAGGTTGATATCAATTTCACTACGTCTCCGTTAAAAAAGATAGCTCTAATAGATATAATGTCTATTGTTATCCTATTCACTGAGAAATTCTTAGTGATGTACATTTAACTATTATAACTTAGTAGTAGCAGAAAATTTAATTTTTAAAACATTTATTCCCAAATTTAAACTTAAGGACTATCAGTGAATCATTAAAAACTAACTATTTTCATTTTAGTGTTCAACCTATATAAATATATATATATATATATATATATATATATATATATATATATATATATATATATATATATATATATATATATATATATATATATATATATATATATATATATATATATATATATATATATATATATATATATATATATATGTATATATATATATATATATATATATATATATATATATATGTATATATATATATATATATATATATATATATATATATATATATATATATATATGTGTGTGTGTGTGTGTGTGTGTGTGTGTATATAATATTCCTCACTGAGTATACAATATCTACTATATGATATATGCTTTTTTTTCTATGCTTCGCGTTTAATTTTACAATATCTTATATAGCCTAATCGCTGTAAATATAATTAAATAAAAAAAATCTGTCGACAGAAAAATATAATACCTAATTTTGAGCCAATCATCTGAAATTTATTTTCTCTATCAGGATGAATTTATTGCATTTTTCATTGATAACATTATATTAAGCATAAACACATTACTGGTGAAATAAAGAAGAATTCTAATCTTGATAATATTTCATTCAACCAGTGATTTTAAAAATGATACCTCAAATATAACCTTTGTAAATGTCTTTAGTCAGGGGGCGACTAAGATACTTTTGTGCCCAGCGCACAATCCAATTTTTGTGCCCTCCACCCCCATGCAAATTTATAGCGACAAATTATCATAATTACAGTCACATAAAAATTATAACATTGAATTACCAAACAGATTTAAGAAATTATCATTAAAGTAATATTCAAAATCAAAAACACCAAATTTTCACTTTACGTAATCATTATTATCTCTGTTTAGCCATGCTAAAAATTAAGGACTTTTAAAGACCTAGATGGACCCACTTTTTTATTTTTACCTTGTCACACTCACAAGCTCTGTGGTGCAGAAAATAAATAATAATAGAAATAAATAGTAATAGAATTAAAAATAATTTAAATTGATGAGATGATTTAATGGTTGATAGTGGTACGTTGCTAATAATCTGTCTTATACATATGCATAGGATACCCATAGGATAAAAAGAGCACCATGTTCGTTGAGGGAATTAATTACCAGGTAAATAAGAGTAAAATTAAAGTAAATAGGAAACAATAGAGTTCATGACAAACACAATTACCTTGTACAATAATTTATTAAAACTTAACGATGGTAGTAGTGTAAGTTTGCAATTTTCCCCCACTTAATATGTGTTTAAAGCACTCGACTAAATTTTCGTGCCCGAGGCAGGTGCCAAGTGCCCGTGCGATAATCAGGCCCTGCCTTTAGTACTTTATCTTTCTACGAATTTAAAATCAATTCAACTTTACTGAAATAATTAATAACCTTTCGTTACTAATGTTATTGATTCCTTAACTAAAAAATACACAGGAATATAAATCCTACGAATAGGAGAATTGGCTATATTTAGAAATAACAAAAAATGTGCTGTGTTAGTAGCCATATAGAATATATGAATTAAATATGAGCTGCCGTATAATAGATTCTTAGATACCATTCTCCAAAATCAATACTCAACGGCAAACTCTGGGGATGCCTTCCTATTCACTAAAGTTACATCCTCAAAATGTTTTTCATATTTTTCATTCTTTCCCTTTCCAAACCCAAACATTTTTTTACTGGTGGGAGCGCCATGATGCGCACAGTTTGAAATACGTAGCTCTTCACAATTACGTTTCGTAAAATGCCGCTCTATCCCATAGAAATATTTCCATAACAATGCCTCATAACCTATCATTACCTTGTTTCACTTTTTTTATCGAGGTATTTATGATAACAATTTTCATTTTCTAAATAAATCCTATTTTCATTTGTGAATTTCAAAGTACATAAAATTTTTTAGGCTTTATTAATTTACAATCTTCCAAATACCTTACTAATATTTTGATTTTTGTAAATTATGATCATCCTTAAATACACGGCAATAACAGAAATAACAAAACAAATCAAACTACAAATTAAATAGAGAAACTTAATAACTGAAAGAGATAATAACCTAAACCACCTAATATAATAAGATAATAACCTAAGCTACTTCATTTTTAATTAATATTATAAAGAAATTGAATATAATTAATTTTTCAGTCTTCTGGTTCCCAAAAATCAGAATATAGTTGGCTAGCAGAAAGTAGAAACAAGTAATAAATTTATTTCAAGTTTTTTTTTTTAAATTACTGTTGTAATACAATTACTTCCTTTTAATTTAAAAATATATATTGCGTAATTGAAAGTTACTATTCGCTATTCTGCGACACACCATTATAGCTTTATTCTTCTCTTTTATTCATAAGTTTCATTTAATTTAAATGAAGTTACTCAAAAAAATTAAACCTAATACTATAAACTGATATCTTTCATGTACGATCTTTTTTACGACTGTTTAATATAAAGGACTTTCATTTAGAATATTTAATCTGTAAACTCCATGATTACAGTTTAAATAATAAGAATTTTATATTACTTTTTCTTGTTTAATTTTATAGTAGTTGTGAAACCTTTAAAATATTTACAGAACACACACACACACACACACACACATATATATATATATGTATATATATATATATATATATATATATATATATATATATATATATATATATATATATATATATATCACACAGACACACACACACACACACACACACACACATATATATATATATATATATATATATATATATATATATATATACATATATACAGGGTGTCCCAAAACGCATAAACTCTGCACAGCTAGATTCCTCGTTGGGAGTATATAAAAACTGCCCAGAGAAGCGCTCCTGTACGGTTCATAGTTTAAGATAAAAATACAAAAAAAAAGTATGACGTCTTTTCTGGTTTAAAAAAAAAAACCCACTTTATTGAACATATCAACAGTAGTATATGCACCGGCATACTCCCTAACAGTTCGTAAAGCATTTGGATTACATCGGCCGTACATCATGTCGCAGTAGTCACGTACGGAATACATGGCCACCATACGAAAACTACCAGTAAAACTACTACTTATACACAGGACGCCCTGTATATAAGTATAAATCCTGCTGGTGATAGGGATGTTCATAGCCGTTCGGAATCGGCGTTTAGCAGAAGGCTTCGGTCTCATTAACCCTCCTGTAATAAAACAGTAGATCGTTGCGCTCCAAACCAAACCATATATATGTATTTCGATTAAAACAGGATATAAATAGCAATAATATTAAAAATGTAGAAATTTAGTATCAGGTCTGAATGATGTTTTGTAAAAGTATTTCAAAATTAAGTTTGATGGACTAAGAATAAGTTTGGATACAAACAATATAATTTTGATTCAGTTAAGTACGCAATTAACCATTGCTTTCCGTTAGAATATATTTTCGGAAATTAACCTAGTTTTTATGTAAATTTAATCTTCTTCATTATTACTTCAATATACATTGTTGCTAAATTTCAGCAGATGTTGTTACATTTTACTTTAAATGGGTATGAAAATGAATATCATGAATACTAAGCGTCCCAAAGTTTTATAACTATTACAATTAATTCAGTTAGCTGTGTATGGTTGGAATAATAATATATTTTATTAGTTCCACAAGATTCTTCTTAAGTGTTCCTTTTATTGCTCCAGCCATTTTCCTTTTCCAACGCCTTGGCTAATTTCCAACGTTCTTATGCGGGTAGATAGTGATCATTCCACTATGCAAAATTTCCTTTACCTCGAAACTGAGCATGGTGATAACAAGTATAAATCACTGGAAAATAATTATCTCCCTCATTCAAAGTCTTATTTAAATGAGTGAGATAAAATTCGCCGTTAAATTAGCACAGTGTCGGAAAACTTTTAACAATCGTGATTTAATTTCCTACATTAACATTAAGTTATATGGACAAACAATATCATACATTGGGGAAGAAATAACTCTATCCCCTGACTCTCAGATATGTAAACATGAACTCCAAAAGTATTTAGTTAAGAACAATGAAGGGCATATGTATCAACACTAGGATGCAATTTTCTTCACAAAGCTCCATTCTCCCTATGACACTTTGGATAAAATTCCACTTATTGAAAAGTTGCCAGCTTAGAAACAGGATAAAAATAACCACATCTAAAACACCAAATCAATTACAAATCCAACTGTATATAATGTACATTTCTTTATTTCCTATATTTATTCTCTTTGTTCCCAAACTTTTTTTGGCCACAGACCAATTTTTTCATAGCAAATACCATCTTCTACCTCTTTCATAGAAAAGTAAAATAACTCTATATAACAATATAATAATATTATATCTTTTTTTGCTTTGAATTTTTTTAACATTAACGTAAAAGTAAAATAAACACTTATGATATTTAAATTATTACTTTGTGCATATAAATTATAAATTTTTCAATATTATTAAGGAGAGGAAAGATTCCAGTGTGTTAATATGAGTTTATTTATATTTGGTTCTAGGGGAGAAACATTCGCAAGTCTCCATAAGAATTGATTTTCCATTCTAATTTTTTCCCCTGTAAAGAATCTCATAAATGCATATATCTGGGTTCTACTAAGTTGGAAGACTGGAAAACAATTAACAGCTTCCGTATGGTGACACTAACTCAAAATATAAGATCGGTAAATGTTTTTGTAACCGGAATTGGTAGTATCCTTGTTCAAAATCTCCTCATTTGTAAAGAAATTGTTCTTATATGGATTCATCTGAGTTTGTAGATTTGCTTCTTTAAAGAGTTTTACATGCAGTTGTAGATAACGAAGTGAATAATGTCTTGAAATCTGTGATTAAGGTCATAATATAAAGTCGTAAAATATTGACAATAAGCAAGCAACTTTTCATTTCGTTTTGAGTGAACAGCCAAATAATTTAATCATTGCTATTTTTTAATTTCGTAGAAATGAACTATATGAATAGCAATTGTTTTATTTCATATCAAACCTTCCATGAATTACTAATACATTTCCCATGCGTCTCTAAATATTTATGTACTCTGCCTCCCTCTGCGGTAACGTGGATTTCAAGGGGTCCATAGGAACCACTTTGAGAAATACCAATCCAAAGAAATATTTGTATGAGATATTACATATAAATCATTATAGTTTATCTTTCCTTTCTTGTATTTCCTTTCGTCTCTGACAAAAAGTTCCTCTTATGCCATCTTCAAACATAAGAGCTAGAATCGGGTAAAATACAATTCAATCAATAATTATAATTAAACTTAAATCCTCTGAAGCTCATACTGTAGTTTTCTAAACAACTCGTAATAGTGAAAACGCTTCTTCATTGTGGATACAAGTTCTATCAGAGGCTTCCGGGGTACATTTAGCGAACATGACGTCTCAAAATTTCTTTGCATAAATTTTACAGATTCATAAAAGATCCTAACTAGATCACCCTTCATTCCACCCCTCTCTCTTGACGTAAGAAACACCCAAAATGAAAAGAGTGGAGAAAAAAAATGTAACTAAACTTTTATACGAAAGTCTGTTTGCCAACTTTTCTCGCATGACAAGATGGGAACTGCATACTAATTTTTTTTCGGGTCCCCCCCTTTCTCTTTCCAGCCTGTGTCTTGCACAAGAGACCGATTTGTATCAGAAGGAAACACAAAACAAAATTAAGCAAAGTAAAAAATGAAGGGGGGAAGAAAGAGAGCGCTATAGGTGAATACCATTTTGTTTCTTTGTTTGACTTTTTTGCGAAGTGAACTGATTCCGATCACCTGTCAATCAAGGGAGTGAGTTCCAATGTAGTTTGCGAGGAGGGAGGAGGGGCTGGGGAGTTCTGACACAGTGTTGCCATTGTCGGTGGCACATCATTGGGAAGTCCATGTTGATATGCACGGATTAACCTTTCTCCGCTGTGACGGTCAAACAGAATATGTGCTGCTAAGGCGATCAAATGAAGCGAGACCAAACCTCATACACAGGAAGTTATAACAGTAGGAAGGGGGCAGGCATCAATGATTTGATTGGAGTCCGAAAGAAGGCTCTACCACAACAGAGAGAAGTCTTTCATACACTTTAATGCAGTCTGCACAAAAGTAAGTTCATGTACCCTTCTTCCGAGTTCATTGAAGGGGTTCTGCTTAAATGCTACCGTTGACCACTTTCAAAAGGGTCCGGAGCCATCGATCTTCATTGTGCTATAAGGCTATTTAGGAGCTTAGCGATGGTTGTCATCTCAAGCCTTTTGTCACAGTTATTTAAACGGTATTTTAAATGACGAAACCATAAAAACCTTTCTAAAATATTTCAGGTTTGATTCGTACATTAGTTTCGTTTAAAGCCACTACCAGTTCAAGAACGTAAGATATCAAATAAACGAAAGTGTGTAGGGATATCATTAATAAATTTCGAAAAACTAACACTACTGACTGACAAACGCATGCTTTTGATAATGTTATTGAGAAATGCTGTTATCATTGAACACGTCAAATGTGGTTTATTTTAAATAATGATTATATCATTCATTAAATAAAGCATGAAAGAAACATAAAATTACATCAAATACCCATCGCTGTATCATTTATTCGTTTTAGCAGCGGCCGTATGAATGTAAATAAATAAAATCTAACCATGACTAGTTTACATACCTTTAAATCTTATTCTTATACATATGTTATACAATAAAATGATACAAATAAAGCTTTAAATTTTAATTTAAAGCTTTGTATTCAATGATACCAGTATAACGCTAATTTATTATAATGATTCAATAACATTGTATTTAGCATATCGATAGATGTTATTTGTATAATACTCACGTCCAATACACAAGGAGAGAAACAAAGAATACTTTGTTAAAATTACTCGTCTATCTTCTCTCATGTGACTGATAAAAACCTACCCTGTGAACAAGAAAAGAACATATAAATTCCCCTCTGAGTATTAAAAAAAAATCCCTCATTCAGTTACCAGTTTTATAGGACATTCAAAATTATTTGTGTTCAAATAAAAAATATCTTCAATAGCGTTATAGATATTTAATTTTTTTAAACGGTATTTAAAAAATGATTTCTTTTTCTCAAATATTTCAAGTACACTAAAGTTACAGTAAATAAGTCAATTTAAAATATATATATATATATATATATATATATATATATATATATATATATATATATATATATATATATATATAGTATTAGTACATACTTATTTATTAAATTAAAGTATATTTAAATATTAACTCTGTTTAATTATGGGATAATTTAATTTGGAACTATAAGAATAACTATAAGAATTCTTTGTTATTTCGTTAGTAGAGTATCCATGCTTAATACAATATTTTAGATGAAAATTTCAACAGTTCCGTAATGATTCTCATGTAGGAAAAGTAACCATAAAATAGTTATAAAGGAATAAGTATAATTTTTTTAAGTTGAGAAAACTTATCTAATTTAACTATAACGATAACACTATATATAATTTAATAAAATTGAACATGAAGTTAAGAAAAGGAGAATGTCTTATTGTAAATATATTGCAGGGCCTTTAACGAACTGATAGAGTCGCGTGCAAAGCAAGCAAAATTAACGTCTAAAATATTTTTTAAATGCGTCGAAACTTTTTCGTTTTTTAGTTGTCATCAAAATTTTTATTTGTTTTCTGACATCTTGTGTAGAAATATTGAGTTAATGTAAAATTATTATAATAAGTTAAAGAAATATTAAAAGTGTTAAAATTTTTGGCACCCTCGATGCAAGTCCTACGACCCCAATTGGGGTTGCCACCTACAGTTTAAGAAAAACTGTTCTAAAAGATAACTAAATAACAAAATAATTTGCAAAATGATCTAGAGATTGCTTTCTAATTTTCGTGTATCCTGAGCAACACATCATACTATTTGAATTTCCCTGTAATAGTCCTCAGCTTCTGGGGAAGTTCACTTAAGCTTTTATTTAGAACAAGAATGGCAACATTATGAAGAAAACAAGGCATATCACATAAAATTTCTAAACTCTAAAGGAAACGAAAGTTTAGCCTTTATTCACGACTTGTATTTTTCTAGTAGCTGATCTTTAGCTTTTCATAACTTTTTAAAAATAAATGGCCGATGATTTAACACTAATGTAAAACTTAACTGTTTCCAAATTTAATTTAAAAATTTTGTAATTTCTCGGTCACTTTAAAATGCTCTATTACTTTTTTTTAATGAATTTCAGAAAATAAGGCAATTTTTAAAAATTATCTTGTTCTAAAAAGTTTTCGAGATAAAAGTTTATTGGAAAGGAAAATTAAAATAAGATCCCTTTGAAACACCTATTTTTCAATATCAAATATAGTTAATATATAAATAGATAGTACAATTTCTTGATAGTATAATTCAAATTGAAGTTCGAACCTAAAATTAAAAACTCATAAAAATTAATGCTGGACGTTCGTTCTCCTCTTAAAATTAAATGTCCATTTATTTTTACCAACCTGCGTATGGCCTGTATTCTGCTTTGATCGACTCTAAATCCCATTTTCTTAAAGTTGCATCTTAAGACTCTAATAGGAATGACAATCTGGTTCCTTCATATTTTTTGCTCCATCAAAGCAACATAAAATTCACCTTGATTGCGTCCTTTTTTTTATTCTCGAACCGAATGTTGTTCTTTCAGCGGATGCACCTCGGCAAAAAAATAAATCAGCTGAGAGATGTATTTTCAATATTGGCTTAGTAGCATCGGATTTCATACTCAAACTAAGAAAAAGGTCTTTTTTTTTCCCTGCCCTTGTCGAGAGAAGTACACTTTTTTCGGGTCCCTTCCATTATGTTGTTTACTCTCAGCCCCAATCGCGGTCCCCGCGACAGATGGACGAGGGAGGAGCCAAACGTTATTTTTTTTTCTTGCTCTTATTTTTATATTTTTACAGGTAGTGTAATTCCCTTACCGCAGAAATTTTTCATACCACCAATTTCTAATTTTCTTTTATCTACTGTCAATATATGCGTTTCTAGCCTCTTGGCAAAGTTTTAGAGGTCAGTATTTCGTTAATGATGTACTGACCTTGATATGTTATAATTAAAACATTTCGTCAACTCTATTTTTAACCTTGAAACTATAAACCAGTGTAGTATGTGTACCATTGGTGGTACGCACGAAAATAATCAATAAACTAAGAAACTAAGAAATAAAAAATAAAAAATACTTGACATAAAAAATAAAAAATATCATACAGACAGAACTAGATAGTTGAATTCAAACGACACAATCTAATTAATTTTTGGTTAAGTATTGAGAAAGAATAGGATCACCTTTCTGAGAAAACTCCTAAATTATTGTTATTATATATTACTACAGAACTAGTAGAAAGAGCTTTTTCTGCCTATTCTTATTTTTATATATGAAACTTTGAACACACACACACACACATACATACATACATATATATATATATATATATATATATATATATATATATATATATATATATATATATATATGGGGGGTTACAGTGAGTGTATAATCCGGCATGACTTTAGGCGTGTTTCAATGTAATTTGTCTCCTTATGCGATGGAAATATATAGCCATTCTATAAAATGCATAATAAAATAAATAAACACACTCCTAATAACAAATTTGATGAAACGTAATTATTTTTACAAAGTGATACAATTTAGCATGATATACAACCAAGTGGTACGTGAGCCAGGAAAGGTTGGAAAAAGCTACTATAAACTATAAATAAATCAAGAAATATTTTATTTCTTTAATCATTTAGGTTGACAGTATAACCTTACAAATAAAAGGGAAGCATAACCTTCTGTAACTTTTCCAGTCTCTAGAGCAGTATTTTTCAAACAGAGTGCCATGGCACACGAGTGTACCACGAGACATTTAGGTGCACCACGAGGATTTTTAGTAAATAATTAATCATTAATAGTACATCGTTAGCAGGAAATTTTCTATTCATCATAAACCATTTCTTTGTTACATATATCTTCCTTTATATCAGCGTTTTAAGTATTTTATTCTTTCTTTATCCCAGCCGTTACGAATCATGATTTCTTTTCACACTAAAAACTTTGTTTTCAAGTCGAAGAGCTGGCCGAAGAGCCTAGAAGTAAAATTATACGCCGAAAAGCTAATCGAAGAGACTTCAAAATCTCTGGCTGGATTTTTTTTTAACTGCGAGGACTTCGTTCATATTTTCTACTCAGTGTTTTAGTTCGAGATGAGTTTGCATGCCGCTGTTATAAAAATATGTCGAAGTTAGACTCTTAATTTTTACTTTTCTGAAACAGTGAAAGAAAATAACAGTAAAGGAAAATGAAAAATTATCAGCAATGATAATAGCATCAGTTGGAATAACAAAATATAAACATTTCAACAGCTTGAGTTAAATACATAATCAGGTGCATCTCTCTGTTATTGTAAGGCTGATTACTAAAGAAAGGGCATTGTACATAAATGTTATCAGCATAATAACTACATTCAAACATTGGCTTTGTTATTTTGATATGAAATTTGTAATTACCTCAACAGTTTCTTAAATCATTGCAGAATTACTTTTCCTGTGTTCTTATTTGACATTATTTTGGTGAGCCACAAATAATTTCAGATCTTGTTAGTATGACATCAACCAACAAAAGTTGAGACAACACTCATCTAAACATAATTTTTAAGGGTCAACATAACATCTATGAAAAAAAAATTTAGTCAACCTTTAGCTGGATATTTTGATAACTTAAACGCTCATAAAATACAAGTAGTTCCGGGGAAATTTTATTTGTGTCAACACATTAGATTATCAGTATAATTTTATAAATGGAAGTGGGGGGGTAGCTTCTGTAACTTAAGGGAGTCATAGCAGTGGCGTAAGAAGGTGGGTGCGGTGACTGCAGCCCACAAAGGGTACCAACTCTGAAGGGGAGACCCGACTCCCTACCTTATAAATTGAAAATAGCATTGCTAAAGTTACCAGTTTTGGTGGTGTAATGCCGAAATTCGCAGAACAAAAAAATTAATTAAAAGTATAAATTCTAAATATCATGTTAAAGAATAGTTTCTTGAATTATACCCAGGTCCGTAACTAGGGCGTGGCAAAGGTGGCATTTGCCACGTTAGCATCAGTCATAGGGGCGCTGCACTATGATGAGAATGGGGTACGAAAGAATACGATTGGCTCCGAGTAAAAATAAGGACAATTTGAATAACTTTTTTTTTTTTTTTTTTTTTTTTTTTATAAAATTCAACGAATTTAAAAATTATTATTTTAAGAATTTTTCTTATTTTTGTAAATCTATCTAAAGACTAAGCTTTTTAACCAAAGTCTGCTAAGATGCCTTACTATAAATCCAGGTATTCATTTTAAATTTTAAATGTATTACAGTTATTAAAACTAACTTTAAATTTAGAAAATTCGTCAATATTTTATGAAAATTTAACTTACAAATAAAAAATATTCCCCTCAAATTAGTCCGTTTATCAGAAAAGTAATACTCCCGAAGTGTTTAAAAATATTTTAAGTATTGATAAGGTAAAAACAGAAGAAAAATTAATATACTAGTAACATTTTAAGAATTAACAAAATATTGAGTTCATCCTGAATATATGATATAGAAAATTTTTTTAATGTATTTTCTCACTATATTTAGCGGTAGGGGTGCAGGGTTCTTATTTTTATTTATTTATTTATGTCTGCCATGGGCGCCGAAGGACCTAGTTACGGCCCTGATTATACTCTAGTGAACGAAACTTGTAAACAATTAAGTTTTCATTGAATTGTATTATAATAATAATAATGAATCATTCTCTAGATACCATTACAGTGAAAAATATGTTGTACACTAAAGTGGCTTATTAATAAAATGGTATTTTGCTTTATTTTATCCAGAAAAAAAATTGTTTACAAAGTACTCAACATTTTCTCTTCTTTATTAACCAATCACAAAAATGTTTTTTTAATAAATTTCACTCCACAATTTTGACTGGACACAGTAATATTAAGTTAAAACTCCACTAGTTACCACCAGACCTTTCTACGACACTGAGATGTAGTACATTTTCGAGCTTAAAAGTATTGATTATAACAGCCCATGTTTCCTTCAATATAAAATAAAAAAATAATTCTGTTTTGTTTAAAATAAGTTTTTTAAAGATAATTAATTGGACTTATATTATTTAGTGTTATTATATAAAGTAATACATTTTTTCAAAAAGTATACAGTGTATACACTAAGGAAAGAAAAGTAGAAATCAGCTTTTAAAGGTTTACGCCAAAATAGGTTTAAAAATTTGTAAATTAAAAACTGATATTTTTCTTGATAAGATAAATTAAATAGAAGCTAACTATCTATTTTATTCAGTGAAACATAGTTACATTTATTCCATCAATATATTTTGTTTTACAGCCTAATAAAAATTATTCATTTAAATTTCATAATATATTTTAGCTGAAAAAATCAAAATGGCACAAACTTCTAAAGTTTTAGTTCTTAAAATAAAACAGATATTTTCCTTCAATTTCATATAAATATTTAGCTTATAACATACATATTTCAAAAATTATGTTGCTGAAGAGTAATTTTTCTTTTTATCCTTTGGTGAATATTTTCTATGTTACTTTTCATATTATTTTACTTGAAATAACAAAACTAATTAATTATTTTTGCCTGTTAAGCAGTACTTATTTTTTTAAACATATCATAAAATGACCAAATGAAAAAATAAAAATCCGCTTATCCCATTGATATAAACACAATCAAAAAACAACTTTTTTGAAATAAAGCCAAATTGTCTAATTTTTACTGTGAATGCAGTTTATCTGCTTATTCTTAGAACCTCGTGTTATTATATAAAAACAAACACACATATTTTATTTTAAAATATAAAATATTATTTTATTTTAATTTTAGTTTTTTTGTTAGTTATTACGTGAAATAGACTCATAGTTTTATAAAAATTTATTTTCTAACCTGCATTTTTCAAAACTTATCTTGCAGATAAGTAAATTTTAATTTTTCCTCTGATGTATACTTTATGTTATTTTACTTCAAATAATAAAACTGAATAGTATTTTCAAAGCTAGAGCATTATTAAAAAATGTGTAAAATTCTTATACGAAATAAAAGAATATTTATAACTAAAATGATTATATGAGATTTAAAGGAATGTATAATGCTAAAAAAGGTAATCATTTATTATATGGAAAATTGTCATATTTTAAGCCTCAAAAATCCATTAGATTTAACCCTATTATTCAAACTAGCATTTTGTATTTTATAAATTGCTTCCGTTTAGTACTATAATTTTTCATCTTTTTTAATTTTCTTAAATATATTATTTTTTTATATATAAATAAATAAAAGAATATCTGTCAATTATGAAATTATCTTATTAAATCTGTCTCGCAAATTAAAATCACTATATCAAATAGAAGCATTATCTGCTTCCAGTGAACATTTATACATAATACAAGCAATTTTTTATTTTTAGGAATGTAAAATATTTAAAAATCTTAATTTAAAATTTTAGTTTTTAAATTTTAAAAAAAGGTAAAAGAAAAATAGTTGTGACAAGATATAAAATATTCAGCGAGCCTTTGGTTACATCGTAGCAGATTATCGCGTATAGTTTGGTTTGATATGCGCTAGGTTCTTGAACTTAACTTGCTCTGAGGTTTGTAAAGCCAGACGTCCATTCATTAGCATCGCGTGTCACGTGCCTTTTCTCTTATCGTCCGTGCCCGTATCAGTATTTAGCAATTATGTTTCTTTATACACGTTCTTGATAGTGGTTTTAATAGCAACAAAAGAATAAAACTTAATTTTTAATTTTTTATTATAACTAGTATTTTGTTGAATTTTCTTTGACTATAATTTTTGACGAATTTCTTAAATTAAAGTTGGTATAATAATAAATAAATAAAAAATATCAAATGAAATTATCTTATTAAATCTGTGCAAACTTATGCAATAGTGTATGAAAAGCGTTCTCCTGTCCAGTAAGATATACGTTTAATACGCCATTCAGCGATTTTACCTCGATCTGTAATGATTATGAAGCGTAGCCTTAATGTAAACTGCCTAATGACACACTGACGAATATGGAAAGAATATTGAATTTTAATGTACAGTATGGAAAGTAAGTTATCGCGTAAGTTTGGTTGATATGCGTTCTTGAATTAACTTGCCGGCCAGACGTCCATTCATTGAATTGATGCCTTTTCTCTCATCTGTAATGAATTAGCGTAGCCTTAATGTAAACTGCCTAATGACCAAGAAACACGGCGATATTAATTAATGTTAATATGGAATTTTTGTTGAATCTTTTCTTTTGCCTCCGTACCTGAGCTTGCTGTTATAAACAATAGTATCTTAATCAAATCCGTTATCTTCTACCTTAAAAATCACCCCAAACATGCAATTTGAATTTTAATGTACAGTATGGAAACCAGTAGTTGAGTTCACTTGAGTAAGATCATTCGTTTCCTGCCTCCGCCAGTACCATTGCCATTGCATTTACCTCGATCTGTAATGATTACGAAGCGTAGACTTAATGTAAAATGTTTAATGACACACTGACGAATATAGAAAGAAATAATTTGTTATGAAATAATAATTAACAGGATATGTTAGACTTAATTTTCAATGTTCGCGTTCATTCAGTACATCAAGCTTATCATGAGGAAAGCGGAAAGCCTGATATATCCGAATGCGTGGTATATCGTATCGTGGTATGGTGGTATATTTGGGAGGGGATATGGTCAAAAAAGTTTATTTTTATGAACATATGCACTTATAATAATTAAATTAGTAGCGTTAGTTCTATAATAAAAAAAAATCACTTGAATAATAAAAACAGAGAGCTCAATTTACAATAGACATGTATATTCACACTTTTCATTCACCAGGAAAAAAATTAAGAAACATGGTAAAAACGCACTATACTCAAATGCATGGTGTATCAAGGCACGAAATAACAAGAGAGTAATTGAATTCTAAAGTTAATCTTCAAAGTAAAACGTAAATTTCATAACGTGCATTCAAAAGAGGACATGTTTCTTTAAAAATTTATAGAAAACCAAAATTTTAATCAGAAGGAAAAATTTTCTTCATTTTTTAATTTTGTGTAAAAAAAAATGTAAGAAAAATATTTTATTTTATTTATCATTAAAAACAAAAGTTACTCAATGTGAGTGTCTATATTTTCCTTTTGATGATTCCATAGATGATTTGTAATTTTATAGAATTTATTGTTCCTCAATTTATTTCTTTAAATATCTACTACACATACAACATATTTTGATGTAGCTAAAAGAAAAACAAGCTTGCAGAGTAAGTTACTCGTGGATTACTGACACAGCAACAAATCTTCTTGTTCATAGATGTTACCACAATTTTACAGAGTATATGACTCTATCCCGTTCCCAAATAGTCGTATTAGTTCGTTCTTATATTGGTTACTTTTCAGTCTGAAAATAACTGGAAGTGGTTTATCACCTTGGTCCGTTATCTGATCCGGGAAGAGTTGTGAACGAGTGGATTACAGGTGGTTCGGAACAGCGAGATATTCCGGCTGTGGTGTGCACGCCACGTGTGCCTCATTAACTGTGCAGAGTAATACAAATACATAACCGTACGTCCGCCACGCCCAATCGAGTTCCGCTCCTCATAAAGCTCGTGCCCCCTCCCCCACCTCTCCCAATATATGCTGCCTGGACATCCGTCTCGTCGCGTGGCACATTTGCCCCCCTCTTTTGTTTGTCGATTGTCCGTCGCGTGTCGGTGGGTGTGTGACGGACAGTACACCGGAATGGCACCCGACAAAAAATTCCGGTGCGGTGTGCTTGCCCATGGAAACACTGCCGGCATGTTGGGCTTTGTTTTGGCTGAGGGAAACGGGACGCGGTCCGCTGAGCTGACACAAAGTGTCCCCTCCTTTTTCCAGGACATGGATCAGCCGATTAGTCGTAAATGGATGCCACCCACTCTTTAAATGTTGCCACGATGTATTGTCATTCAGTAATCGGTACCGACGTATTTGCTTTGATTTGGAGAACTCGAGCCTTAGTCATAATTTTACCAAGTACTTCATTAGCAACACTTAAAAATAAATTTCACACCATTTCTCGAAAACCGAAACTATACACTTATACTATATTGCTTCTAAGATGCAAGTTCGAGGATCGATCCTTGGGCTGGGAAAGGTATACTCACCTTTTCATCTCTTCGGTGGGTAGACAAGCTGAAGACCAAGTGTGCTTGGGAATTAAACACTTGAGGTCCGTGTAAAGTTGACCACGGCATATGCTTTACACAACACGGTCCTTGTTCTCGAAAACGGAGAATGACACCTCAGGCCGTGGCTCCCTAGTTGAGCTGCAGCGCAGGACAGTCTAATTTTTTAATACTTATTCAAAAACATAAAATGTACACAAAGTTAAAAAAATCTACTTATCCTCGAATTAACTTTGAAATGTGTAAATTAGAAACTATTCTTTTATATATATGGAATAGAGGATAGTTATTTTTTATTCTTTGAATATCAGTTGTAAAAATACGTGCCATATATTTTATTCTATAGCACTATAAAAGCTAACTTTTAAAAATTATCATTTTCTTAATAGTTTTTATTTAAAATAAGTTATACATATAAAAAAGAATTTTATAAAAAAATTCGCTTTTAGTTAACAAGAAAAACGATAATAAATGCACTAAAAAGTAAAAATTTAATTTTGAGTTTTTAGTTATACCTCTGACAAATAGATGGCGATATTAGTTTCAAATCTCTGCAATTAGGATTCCATGTACAGCTGAATATCTTTTTGTATTTTCTAAACTAATTTTATTTTTTTTTTAATCTAAATTTTTGGGATTGAACGTTTTATTGTCACCGGAATTGAACCTATGTATAAAATTTCATATATCTAGCTAGTCAGGAAGGTAGTTAAAAATTGATTTCAAAATATCAAGTGGCACACAAGTGAAGTTAAATAAAAGAGTTTAAAAAAACTAAAATGTCAGAAAATTTTAAGTTTTAGTTTATAAAATAAAACTGATATCTTACTTCGATTTTATACAAAAATTTAGCTTTTCAAATACATATTTCAAAAGTTATTTTGTGGGTAAGTGAATTTCATTTCCCTCATTTGGTGTATATTTTTTGTTTTATTTTAAAAAATGTACTACTTAAAATGACAAAACTAAATAATTTTTAAAGCAAGAGTTATATTAAAGCACTTCTAAACACAGTTCTAAAAGGAGCAGAGCATTTATTTTATGATCAATCGAACAAAGGAAGATTTTGAGTTTTTAAATGTACCATGTCCTGTACAGAAAGCACCAAAAGTTTTTCAAAATAGCTTTAAAATATTTTTTTTTCTTTTGCCGACATAAATTTTCCATCCCATTGCGAGTCGAAAGATAATTCAATATCTATGAATGTTATGAGTCCATTTGTAAAAATTAGTCTTCTATGGTTTCACATAGAACTGTGTATTTAATGATGGCAGATACCCAACCACCGTATATATTTGGAGTATATTTTGTCAGTGAGGATGCTGGCTTGCGTGAGGAAAACTTAAAATGCCTGTCACTCCAGACATAGATGGTTAAGTACTTTAAAGTTATTTTAAAATAGAAATTTGTAAATCTTCCGTAAGTAAAATGCAAAATCAGTTGCATATCTTCTATTGATACTGTAGGTGAATCCTTAGGCATGCTGGAATTCAACATTCATGGGGCTTCGTGTTGTTTTGAGAACTCATTTTTTCCTCATCACATTTGACAGATTGATCTCTCCCATTCAAAATATTTTAAATTTGGTTTATGATGAGACTCAGTTCAATGATCAGTTTCTTAAGATTTAGATTATGGTGTTATCCAGGTCTATAAATGTAAAATTTAGCTTTCCTGCATCCTACTGTCAATTACTGTTATTTCAGTTTAGTTTTTTATACATGTATAAAAACAACTGAATTATTGACGATTATTATGAATTTTATTCATTATTTATTACTGCTTAATGAAATCTATACTTCCAAAAACTTCGTTCAGTTCTATTACATAAAATCAAGTTGAATGTGATAAAATGCAATGATCTAAATATTGAAAGCAGAATTTTTCTAATGCTTGAAATTCTGTAGACTAGACCTGGACAACCTAAGCCGTACTGGAAATGCATTTTTTTATTCTGGCATGTCTCTTTATATATATACATTTAAGTTAAAGTTAAAAGTAGTACTTCCTCATTGTTTTTATTATTGTTATTCACAAATTAACGATAAACAGTTAAAAATTTATTTAGATACATTTATAATATTGATTAATAAATAAATCAAATAATACTAGATTTACTATGATAAATGAGATTTATTTTTCAATTGTAAATTTCGTTTATTTTTCCATGAGCCGTAGAATTCTACCGACGGTGGCTACCACTATTATAAAAGATTATTACATACGAGTAAAATTCTTGATTATAACTAACTTTTAATGTACGTTTCTGAATGCCTCGAAGTATTTAACAACGAAAAGCTGAGATAATAATAAAAAAAAATTTAAATCATCTAAATATTTTTATAATTATTTTCTCTAACGAATTCCTAAAAAAAATTAGTCGGAATGAAAATTAATAAATTTTTAGTATTTAATGCAATAAAAAGATTTCTTAACCATTATAGTATTATAAATTAAACGTACTCCGAACATATAGACAATAATCGTTTATTAGAAATCTTGTAAAATTCATCCTAACATAATATCGATTTCAAAACCGAAACTTGAGCTCGTTTTACAGACATTTAACTGAAATTCTGATAAATTTATATTTAAAATTCTGAGAAATGATTTTACTTTTTTATGGGTACAAGGGACGAGGAATATCAGTTTTGAAAATTTTAAATTTGTTCTAATAATGCGAGCGAATATATTATATTGTTACATGAAACATATGCCACTAAAATCTATTACAAAATAATTTTTGATTAAATGGGGTTCTTCAACAGTCTTCCAACAACATTTTTTAAAATACTTTTAATTCACGTCATACAAACAAATTTCCTTTATTTTTTATTTCATCATTAGAGTTTCTATAGGAACAAAATTGTGTATCAATTTTTACTTATGTTAAATATTATTTATTTAGCACAGTTATTTCAAGTTATACAATGTTTTAGCAATTGATTTTGCAGTTTCACGCTATTAAATCCTCTGTTACTCAGGAAAATACTTCACTATTTTAAAAAGCATACCTAATTTTTCGAGAAACAAGTTAATGGACAATCGCTAAAATTTTCCATAAGAAATGAAAAAAAAAGTAATTAACATTTTGAAATTACTATTTGAATACAAAAATTGTCAAAATTGAAAAATATTTTTTAAAGTTTAAAATAAGGGTGTATGAGGAAATAAAACAGGTTTTATGCAGTAAAAAACCATATTTTTAGATAAATGTCTTTTAATAGTGAAGCGTGTACCTAACTTGACATTTTCAAAACAAAAAATCATTTCATATCTTGGATCAAGCTGTGATTTGATCCAAAATAAGCGCAATTCGCTATTCCTCTTAGTCACAACCCACGACGTGCAGTGCCATCTATCGACATTTCAACGCTTTATGAGCTAGCTATATGATAGATGGTTCAAGAAGAAAAATTTTTCACTCGTTAAAAGTGCATTGAACATATCGGAAGAAATTACTTCCATAACTAGGATGATTTCCAGACTGAATGTAACTAATTTATACAACATATTTTTCACTTATTATTGCTATATATCACATGGTGCCAACTAAATTTTATTTTCCATGAAGAAGAAAAAAAAGTTGGTTTCGGTAGCTTACTTGCTGTTTCTATTTTTCCGCTTGGTGGTCTTTTCTTGCTTCCTCTTAAATCTCAAATTAAAATAACATCTTTAATTTTGTCAGTAGTATAATATCAAATGGTCACATATTAAATACTGCTAAAGAGGATATGGAGTTTTAAATACCTGGAAATTACAAAGTTAGTTGGTCTGGAGCGCTACGGTCTACAGTGTTGTTAAACGTAACTAATGAGACCGGAATATACTGCTGAAAACCAATTTCGAAACAGACACAAACATGCCAACAGAGGGATTCGAATCCACGGACTTGTACCGAAGAGAAGCGCCCTACCTAATCAACCATCGTTCGGCAAATATTCCCAGCTTTACTTTATGTATACATCCTATATCTAACGAATCAGTGATACAACTTTGTAAACTGGTTCTAATTCCTATAGCAATTAGAAAAAGAATGTAATATTTGTATTTTTGTATTATATAAATATTTTGTAAAATATAAATCAAAATAATTCTATTTATAGATATAAGCCTCCCCGGCGTAAACACCACTCACACATGTGATAATTTACTTAAATGAGAGTTATAGGATAAACCGTCCTGTTATGTACGCTGCACACAATCGGCTTTAAGTAGTAGATCCCAGTCATTTCTTAGCCCTTGCGTTGCTCATAACCAAACTAAACTAATTCTTTTTCAGACTTCCAAAGACGAATAAATATATGATCAACTTTAAATTTTTCTATCAAAACAGAAAGATCTCCGGTCTTAGCACAGCATCGTTAAGTCGACTCAGGCGCATTTACATAGCATTCGGTGATACTGCAAGGCACGGGTACATTGGGTTGATACCGTACAACACAGCATGAAAAAAATTGGATAAAACGTGATAGAGGCAAGGGAAAAACGTTTCGTAAAAAGATACTTTTGGATTGGTGACAGGAAAAATAAAATTCTTTCAGATAAACAGCAGACGTTGCATTTTAACTTAAAAAAATTATATAAGCCGTGGCTTAGCCACTCGAAAATACGGTAAGCTTATTTTGAAAATGGTGTATATAATAAAATGGGATAGGATGTAATGTAATCTGAAATGCATTGTATTAAAAAAGTTTTAGCGACGCGATGTATAACACCCCAATAAATTGTAAAAAGAAGCTCTTTTAAACGCACAAATAATAAATAAATAAAATTATGTTCAAAAAGTATTTTATAAACATACGGCTATACAATTTGTTTTCTTTGCTTTTTTACCTTTTTTTTATTTTGAAATTTCTATCAGTGGCAATGACGTAGCCAGATTTTTTTTCAGAGTACTTATACTACACGTTTGTTGTGTAAAATTAGCATAGAACTCAGCGAAGTATCATGTGCATGTGATTAATCAAGTTATAATCACTTCTAATCATCTTCAATTGACTCAGGCCGCCTTGCAATAAACAGGCAACGCCTGTAGGAAAAGTATTTTAGTTATATGAGGTTCCTTAATATTAAGGATGAAGTAAAAGCGGTCAAGATCGTTTTCAGGTCAGAAGATCATTCAAAAAAGTAATCAAATAATAGCTGTCTTTTGATCTTGCTTATTTTTTACAAAAAAAAAATGTTGAGGATAAATGAATTTTAAGTTCGTATTAATTTTAAAATGTTACCAGAGAGGAAAAATGGTCGTTAAGTCAGTAAAAGTCAGTATTTTTCAGATAAAGTATTGGTCAGTGCAGGTGAGGCAAAAAAGAAAACTGGGATAATGTTATTGCCCCATAGAAGAGAAGTTAACTAATTTTTTTTGTCTATCACTTTAATTATAAAACATATACTACATCTCTTAGTTTAGATACCAGTTTTTGTTTTTTAGAACTCCAAGCTAAAGATCTGCTTTTTTAGAGCTGTTTAAACAAGAAAAACGATAGTGTGGAATTGTCCATTTGCTTAATCCTTGACATACATTCACGTCTGAGAGACGTTAGTCACTTCATACGCCATTGTAGACTTTGACGTCTCCTAAACGCTAAGAACTATCTCCGGCAGACTTCATACTTTACAGAAATACTAATTTATTTTGTACTACAACTTATTGTCTATTAACATCATATATGAACTTCATTAAATGTTACCTAATAAAGCAGATTTCAAAATGAAACGTTCTATTTTTTCAACTTCTACAAAATTGTTCAGATGAGCCAAACTAAATAGTATTTTTCGGGCACATCCAATTCCACTTTATTTGTATGTCAAGGGGTTAATGTGCCTAAGCAAACAGTGTCTGATACAGTATGCCGTTTCAAAGAGTTTGACAATGTTGATCAACTTGCAGGAATTAGACGAAAACCTACCGGTTAAAGTTTTCAGTGATTGATGCTAAGGCCATCAAAAACGAATGAATTCAACGAAATGTGAGTGTTTCCAAGAGAAAGATCGTTCATGAAATGGGAATTAGAGATTTATCAGTGCGGAGAACAGCAAAGGCAGAGTTTGATCTGAAGTATTACTGGTTTCAAAAAGTTCAATGTCTGACTGAAGAAAAGCTCGTGCGGCTCCAAAGACGTCGAAAACTTTTGAGAAGGGCCGCAATCCAGAGCTTGGAGAGATTCCGTTTCACTGATGAGAATAGTTTTTACTGTCCAACGAGCTGATAAAGTGGGTCAGTACTTTTAAAAATCTGTCAGTATTTTGGTCAATATTTTTCGATTTTGTTCTGTTAAATCAATGTTTTCAAGCTTTTGACAAGCTTCCTCTTTTATCCCTGTGTTCTGCGTATAATAATATTTTAAAAATATGGATAGTGTTGCAGTTTAAATTTTTTTCCACTTCAGATAAACAGGAGGTATTTATAACCGACGTTTTGAGTAAAAAAAATGAAAATAACAAGATGTTAGGTAAAATAACCAATTACATTTTGTAGAAATATAAGGTAAACTCGGACCTAAAATATTTTATGTTAAGTTTCGTATGTCTTAAGGCTTTTTCACTGCCAAACAGGGAACCGGTCAGAGGGAATTTTATTTTTCCCATGGGATAACAGGAAACGATAAGAAATCAACATGACAGATACAGACCCACCACAATGGGACATAATACCCCTCGAGACTTAAAATCTTCCTAATAACAATCTCTTTTTTTATTCATCATAAAATAAAATGATCTACTCCTTTTAGAGTGATTTTTTTACTTGTTATTGTTAATCATCCTATTAAAAATTATTTAGTTTTATTTTTTTAAGTGGTATATTTTTATATTACCATAAAAAATATACACCCAGTGAAAAAAATGAACATCACTTACCTGCAAGATGAATTAGGAAATATATATATTAGAAATTAGATTTTTATATAAATTGAAGTAAAATATTCGTTTTACTCTGTAAATTAGAATGTTTGAGGTATCTAACATTTTAAATTAAACAATAACTGAAATATTATTAAGAAATTGAGAAAAAATTATTCTTATCATGCTATACAATAAAAGAGTTTGCTCATATATCTAAAATTGAGGTTCACAAAATTTAAATGTTTAGTAGCATCTATATGATGCAAAATTTAGTTTCTACTTTATATATTTCAAAATTTATTTTGCAGTAAACTGATATCTAATTTTTTTTAACTTGGTGTATACATTTTACCTTTTTTTTAAACAAAAATTTTTATTTAATAAAACAAAATTTTATAATTTTTATAAATTGAAACCCTTTTTAGTGATATGGAAAAAATTTTATTCTAAACAGAGAAGAACTATTAATTTATATTAAATTAAAAGTCGATTATATTCTAATGTGCAATCTTTTCAGTTTGGAAATTACTATGTCCCCTTAGACAAAATATCCCAAAATTGCACCTGGAGATAACAATAAAAAAAGTACCTCTAGCATTTATCAGGCAATAAATAGGTTACCTAAATAAATAATGTTACAAATTACGAATAAATTATTTCACCAATGAAAACTGGATACATTCTTTTCAGCCGAAGTCCATTTAAAGAGCATTTAGCTGCGAGCCTTCTATGATAGAAGTACAAACATAAAGTTATCTTTGACCTTCATTAATAAAATTAATATCCTTATATGATGAATTACTTTTCAAAACGAGAATAAATATCCAATCCCATTATCATTTTTGAAACATTGATCATTTCCTGACACATGCGGGTTTTAAGTGTATGACGATGTAGCATATAATACATACGCATACTTGTATTTATGTGTGTATGTATAAATAGATACATATATACATAAATGTATATATATATATATATATATATATATATATACACATATATATATATACATATATATATATATATATATATATATGTGTGTGTGTGTGTGTGTGTGTGTGTGTGTGTGTGTGTGTGTGTGTGTGTGTGTAAAGGAAAAGTAAATTAAATCCGTAACTAATGCAGAGATTTTGTATAAAACTTGACAATCCCTAAGGAATATACTGTCAGCGAACTTCGAAATGTGTCAGTTCAATGATGCCAAAGTAAATTTATAGCCGAAAGTCCTTATTATGGCCTAGAAAAGGGGTTTTGAAATCTAAAAACAAGAGTGAAAACCCTGCGTCTCTTTGCTTTCCTCATTTGTATCTCTAAAGTGAAATAACCACTGGGGCTACAGTTCACGCCCCCGGGGAAGGGGTTTAACCAATTAAACCTTTATAGTGCCCTACCGGTCAGTTTAGGAAATTATGAACAAAGAAAATATGCATGCTATCAGAGATAGATTTTTACTCGGATTTTTAATAAGCTTTTTACTTAAATTTTTCATGCTAGCTGATCTGCCAGTTTATCCCTGTCCCAATAAGGAATTGGGAACCCGTGTCCGGTCGACGCTCTGGTAATAAAGGTCTTTCTTGCTAAAACTGTGTCTTGTTCTGTCCATGACTGATACCACCTGTCGCATAGTCCTAATTACGACATATATATATATGTAAAATATCAAAATTATTTAATTTTAATATTTCCTTAAAAACCTCCTCTCTCCCATTCTAATTACTTACAATCTTTTCCCCAGCCTCTAAATGTCTTAATCAAAGGAGTGTCTCCAATTTAAAATTATTCCCAAAGCTTTCTATCCTAAAGATGTAAATTTTCTGCCTATTCAACACGTTTCCCAGCTGTCGCCGGCAAATGGCTCCTCGTTTATCCTGATCTTGTACTTAAATTCGCTAAGTAAGTGGGGAAATTCTTTCTGTCTTCGCTCTTGGGTGCAAATCTGTTAGAGCAAAGTGATTTTTGTGTCTTTCCTTTGTCTGTCGTTGAGTAGTAAAGATGTCCGTTTTAGCAGCTCTGAAACAAAGTTTTAATTAGACTTGTGCCGTTCTCTTCAATGTCGGCCGACTGCATCTTTATTACTGCTAGCTGTTTAGCTTTCTCCTTTTCCAGCAATTTTATAATTTAAGGATTACACACACACACACACACACACACACACATATATATATATATATATATATATATATATATATATATATATATATATATATATATATATATATATATATATATATATATATATCGAGAGAGAGATATGGAGAGATATGTATGTATGTATATATACAAGCACACAAGCCTGTTCTGGGCTATTAGCCACCTGCATGCAAAGATAGTATTTGGGTTCTCCCTATCCCTATTTGGCCGCCCCCTTCTTATATGGATGATGGGGGATAAGGATAAATCGCTTTCATTTGATACAAAAAATTAGCTTCTAATTTATAAATTTCAAAAATTATTTTGCAGCTGAATAGACCTCAACCCTTAAAATGCGGGTAAATTGAACCCTTTGTACCTCAGCAACACCGATGGGTTTCTAATTTTTTTTCATTTGGTGTATACCTTTTACCTTTTTTTTTTAAAAAAAATGTTATTACAAAATTAAATCGCATAATTGAAAGCATACATATTATAATTCTAATAATATCCCTGCACATTCGTAACTTGGCCTAATGCTTAGAAGTTTATTCTATGTTTATGACTGCTCCATATAATATACTTGACATAGGATTAAAAGGTTAAAAAAAAGTATACTATTACATTTATTTTAAATTAATTAAAATAGATATATAGCAAACAAAAGTACGAAATACATCCATAAACTGCCTTCGTTTTCTTTATTGATTTATCGAACAATCGCCGAATGGTAAAGTATTGTTCTTCGATACCGGAGTTTGCGGATTCGAAGGCCGTTGCTGGAATGGTTGTTCGTAGCCGTTCGGATTCGACTTTAAGCAGTATGTCCCCGCCTCATTAATCTTCCTGAGTAATACAGTAGACGGTAGCACTCCAAGCTAAACCTTACTGATTTGTCATTTTTTACATAATTTCTTTTCGATTCCTAACATTTCTATCGAAGAGAGAAAAAACAGTACAGTTTAGTAAATAAATTATACATAATTACTAGCATTTTATCCCTTTCTACAAATCTGTTTGGATTTGTATTTGTCATTTTTGATTTCCTTGAAGAAATAATTCCTTAAAAATAATTTAATACATTGCAAATGAATATATTTTTAAATAATGATATATGTAAAGAAGTATTCTCTAAAAACTAATCTAGGTTTATGACAATAATTATTTGAAAAGACAGAGAATAAAATGAAATAGTTTTTCGCACTAAATATTTAAATATTTTCAGTAAAATCCTCTTTTTCTAAAAAAGAAAAGAAAAAAATTACTTCAGTTAGCATAACTTAATAGCATTTATTCTGCCTCCCACCTTAGAAATTTAGTCGACAGCATGCATATACGCTCAACAGACTTATTAGATCCGGACGTGTATATACATATATATATATATATGTATATATATATATATATAT
The DNA here is from genome assembly GCA_032207245.1 of Pardosa pseudoannulata. Classification (NCBI taxonomy): domain Eukaryota; kingdom Metazoa; phylum Arthropoda; class Arachnida; order Araneae; family Lycosidae; genus Pardosa; species Pardosa pseudoannulata. Next base: position 153,358,476 of record CM063506.1, on the reverse strand, counting down.
ATATATATAGATAGATAGATAGATAGATAGATAGATAGATAGATAGATAGATAGATAATGTATGTATATAAATACATATAGTTATGTACAATATGTGTATGTAACAGTTATGTAATTATGTAACCATTTTTTTACGTTCAAGCTTTTATAGTCACTGTGATTATTGTTACATATTTCAGTTTTCATTGCCGTTTCAAGCATAATTTTACCTACGATATTCCCAAAAAACACGAATAGAATAAACGGGATCCGTATTAATAAAGCAATTAATGATTTGACAGGCGTTCAAAACAAATAAAAACACCTCTCCTTTATATATTCTAAAGCTTGGATTAATATTACATGTGATATTTATCCGCAGATAGCATCATCCGCTACATCTGAAAGTAATTCATCTCATTTTCTCTCTTACGGTTTCATGTCAGACTTCCGATTCCTGTCTTATCCTGACTTTTATTCTTTAGACAGATCTATATTTTTTTTTTTCTGTTCGTCAAATGACGGCTTTTTTACAGTTTGGGTGCGTTCGGCAGTCATTAATTTTAACTTTGTTTTTCTTTCCGTCTATGATTAATGGGTTTCACTTAATTTGTACCCGATAGCCAAATGATTCGGAGATGTATATGATGTATATACTGGCTTATTCGAGGTTAACGTAATTTCACATTTTTTCAGACAATTATTGATGCTGCGTGACAGAGATTATAGGAGAAATAATAGCATCGAAAATTGAAAATAGTCCCTTCTATCTGTGTATTTTTTTAACTTCTCTTTGATATATATATTAAAAAACCTTAGTGGCATCATATTTCCATTCATTAACCTTTTGTATCTCAACAACACTGAAATAAAAAATATTTGCTAGAATGTTAGAATGCATTATTTCATACATAATTCAAAAAATCGTTTTGTTTTTTTTTTGCAACAAGAGGGCTAATGATACATGGACCTACTCTTTAAAACCGATTCCGAACGGCTACAAACATCTATGCCCCAGTGGGATACGAACCCACGAACTATTCAAAAACTATTCAACTATTCCTCACAAACTGATTAAAAACATAAAAAAAGTTATTTGCAACAAAATATGTGCATGTATTTTCTACAAAGAATTATCCATTTCCTAAAAGAAAATATAAATAACATGGAACAGAAATTATGTTAACGTCAAGAATTGGAAGCTATCTTTGTGGGAAATCTACATTTAGAGTTTTTATATTTCTTAAAAATTTAACAATCCAAAGTTTATTTCAGTAATAATAGCGTGGCTCCGATTAAGGTGGGTTTGTACCTGCCATACTGAATTTCTCTCCATAAAAGTATTATATATTATTGAATTAAAAATAAAATTCCCTATGGTCGTCACTCATCTTAAAAACCCTTTGAAAAAGTTATACCACGGGATAGAACAACAATTTCCTAGCATGATATATTTCCTTTTTAAAATGTATCAAAAAAATATATTTAAATTTGTATTATTAGTGGGAAATTTTCGTAAACTTTTTTCCAGGGGGAAATAAGAACATTTAACAGACATAAATTTAAAAAGAAGACAATAGCATCCTAAAGAATTTGTTGTTGTATCACATGGTATAATTTTTTTTTAAGAATTCTTAAAAGAGACGTGCCAGAGGGAATTTTATTTTATCATAAGTTAATTATTTGTGGCAGATTTTCCCTACCTTTGGCACGCATTTTTAATGAGAAAAAGCATAGAAAACTTTTCAAAAGCATCATGTTTTACTTTTAAGTTAAATGTTTTAATACCTATTTATTCACTCATTAAGGTAGTTCTGTTCCTGCCATATTGGGTCCTTCTCGCTTGATGTTAACCTATGAGAAATATTTAAAATTCCATCTATCCAGCTAGCATTTGAAGAATTCTTTATTAAAAACATATATCACGTGATGAGCTGCAAATTCTCTAGGATTCTATTTTTTCCTTTTTTGAAATTTATGGTGTTGCATGTTCTTATTTGCGTTTGAAAAAGATTATGCCTAACATTTTTATAAATAATTTAATGTTAAATATGTTTTTCTGGGTGTTTTAGAAAAAAGGGAAATATATCATCTGCATAAATTTGCTTTTGTATCACGTGGTAAATTTTATTTCTTTTTTTTTTAAGATTGTTTTAAATACGAGCCGACTGGAGGGAATTTTATTTTCCCCACAGCTTTAACATGGACCGAGATGAATCCAATAAGGCTGGTAATAATCCAATTACAGCAAAAAATGTAACTTTGATGAAAAAATTAATTTCTATATCCCCTATTTGATTGGGACTCTAAGAATAAAATTGTGTTTAATTTAGTTTTTCAGGATAGTCAACAATTGAAAAAACGTTTTTTAAATTTCACTGCATATTTTATATTAATTTTGGGGTATATTGCAGAACTATGTATACGATTTTATGTTACTTGTTTTTTTCTATCGACTATAGTTTTAATGTGTTTAACTTAATTTGTGTCCATTAGTCAAATGATTTAGAGTTGTATAGGCTGAATTTTTATTCTTCTTATTTTTCATTGATTTCATTGATCAAGTTATTGATGATTCGTAACATACATTATAGTAGACTTAATACCACCAAAAATTAAAAATATGCCCTCCCATCTGTATAATAACTTACCAACAAGCCAATTAAGAATTTCAACATGCGCATTACATTCATGTAAAAATGCGCATAGAAAAATAAAAAAAAACTGCTACCTAACTTTGAATAACTATCTATGATTTAGAAGAATTAAACATAGTAAATCCATAGAATACAGTAGTGATTAAATTCGGACAGTCATGGACAAAATATCTTAATTTTCCGGAATATAGAAAGTAGCCATTTTACATTCACACGCATAACCAGCGTCACGTTTAAACTTGTATAAGGTAAAAGTGAGTTCTCTCTCGGAACCCAATATAGATTTCCTAAAGGGGATGGTCTTTGTATACATTGTATATCTCTACAATTATGCATGTGCATGAGCTCGCAGGTGAAATTGAGCTTTTTTATGGGTTATCTACCTACAAATCAATCCTACTAAAAGTAACGTTGAATATTTTTATGGATATCAATTGAAGCTGTTTTGATATTATGTCATAAACTTTGCAGATGAAGCCATTTATGTCGGAAAAAATGTTTATTAATGATTTATGTAAAGAAAAAAAAACAATAATGGTTACTATAGTAAAGCATTGACTATACGATATTTATGAGACCAACGTGATACGACATATAAATGAAAAGGCGTATAATAAAAATTTCAACTCCTAGATTTTGGGCTGTAGGTCCCGGTCTCATTAGCCCTCCTGTTGCAAAAAGTAGACCGTAGCACTCCAAACCAAACCAAACCAAACCTAGATTTTGGAAAATTTCTCTAAACGTAATAATTTTAGAGTTTTCTCAGATACCACTACTGTATATTACTACATAGTATTTTGAAAATAGAGTATAATTAAATTTTAAAATTTATTATATATCATAAAAGTGGGAAAAACCTCACTCTTTTTCATAGCATGAATAATAATTATATAATTTGTGTACATGTAATTAAGCGTTTAATCGAAAAAATCTTTAATCAGCGTCTGACGTACTGCCTGTCTGTGAGTATTAAGTACACCAATATAAATCGAATTAAACTCATTCAAAGTTTTCAATAAAGTTTTTACGTAAAGAATACATTTGAAGCTTCTCAACGGAGTCCAGTGTATTCTCAAGGAAGGGGGGAACTTCTTCAAATTCTTCGTCATCATCGCTTAAATTAACACCAAATAATTTGTTTTATATTAATGCATAAACTGCGCTTTAATTATTGAAAAGTAATAGAAAGAGAGGAATAAATATCCGACACCAAAAATTTATGTTATTTATCACACATCTGCCTGCAAGTGTTGAAAAAACAACAAATTCAGTTCGCGAATCATTTTTTCCATGGAGAAAGTGCTATTTCGAAATATTTCAAACCAATTTTTTATTTATTTATTTATTTATTTTTGTCCAGGTTGACGTGTTATAATTATCTAAATAATAACTAATACTTTTTCAACGTCTCACGGATGGGAATAAGACCTTTAGAAAAGGGGAAAATGTATCTTTGCGTAGTATAAACGAAGTATTATATCATTATAATAGTTACGAATGCATCGAGACTGTGGTAAAACGCGTATAAATGTAAATGACGTATAAATGAGAAACGTATAATGAACAGTATAAGTCTCACTAAATATAAAGCTCCATCTTTTACAACATGATATATGAGAATCGGCAGATATCCGGCCATGCTGTTGTGCTACTTACTCATTCCTTCCATGCAATCAACCATAAAATGTTGATACTCACTAAGTATAAAGCTCCATCTTCTACAACATAATATAAGAGAATCTGCAGATAACGAGCCATGCGGTTGTGCTATTGACTCATTCCTTCCATGAAATCAACCATTAAATATTGATTACTTTTTGTTTTCTCGTATAAAGTATTGTTATCATCAAAACCTCCATCCGTGATATTTTGATGAAGATCAATGATTTTAACGCTACTAATTACAAGAAAATACGTTTCAGACTATCTTTTACCTGTTTGTCCCTAATGGCAAAAAAGCACAGCTAGAAAATTCAATGGTCTAGACGGATCAAATTTGAAATCTCAATTTCACTCCAGAATCGTAAATATATAACCACTTTTAGGTATGGAAGAGGTCCTTTTCATAAACATTAAGTCGATTTTATAAATAACTGATTAACTATTTTAACCATTTTCTATCTGTCAGTCATTTTGGATTCTTTTAAGGAACTTTTATGGATCATAGTCAAATACACATAGAAAATTACGTAATACACTCGGAAAATTACTTAAAAATCTGCGTCATAAGTGTCATCGCTATGTAAAAGTGAAAGAGAAAGGGATAAATATTTTAGAATATCCTGGAATAAGTTTGAATTATTCGATAACACAAATGCCCTTAGCTTTTAAATAACACAAAATGTTGTTTCAAATCCACAAAATTATTCCAGTTTTCTTTGCATATCTCTCTTGTTGCTTAATTTGATGTTTTTATCTGAAATATTCTAGTCTATCTATTTAAACAAAACTTTTTTAAAATTTGTCTTCAGGTTAAAGAATAAAAGACATCGTTATTTTCACCACAAGTGATTAAGTTGATTGCCACGTTCTAAGTAAACGATAACCTTGATTGAGAAAATTCAGTTTTTTTAATATCTCTGTTACATTAATTTATTTTACTTTTTAATACTTAAATTAAAAATTACCATTCATGACCTTCAAGAATTTATGAAAATAAAACGAAAAAAATGTCTCGTCTTGGTTATTTAATATTTATTAGCTTGAGAAAATATTAGCAGAAATTATAAAATAGACTAAAAGAAAATTTCAAAACTAATAATTTTAGGAGTAATATTTTAATATTTATCAGTTATTGCGAACTCATGAGACCGTCCCTCGAAAAATTAGGAAAATAGAATTTCAAAATTCATCTTTTCGAATATCATTGTAAATGAACTTGAAGAGATATGATAATGAAAATTACTTTTTAAAAAAATTAACTCATTAAGTGCTTTTTTTCCTTCAATAAATTGTCATGTATTCTCACCACGTTCTAAAATCGGGGCCAGATGAAGAGATAGCAAAGCAGACGCGTGTCATAGCCAGCTGCCACGCGAACGAGTTAAAACTGTCGCCGATGTTACGCAAGTATTGCCGTGACACTGATAAATTTAAATGAAAAGAGAATTATTTTTTGGTATTTTTTTTCATACAGAGCTAAAATGTTAGCGTTTGGCGCATCATTTGCAGATGCTTTGAATTTTATGCGCAATCCTAAGAGACGATTTTGCCTTAGTTTTTCAGGGAACCATCGGTTTGGTTTGCGTAGGATACTACGGCCAAGATGAAAACTAATTAGACGATGATTTACGCCTAATAAAATGGATTACCAAAACCTACAACTTCGTCTTGTTTGGCGCAGTTTGTCCTTTCAGGAATTAGCGCCACTAAATTCCAACCAACCAACAAAAACCTACAACCGTTTATCTTAATTGTATAATTGAAAAGCACAGATTTCGGCTCTGAACCATTTTTCTCTTTATGCCGTACTCGGAACTGGTCGATGGAAAATTGCTTAAAGTGTCTATCTACACATATCTAGGTATGCGGTATTAAAATCGACGATTTTTCTAAATTAATGTCAACAATTGTAATGACCAGATATAAACATTAGCTGACACCTAAGATTAGTAATGTGTGTTGCAATGCGCGTGTTAATAACAGCGTTTTGCTTTAAATATGAATTTTATGTCAAATTGTTTAGGTGCATGTTAATGAAAAATTGAGTAATGAATAAGATATTTAACCTGTTTTTTAACATGTATTGTATTTAATGTCTACGGGGCAATAGCGTCTGGTACAAGTGAAACATTTATATTCTTTAAGAATACTTATATAGAGAATTTAGCAAAGATTATACTTTTTTTTCCACATTCAGCGTATATTTAAGATGATGTAACATTTCTTTCATTTGTCATATTCAGTTGAGCTGTTTCGAAAAGGAAAATGTAAAACTTAAAGTGCCCATGCTGGTTGCGCAACGATTAATAAGAAATTCACAGAAGAAAGGCTGAAAAAATCATTTGAGTTCTGTAGTCTTATGTCGAAAGAGTGTTTGCTCACCTTGCATTCTAAAGCAAACTGTCCTGACGAGATGACCTATCATATTATCCATACACACCTCTACAGATGAGGTGCAAATTTGAACGAAACTTTCTTTATTAAATTTAATTTGTCTACTCTTCATAACCTGGAGAAGTTATTTCATTCATATTAAAATAATTTCTGATATTTTTATCTTTTTCAATAGCATAGCCGTTTCTTTCTTCCAAAATAATTCAAAATTTAACGTATTTTTATCCGCTTCTAATAAAATTGAACAGTTGCGGATGTAAGGACTTAAATAATTTCTATCAAAAGTCAAAGTAAGTCTAAAGAAACCTTTAATTGAAAGTCGACCTTAGAAGTTTTTTTATAGGTTAATAAAACGGTATAATAAGATTAGTTTTAACTTATGCATGTGAAATCTGGGCAACAACTTTGTCAGAGGACAGATACTGGCAAACCTTTGAAAGAAAAATCCTTAGAAGTATATTTGGAGGAATACAAAAAAATAAAATATGGCTCAAGAGATCAAGTTTAGAATTAATATAATTTTATAATGAACCTGACATAATAAACTTCATCAAATTGTAAAGAATGAAGTGGGCAGGCCATCTAATAAGAATGAACAATGACCGAACAATAAAAAAGATCTTAAATGCAAAAGCTACAGGAACGCGAAGACAAGAACACCCAACCTGAGATGGACATACTGCCTGGAGAGAGACCTTCAGGTACTTAAAGTAAAAAATTGGAAGAATTTGGCCTCCAGAGGGATGTCTTGGGAAAAGCTTATTGAGAAGGCCAGGTTCCATCCTGGGCTGCCATGCCACTGAAGAAGAAGAAAACGGTAAATAAATGTATCTTTTTGGCAGAGTACTATTTGGATCAAAAATGAAAACATAAATTTGGTAGCTTTAAAGCCCAATGAACCACACTTAAAATGGACAAAAAGTCGAGAACGAGAAGGCTATTAAAAAAATAAATAAACAATGTGGTGATTATTTAACCTCTGAACACAAGGTGTGTGTGAGATTTCCTGGAAAAAATACAAAACACAACCCAACGTATAAAATAGCCTAAGGAAGTTTATGAATAATGTATTTTCTAATTTTATATCCGGCACCTTAGAATATCTGTGTGCACGATTTCTGAGATAAAGTTGTGCTTGTAGCCTCTAGTACCATCCTTGATACAAATGAAGACATTTGGGGACCGACCTTGAGCTACTTTTATTAATGACTTGTCTTCATCTGTCAGGTATCGTTGTTCCACATTTGCATAAAAATTTAACTAGATTTCAGTGTGTCATCAAAATGAAAATTAATTTTGAGATAGATGGGATCTAAAAGTTAGATTGTTTGAATGAAATCTTAAAACATATTAAATCAAAAACATGCAGAATTAAGGTTTTTTTTAGGAAAATATAAAAAATTAGATGAATGTAGTTCATGACTGTGCCACTGGTATTTATATTTTTTACCATTATGAGATATCTATTTTTGAAATAATCTTTATCAGGTTTATATTCGACAGAAATTCATATGCAGAATTTTTAATTTGGGGGGCGATCTGTAAAAAATCTGTAATTAATCAATAAATCCTGGCTTAAATACGTAGTAATGCCGTAAGTTCTCATACAATTATAAAGAATTTAGAATAAAATACTTTGTTATAAAATTTAAAACTATATTCTTAATTTTTTATTTTACCTTTAAATTTAATTTATTGCACATATTAAATAGAATGGTTACCTTTGATTTCACACAAAACCTAAGTCTCTTTGGCCAATTATCCATCAAGGCATGCATTACCTCCATGAAAATTTCCTCCGCTGCCTTCCTTAAAAAACGTTTGAAATTTTACGAATTGGGATGACGTCAGGTCCACCTTTGCTTTTAATACTGACCACAATTTATAATGGAGTGAATTTAAATCCGAACTCCTGGAAGGCCAATCTTTGTTTTCTAGGAACATTCCAGCAAAGTCAGGCACATTCTTTTTTAACCACCCCTCGGTTGTCTTTGCCTTATAAACAGGAGAGCAGAATCCTGTAGAAAAGTCCAAACGTCTCTATTGAATCGGTTTACGTACAATGGCTTCATTATTCGTTCTAAGATAGTGTCATGTTAAACTTTTGCCATAATTTTTGCTCTTTTTTGCCAAAATGAATCTCTGTGACAATTTCATTGCTGGCATCGTATCAAACTATTACGGATGATGGGCTCTCTGCACTCATTTTTTCATCTCTTTAGCTTCTTCAGAACTCTTTGTATAAAACACATAGTCATTCTAAGGATTGAAAGATTCTTTAACGTCAAAAGTTTTCTCGTCGGTACTCAGTATTCAATCGTGGTTGTTACATACATACCGTCACAACAGTGCTTTTTACTTTAAGGTACCTCTGGCGCTTAAATTCATTTGTAAGAAAATGGCCCGTTACTATTCCATAATCTCCTAGTCTATAGTCTTCGTATACTTTGCGGCACATTGTTATTTTTGACACGTCCATCTGTTTATCAAGAAAAGTCTTCCTTCAACATGAATTTCGACGGTAGCTCTCCTTAAAAAGTTTGATAAGAGGTGATATGTTCTTATCGAGCGAGGAAGAACTATTAATGCCTGTAGCACTGTTGTTCTCAGAAAAACTCTTAATGTTTCGATAAATAAATAACCTTTTGATGTCAAAATATACTGTAGTCTGTGATGAAATGAATCGATTTCAAATAAAAAATTTGTCATAAGGAAAATTTCTTTATACGGAGATTAGAAATCTATGCAGCTGTCTCAGAAAATATCACACAATTTAGTAGCTGATTTAAATTCAAAAGTATTTAAGTATCACTTTTAATTTGAATTAAGTAATAAATATATTTATTTGTAAAATTATATTATTTTACGTATTGAAACGTGCAAAAGTGAAGACGATTCACCACTAACACTCATATACAGACAATAATACTCGTATTAACATTTATTATTATATTACTTAAAAATATCTGTTAACTGCTTTGAATTCGATTATGTTAAATTTTCAAAAAAATTTTACTATTTTAATAGTGGTGTGAAAATAGAATTAAGTACGTTCTCTTCCATTTGCAAGCATTTCCTAAAGAAGCGGATGTACAAATGTGCCTCCTAAAGCCTGAACCATTCGCCCCTTATGCCATATTTCTTATAAAACTAAAAATAGATAAAACAAGGATGCAAAGGTTTATTTGGGCATTTCAACGATTCTAGTTTAACTCGGATATAAGAAAATAGGTTTTTAATAATATAGAACTATATTAATAAGAACACCTATCAAATTTCAACATAGGAAAATTTGTCTTTCATAAAACAGTTTTTTTTTCTGAATAAATAAGCTTTTACAGTAGCTTGAGGTGAATAGAAGCGGCTAAGAATAAAATGCACAGCAAAAACCGCCCATAAACGAGGCCACTTATTGAGAACTGAGTAAAGATATCAGAAATTCTGCAAATTTGATGCTCCGATTTTAGTAGCAACCAATGAAAATTTGTCCCGTTGGCTACAGCATAGGTAGCCTACTTATAAATCCACTTCTCAGGGCTGCTATGGACATGGCATCAGGGCGCATGGTAAAGGGGCGAAATAAACAGCAAAAGCAAAACATATATAGACGTTTATTTCAAATCTTTGCATCGTGCTGAACAAACATACCGCACGGCCTTGCCGCTACTGGTCTTCTAATCATTTCGAAAAAACTCTTTCCCAGAATCGCATTTCCCTTTAGGAACATGCTTCTGTTATGTATTATCTCTTGACCAATGCGGTTGTCCAGAAACGAGCAACTGTAAATATATTCCGCAGAAATCAAGAACTTATACATTTATACTATTACAAAAATGACAAAAACAAAATAACACTTCTGTAAATATTCTTACTGAAAGACAGAGATTTCATTACAGAAAAGATATTTTCTATATTATCAAAGTCCTAGCGGTGAGTTACGATAAAAAGACCGTTACATAGAAAAATTAGCAAGAAGATTTCAAGGTCTTACCTTAGTTTTTGTTGGAATCAAACAATTTAAATTTAAAGCAGTTCACTAATTAAAGCTGGAATTATTTTGCTGAATATATATTAAGAATTATCGTAAATCTAAGCTATTATGGACTCCTGAAAGTAAAACATTAGGAAATTTAAACACTTAAGAATATTACAGCCTGTTCTTATTAGTGATGAATTGTTCTTTTAAATATCATAGAATGCTATTTATTAGGAAGTTAAATTTCATGATACGAGATTTATTTCATAATACAGCATTGTGACATGAAGTTTTATAACAGTTACAGTTATCAGTCATGATTTCTGCCGGTGTACTTGTTGAAAAAATAAATTTTTGTGCAAATCTTGAATATTTACTAATTGTTGGTCCAAATCATAAAAGAAATATGTATATGTACACACACATACATATATATATTATATAATAAATACTTATAATTTTGGCTGATTATAGAATTTACCTCTACCCTCAATGAGAAAAAAACTACTTCCAAGCAAACATAATAATTCTTTAAGATATTTTTAACCGTCCTCAAAAAAAGCATGCTAGGTGATCCAATTTATGCTAGGTAATAATGGATTAACTAAAAATCTGGTTCGGCTTTGAATGATATGGTCTACCGTTTGGCTACAAGAGGATTTATTAGACCAGGAACTACTGCTTAAAGTTGAGCCCCAACATCCATGCCATCAGCGAGATCCGAACCCACTAACTCTAATACCGAACAGAAGCACTCTACCATTCAGCCATCGGACAGCGGGTAAATAAGGGATAATATTTACCGTTTTATAGAAATCAATCCACGTCTATGATTGTTAGATAAAATTTAATAACTTAATATAAATGTTTTTAAGTTAGCTAACAAATTCTCATTAACTGTACAGAGAAATTACACTAAGTTCAAACTTTCAGCTTAGATTTTTTCAAAAATTACCGCTTGCATCCTCCCTGTTGGGAAAATCCAGACGGTTGTTCTAAGAATACAAATAAAGCATCTCTTAACTAGAGAGAAGGTAAGCAACGCGAAAAAAAAATTCGCAAGAACTTCCCAGAAGCCGATCCTAGTCGTAATTGATGAAAGCGGCCTTCGGTGGCGCGCGATCGCCCGCATGACATCTCAGTACCTGCAGCCGACCCCTTCCCCTCTCTCCGCAGTGGCTGCTGATAAGACTGCGAGAGGCGGATCTGCGGTATGTCCGCACAAGATACGCTCCCAGCTTAATCATCGGAGTAACTCACGCACACAGAGAGAAGTTGTCAGGGTGCTAATGGATAAACAGGCATCTGGAATACAAATGACCGAAATGCGCGAGCAAACAAGGAAAAAAGATGGAGATGCTGAGGAAAATACACACTGATCACTAGAACCTCTTTCGTTCTCTCTTTTCTTTTTTTCCTCTACTTGAAAAAGCACGAGACAGCCACTCTGCGACTCGTGCCGCGATTCGAAATTTGGCAGGTTCGATGTGTGTGTGCTAGGTGAAGGTCTCGTGGAAAAGGTATTTTCACCCACCTGCTGCGGGGAGCGAAAATGTATTAGTCTAACTAAAAGCATTTTGTTATTTGTAGTTATTCTCTTAATATATACCTCTCATTATAATGTAACCGATTTAAACAATTCGAATAAGAATAGAGAATAAAAAAGATCCAAATATTGAAATTAATTTTGTTCATGAACTTGAACTAAATGTGGCTAAATAACGAGAATGCAATTTTTCCTTTCTTATTCTTTCCGATTACGGGGTTTAAGAAATTATTTTTAGCATCAGAGAAGTCAGGCTATAGGTTTCTTTTTCCGGCTTACCATGGCACATCCTGCACCAGAAGGGGTTATTCAGAATGACACCCTTTTTGGGAGAAAGGCTTGCCTCCCTGGAATAAGTTGGAGCTCTACGGTCAAAGTTTTTGCAACACGAGAGCTAATGAGGCCAGGACCTACTGCTTAAAGTCGATTCCGAATGGCTACGAACATCATGTCACAGTGGTATTATATCCCATGAACTATAGTATTGAAAATCGGCACCCTAACCATTTGGCCATGTTTCGGCATTGCCTCAATGTAAGTCTTTCTATTGGTAACGAGTTCCCATTTGTTACGTATTTAAGAAAAACCAGTCCCTCACAGCTTACTCCTTCGATTTTGCGAAAAACTCCAGTTGTGACTAAGCAAAACATTAAGTCCATTATTAAGAAATGTGAATATTTCTAAGTACTGATAGCATCAAAGAGGCGTTTAAGATTTTATATAACTTAAAATGGAATTTATGTTTCGTAAGCGAATGACAATTTGTGGGAAATCTTCATTCATTCTGCAGAAATAAACCATTCCCAAACAGTCAGTAGAGAAATCATTTTGATTTTGCTGCTTATGCCCCATGGACAAGCCAAGGACATGAGCCATAGGGTACTCAAATTAAAGCAAGGGGGTGCGCCTTTCGTTTTTTAGGAAAAGCATAGCTAAGGTGAAAGAATGACTTTGCTCAAAGTGAATTCTCGTAATTTTGAAAAGGGGACCAAGCAGAAGAGTCTCAGGCTTGGCCTGCCACCCCCAGAGGTATCGTTTGAAAGAAATCACGTAAAATAACGGACTTAAGGAAGATCTATATTTGAACGTTCTATCAAGGATTAGAATATATCGAAAAGATAGCCAAAGTACATCTTGACCTATAAGTTACTAGAATTTTTTGCTGTTATCCTAACTGTTTATAATGTGCCAAAAAGGAAGGACTCTTCTATTAAGGCCATGGGGTTTGATCCCTTTTGTTACTATTGATACTCGTGGTTCATTCATAATCAAACACAAGACTGATTACTATCTAATGAGTTATATCGTGTAATGAGTTGACCAGAATTAACAAACCAACCAGTAATACATTAGAGAGTTAGCTATTATGAATATTACAGAAGCAAATTGGTCATCCAAGATCATACTAAAACAGTTATGCTATAGTTATGCTTCACTGTACTCAATTCATTCTCTAAATATAGTTCTCTAAATATATAAATTTTCAAAGCAGGAATTTCGAGCAAATAAAATGTAACGGAAGAGCACTAAAGGAATAAATATTTTATTTTATAATTATTAGTTCATGAAATTTATCTAGCAGTATATCTTATCACATTTTTTTGTGAACCTTAAGAACCATTTATGCATTTCAATATAATTATTGTTTTCTATTTTTAGGATTCAAGAAACTTGCATCCATCCCCAGGAAAGTTGATAGCTTGGTTGATTATAGTTTAGGCCTTTTAGAGGTCGTACTAATTAAGATCTACTCGAAATGTCTAAAAATGTTCAAACCCATACCCCACCTCTTTGATCAACATCTGTCCTTCTTTATATAAAGAGCTAAGTTTATAGATAAATAAACAAATAGATAGATATATAAATAATTATTACATGATTTATTAAAGAATATACTAAGCTTGGAGTCTAAATGACTCCAACATACGTTCTACGGTTAAAGGAAAACATCTTTAAAGGGAAAAAAATGTCGCATGTTAGTATAAAGGTATTAAGTTTTTTAATGTAATTTTAGACATTGCCAAGTAATTGCCTTGTTATGTCTTCTAATATAACATTAACGAGTTTTAAAATGTATGAGATTGGATAACATTAGAAAAATTCTGATTGGTGAAAAGTTGAAGGGATTTATTTTGAATTTTCAGAAGTAGATCATTTCTTCAAGAATCCCGATAGAAATGAATAATTAGTGTCACATAATTTGGCATCAGATTTATCATTGTTGTTACAAGATAATGATTAACTGCTGATGAATAAATCATGGGATTATTAAACGAAAACGTTATTTCTTAATAGCCGTAAGAGCAATTTATTTATTATTTTTAATTCTGCCTTTCGTCTTTGAGATTTCCTCATCGCGAGATATTGAAGACGTGAAAAAAATGGAAAGAAACGAGGAAAACTTATTGCATAACTTAGCTGAAGAATTTTTAGAAATTTTTTGCACAGTTGGTAGATAAACATAGAACTGGATATTTTAAGTAATTATTTTTTATCATTAGGAAGATTAAAAAAATTGACGTGACTGAAAGTTCACCAGATGTTTATTTTATTTCGGGAAATGCTTTTTAAGCTGTATTAAATATCATAAATCACTGGAGTAATATAAATACCAACTTCAAATATGAAAGTTTTTCAAAATTGCACTGAATTTTAACATCAATCAATATAAAAACAAATGCGATCAAAAATTATCACTGATAATATAGATTTTCTTTTATAAACAGTAAATATGCAACATAATGTAAAGTACCACAGTTTGATTGTCCGTAAGATTGTTTCCTAATTCTTGTTTATAAATACAAACTCACACATACACACATATACATGTGCGCATGTATATGCATGTATATATATATATATATATATATATATATATATATATATATATATATATGTGTGTGTGTGTGTGTGTGTGTGTGTATATATATATGTATAAATATATACATATATGTATAAATATATACATATATATATATATATACATATATATGTATGCATATATGTATGTATGCATATATATATCGAGAGAGAGAGAACGTGTTTTTCAATTCTATGAATAAATTAATTTTTAATTATTGAATTGTAAATTAATCATTTAATGTACTGAGACCAACTGACCTAATGCTCATTCGCAGAGTGCATAAAATATCTGTAATTTATTTAACTATTTATTCAAATAACAACATAATCTTTGTTACTTGCTCCTCTAAAAAACTTTTCTGGCTACTGCTATAGATGAATGTTCTTGAAATAATAAAAAGATATAGTCTATTTAAATAACAATTCAAGTTAGGATTTCAGTCATCCTTCCTGCACAGTTAGACAAAAAAGAGATTCCTCTGGTGATTTCAAATATCTAAAAAAAAAAACAAAAAAAGAAAAAAACAAACAGAGTTGCAAGAAGAGGGGGAATATTTAAAGGTCCTTCATTTAAAATGCATGTTTTTGAGGATTATGTAGGATTTAATTGATGTTTGAATTAATCGGTTCTAAAAAATAATCATTATCGAGATTTGAATTTAAAATAAAGCTTACACTCCCCAAAAAGCAAAATAAATCTAATGGCAAATACCAGATACGTGATTTCTGGGCAAGGTTGTAATGCTTTTTTTTTTTAAATCCAGTTTAAACGTTTCTAGATACATTAATTCGATAAATAAATAAAAAGAGAGAGATTTCACGCTCATGGGGATAATAAAAAAAATTTTCAACGAAATTTAATAGCATTTAATGAATACAGAAAAACTAATAGCTTTAATAATTGATGCTAAATATCGGTTGGAAAGTTAAGTATGGTAATAAGTAAAAAAACTTTGAAAACACTGGAGGGTAGATTTTGGGGAAACAGATAGCAGAAACAATTCAGAATGCAGATTGATGGGTGTGAATGTATTACTAACATTTAAAAAAATGCACAAAAAATATTTTCAAAACATAAAAAAATATTTTCAAAAGGAAAGCACAGACGTTTATATGCCCACATCATGCGTCTCAAATTTATATGTTGAATTTGGAACATTATCATTTGAATTTTCAGGTTGGAGGATTCAGGTTTTCAGGATCAGTAAGCATGGATTTAATTTTTTTAATGTAACGTCTTATAATAGGTTAATTCTCGTGTTAAGAAAACATATCTCTTTTCGAGACTTGAAATCTTCATTATAACTAACTTTTCTTCGATTCATCATTAAATAAAGAGTTATACTTCTTATAAGGGTTTATCCCACGTCAATATGTAAGTATTAGTTTGCTATTCCTTCTATTGGAGAATAATGTACTGATTTCTTGTGTTGCAGTGAAATAATTTTAACCTTTTCGTCTTAGTTCAGGTTGACTTATCATAAGGCCTTTCAGCATATTCTTCAACGTGAAAAGAAATCCTAAACTGAACCTGTAGCTTTTTTAATACATGTTGATTTGTAATAAGGCCTTTTGAATTTTTTTTAGATTACTTTAATAATATTAATAATACTGGTCTATAGCCTCATATGACGGGATCAGTAAAATTTTAATTTTCCAGAATTGTAAAGTACCTTACAAGGCAGGTAAAAAAAATGGTTTGTGTTTTGGATGAGAATTATCTTGTACATGCTCAATAATTTGTTTATCTTTACTGACCTCTTGTTAGTTGCCAACTTTAATTTATCTAGTCATATTAAGTGATAGAATGGAGAGCAGAGGTTTTGATATTGACAGTGATTATTTAGCAGTATATACGAATGATGTCCAAAATTGAGCGAATAGATTGCAAATCCTGTGGTTACGTACAAAAGACAAACACACAAACGAACAAGCTTCTTAATTTTCAAAGATATATAACTTAAACGCTGGATATTCATTAGTGAAATAGACTCCTAGACTTTTATGAAAAGAATTTGTTGTTAATACAGGTGGTAAAATTTTCATTTCAACAAAAAATAATCGACGATTAAATTTAAAATTATCACATTTGTACGTAATCTATTATTTAAGCCAAATATAAAAGAAAATTATTTAAGTAATATCTAAGTTCAGTGATAAAACGTATGAAAATAATGCAGACGACATTTAAATAATTTAAAATAAGAAATGATTAAATGAGATGGTTAAAGGAATGACGTCATAATGTTAGAAAAAAATGTTACTTTTACCTATTTATTATGTGATAAATTGATAAATTTAATTTTCTGCTCTTAACCGGGGACAACAGAGCTTGAAATAATGGCATTAAACACTCGAAAAGATGGGAAGGGGTGGATTTCAAATGTCTTCAAATTCGCTTTGAATTTTGCTAACCCTAACTCATCAAAAATACAAAATGGATACCTCTATCCATTCCAGGTAGAACCGCTTCATAAATTCGCGGACAGACAGACAGATGGATAGACAACTTAGGCTATTATTATATAGGGTATTATAGCTTAAAAATATTTAGCTTTGTAATTTCAAGAAGTATTTTGTTATTGTTGTTACTTATGCTCCTTGGACAAGCCAAGGACGTAAGACATACGCTACTCGAATTTAAGCGATGTGTACGTCTTTTTATAAAAATCACCGTTAGGTTGAAAGTACGACTTTGTTCAAAAAGGGTCTTCGTAATTTATAAGCAGAGATCAAGCAGAAGACCTCCAGACTTGGCCTGCCACCCCCAGAGGTATAAATTGAGAACTTGGAGGACATTGGGACCACCAGCATATTTTACTTGCTCAGTCATCTTAACGAACACCGCGGATCTTAGACCGGGTAGGGCTCCGAAACCGCAATCCTTCAGATACAAGATAGTTGCCTTTGCCGACTGAGGAACCGCGGCTTGCAGAAGAAACTTTTTTTTTTTTTTTTTTTTTTTTTTTTTTTTTTTGATAATATAAAAATATTCATACCGAATAAATAAAATAAGATTCAACTGCCGTCAAGACAAATTTTGAACTATTTTTATTAGAAATTAAATTTTTACATCAAATCAAAGCAAAACAACTGTTTTGTTAAGAATGTCAAAATTTTAAAGTTCTCTGACATTTTGTAATAAAAAATTAAAACTAAAAAAAATGCTATAAAATCAAATTTATCACTCGTAGTAATATAGTTGAGGTTCTCAGAAGAGAGATGGCAGTTAGCTTCTATTTGATATAAATATTTCGTTAACTTACCAATTTAGAAAGTTACTTTGTGGGTGAATCGATTTCTATTTTATGAACTTTGTGTACAGATAATATGATTTGTAAAAATCTATTGTTTGATGTATTAAAACTAAATAGTATCATAAAGTTAGTCCCTTATTAATCCTCTGCCTATCCTGTACATCACATGGCATACATATCTAAAGCTTTGTACGCTTTTATATCACATGTGATACACAACGAATTATACTTCATATACAAGCATTTATATATTTTATATCACTGTGTATCAGATGGGATTTATAATCGTATAAAGCATTAGATGTGTATATCGTATGGAATGTACAGGACAGTCAAATCGTTAATGACGTGAGAATTTTTATCCTAAGCATAGCAAAACGTTTTATTTTATATTAAATCAAAATTAGTCTGTTTTAATGAAGCATTCACACATCGAAAGCAAAGTAAAACTAATTTTAAGTGGATTTATGCATTACCAAATAAAGCAATGTGGATTATTAAATTATTTCTCGGAAGAGACCTTTTTACCATTGTCGAGTAGAGGTTCTTAAGTTCTTTACTTAGTTCTTGAAGAATCCGTTAAATCATTAAAATATTTTATATCTGATTTTAGCCACCTTAATTATACTGTTGAAATTGTAGATTTGAACACCCAATTCACGAATGATATTGCATTATGTCTATGAATACAAAATATTTTAATTACTGAATGAACCGTTTTATTTTAATGTGCATAAAAGTGTGTTTTAGTCTCTATTTTTTAAAAATATCCTTTTTTTAATCTCTTTACCATTCTTGGTAGAGGAGTATAAAATAAATAAAATAAATATATTATATATTATTATAGAAAGATTCTGTTTGCATTAGTTGATTTTAAAAACCTCGATCCATTATTTGAGCTTAAGACAAATGTGCTTTTTTTAAGTATTAGGCACCTCGGTAATCTGAGCAGAAACAGAATATTATGATATTCTAAAACAATCTTTAAATTTATGTATTAAATAGCAGTATCAACCCACCATACTGAATTATCCGAATTTTAAATTAATACTTTAAAAAATTTTCAGAATGTCAAACTAAAATTTTATTCTATAAAATTCTATAAAAGTACTGCTTATTAATATAACTTTACAATCTGCACATATTTACTACTGCTTATTAATATTACTTTACAATCTGCACAACTTTACAGCTGTTTATTAATGTTTCTTTTATTATTTAACAATCTCCTGTTTAAAGGGTAATCATTTTCATTTATTATCCTCAAATTATTAATTTCAAAACAATTAATTTACAGAAATAGTAATTTTTACTTATAATAAAATAATTTGTATTACAAAGAAGCTATTTGAAATCAGTAGTTCTGAATTAGGATTGCGCAGTTGCCCTCATCTACTACTTGTAGTATCATTCTGGATGATTTACTGGAAATCAGACATAAAACTATATCACGTTATCGCTGTGAGCAGTAACCAATTTAATTTAATGTTCCTTCTAAACCACGGAATGAGGCAATTTTTCAAGCAGTGATAGTCTCTTATCAAAGTGTCCTGGGGTTTGGAAATCGTCCATCAAAGCCGTGTGAGTGTTGAAGGCAAGACAAGGTGCTAATTAGTAAAACCTATGAATAAAGATGGACTTAGATCGTGCGGGCAGCGTATCTACTTTGCCGCCCAACCACAAAGAATAAAAGAAAAAGAAATTTAAAGAGATTGATAATGATCACCTGATTACTGCCACAAGCTTCTCGAAACTCCTTTGAAGAAGTAGCCTACAGCAGACATATATAAACATGAAATATGAAGCGTAGCAATAAAAATTAAGGCGAGTCATTGAAAAGCTATTTGTCTTTGACCAACTAATATTTTCCTATTAGGAGGTCACTTAACATTTTATCAAGGACCTTGACCATAAACCTGTCGCTGTTCTAAATAGTGGTACCTAATAATACTCGTTGTTTACTACGTGTCGTTATATGAAATATCTGATATCTGCTCTCTTCCACAAGCATAAAGAATGATACTGCCTTAATACTGTCCCTGAACAAATCTTAAATATCGTTTAATATTTCATCGCTGATGTCCCGATTTAGGCGTTCCCAGTTGAGACATTAGACGAAAATTAAACCGTTTCAGGCGATGGACAAAATAGAACTCAATTGGTATTCCCGTTCGAGGCTGTGATTCCATAATTGGTGAAACAAACTACGTTGACTTCAAAATATATTCTGTAAGCTGTTACCTACGTATACCTAATAATCCCCCCTCTCACTTTTTTATCTTATTTTCTTTGTGTACCGTTGGAATAGGTATTAGTTCCTCCCATCTTTTCAACCCTTGCTCTGCCACATTTTTTAGAGTAATCTTTGCATCGTCGTTTGCACATGAATGGCCTTGTTTTTCCACTATCACATTTTCATCAGAAAACTTAATCAAACTTCCATCTCCTTGTTTGGACCAGTATAATCATCGCTTATTTAAGTACTTGCATTCCTCTTTAAAACGGAAAGAACTTCAACCAAAAATTAGGGCTTCTTAGTCCACTTTCTTCTGTATATATTTAATTGCAATTAAAATAAGACAGATGTGAAACAGTATTACAAATGTGAAAGTTGATTCAGCTTACTCAAAAAGCAATGTGCTTAGAAAAAACGGTTGCTGGCGGAAAATTGAAAATATGTGCAACTCAGTTACAAAGCGAATGTATGTGGGACAGGCCCTTATTAAACCAGGTTTTATTAGCTATAGGTGTGAGCGCTTGGATCTCAAATATAGGAATCTTAAACCCCATCGCCCGAAAACCTCGGGCCACAGTGGGATTCGAATTCACGAACTCCAGTAGGTTCGAATCCCACTGATGCAGGAATGTTCGTAGTCGTTCGGAATCGACTTTAAGTAGGAGGTCCCGGTCTCATTAGCCCTCATGTTGCAAAAGTAGACCGTAGATCTTCAAACCAAAACCAACCAAACCCGAAACTTGCTTATTTCCGTAAATTTGAGGACGGAAGTTGAGATACGAGTTTGACTTGAATTTGGCTTCTAAAATGAAACAATTTTCCATTACTGCTTCAAACGGTACTAAACCTTTTCATCAAGGTCCTTAAGTATCATCTGTTCGTAACACTGTTTGTAGATCAGTGGATATCATCATCGGAAATTTAAAGATCATAGATCATCCTTCTGAATAAAAAACAATTTTATTACACTGAGCGAATATAACAGCGAGACGAGAAAAAAATCATCAATAGAATATATCATTAATGTTTGGTTTTGACTATTAAACAAGAAGACAAATATCTGTTTTTATAAACAG
>CM063506.1:153329331-153331831 GCA_032207245.1 Pardosa pseudoannulata | reverse complement strand
TGAAAAACAAATCTCGTTTAGAGACAACATAAATATTTTACAAACGACTTTTTAGCTGTCCTAAAAAAGCAACTCTGGGTTTTAATGATTCACTCAATTACAGTATGTATTACTAAAACAGATCCTCTCTATAATAATCTCAAAACCTGTCTGAAATGAAATATTCCCGCTAATGACAAACCTAAATGAATCCAAACTGTTCATTTAAGCACGAAAACTTGCTATAAGTCATGTGAATATAATCACATTTTTTTTTTTTATTTTTTTTTTTGTCCAACTTCAAACAATCATCCTTTATTCAAGAAGTTAGGAAATAAATGTCAAAGCTAATTGCTTGCTTGTCGCAATTACTTTTTCGCTGTCATGGGAGTAATTTATACTTGATAAAGTAATTAGAGTGGCATCAGTGAGCGTATCTTCCACACCGTGGTCATTTGCTGAAAGAAAAATTATGAATCTTCCATCTTCTCTACCAGTAACCGTTTCAGAGAAGTCTATAAGTAATTATTATTTCATTTATAAAACAAGTGCAGAGAATTTTGACGCACGCAGAAATGATGGATTTGCTGTCTTAATGTTGGTATTTTGGTTGATGAAGTAGACATCTTAAAATATTAAGTTACCGTGCCTCTCTCCTTCCACTTACCAAAAATAATTTATGAGGATTTTCTACTTGCTATTTTTATATTTATGTTAATATTTATATGATTTTCTTTTCAATCGGCTTTCTAAAATTAAAAAATAATGGTTTATTTCAAACATTTTATACTACACCTATTCTTTTTAAACTTTTTATTTTACTTAAATACCCCCAATCATTTAAAAATCTTTAATTTCAGCATTTGAAGAAAAAAATGTTTGGCAAGGACAGTATTGAAACTAAATTTTTCTCAAAAGTAGCAAAGCGGCTTGAAAAAAAATTATAAACTTAGGTATTATGGTAAAAATAATTAAATACTTTTTTTTACTCTTTTTGCAGTGTTCCGGATACAAGTATGGCAATAAAAATTTAGACTAGTTCTAACTGTGATAGAGCTTTAAAAATTTTCACGGGTATATAAATTCCGTGACAATGCAATAAGGTTTAAGTAATTGTACAATATACTGTTCACAATCCTTTTAATTACTTCATTAATTATATTTCATTTGATGCAACGAGTGCCGCTCCGTTAATTTAACCTGTAAATGTTACTTCTTTGTGAAGCCTTCTAATCATAGATGGTATTGTATTGAATTTGTAAAGGCATTACATATATATACATATATGTACATATATATATATATATATACATATATGTACATATATATATACATATATATATAGATATATATATACATATATATATATATATATATATATATATATATACATATACATATATATATATACATATATATATATATATATATATATATATATATATACACATATAGATATATATGTATATATATATATATGTATATATATATATATGTATATATATATATATATATATATATATATATATATATATATATATATATATATATATATATATATATATATATATATATATATATATATATATATATAGAGAGAGAGAGAGAGAGAAAGTGATATCTAGATAATTGTTACGCTGACTGACTGTTCTTTTAAATATGCGCTGACTGATTTTTTTCAAAATTTTATTTTTTTAATTTGTGCTTTCTATTTTTTCTGGTTGCATTGGACGGCCGATCAAAAAAAGAGGAAAAGGGAGGTCTGGAAAGTAGGAGATAGGTGTCATGATTGAAAGGCCAGCATCTAGGAAGAGTAACTGAGCGATCCTTGTTAGAAGTAATGGGAGAGATAGACGAACTTGAAGTAGTAATAGAAAATAACCGAAGAGTGTTCGGAAAATAAATGGGTACCCAAATCTCTTTACTAACAATTTTTTTTAATTTTCTTATCTCAAACTAGTAAAGTTATTTTACAATGTGTTAAGCACTTGTCTTTATCATTTTGATTTGATAAATATAATTGTTATGTTTCAATGGAGTTTCTTTAACTCTGGTGTTTATTTATTTAGTATATGTAAAAGAAAAGGAAGCCAGATATCTCCAATAACCTGGCGTATTATGTTTTGGGGATTATTTAAGTATAATTTAAACAAATTTAATTCACAATATTTAAGTGCTTTTTTTTCAATGCAATGCAATATTCCTATTAGCCGCTTAACAATAGATTGATTGGTTTTGAGCACTATGGTCATTTTCCTTCTTCTTCATCTTTTTTATTTAATGAAATTAGACCTACACCTCTACTTAAAGCCCATCAAAGGCTAAGAGAAGATCCAAGCTATCAAGAGAATTCGATCCCGAGTGCGTAGTTCAGAAAAATGCGATCGCACTACTGATTGGACCATAATGAAACCCCGGGCTTAAACTGGATTTATTAACATCAATTAATAGAACAAACAATTATTTTAAAAAAGGCTTAATCGTCTTCCCAAAAAACACATAATCGTCTTATTCTTTGTCT
>CM063506.1:153309331-153324331 GCA_032207245.1 Pardosa pseudoannulata | reverse complement strand
TTATATATATCACTGGTAACCAAGTAGTGTACTCAAATATGAATTCTTTCATATTAATAAAATAAAATTTGTTATTCTATAAATGACACAAACATATTCGTTATCTTACTAAACCAACCATTTTTTTCTTTTCACAACAATTTAAAACTAACCAAGATAAATTAGTTTTTACATTACGTTAATTATAATCCAATATAAAAAATTTACTGGTCAGGCTTCGAAGTTGAATTTTTCTGTGGTAGAACAAGATCTTTAAGTACTATTTAATTTCTAATTCGAGTAAAAACACTTCATTCGTAACCTCAAGAACTACGCATCTAAATACACACGCAAATATTACGGGGATGAAAGAAAAAAAAAAGGCAAGATAGCCTATTGGCCCACATCAAACAGATTTAATCTGGAATCAAAACACGAAGTACTCAGAAGTGAAACTTACACGCTTGTCATAAAAATGTGAACATAAAAAGGCGCACATTCTTTTAAGGGCAGCGTCTAATCCATCGCCCTCCGCGTCGAAATTGGGTCATTTACTATCCACTCTACCAATCAAATATTTTACGATGCTATTTCGTTCCTCTTCCCAGCGATAATTTTCTTTTGATCTCCCGTTTCTTGCTGGACGGAACGGGGATGTTCGGAACACCAACAACCACTTAATACGGAACAAGCTCTGCGCGGGATGTGTCAAGGAGGTTTATCCTCGGCCGTCGACAGCAGTGCAAACACCGCTGTAGTGGGATTAGGCGAAAAATGAGACACCCCCCACCTCTCTCCTCTAACCTTCCTTTCAGCTCGATGCACCATTTCTTTGACGGCTATTTCTTACTGGGATCATTCTGGAGAAGAGGAGAGAAAGATATAAGACCAAATGCAGTGTCCTCAGATTTTTGTCACGATGGGTTCTTTCTGCTGAGAAGAAGGATGTCTAGGATTTGATTTATTTGTTATAGGTCATTGATGGAATACAATTTATACTTAAAGGCTAGCTGCAAAAAAAAGTCAATTCAAAATAGTTTACCATTCGCGTTACTATCTATCCTCCTCTCCTTTAATTTTGACCCGCTGTTAGTGTTTTACCTGCATGAATAAACTGAGAGAGAACTGTATAATTATACCTTTTTTAAAACTACACAGTAAAACTTTAATAGTAATTTTGAAATATGGTGTTCAAAACGGCTTGTTACAATAAGCATTCAACCTATACTTCATACTACCTTCTACTCTGCTCAGAAGTAGAACTGAGCAAACATGAGCAAGCATTGATTCTCTAGAACCATAGTTCTCAAACTGGGTGCCTCGGCACCCTGGAATGTCTCGAGCGTACACTAGGAATACCGAAGCAATACAGAAAATAGACTAAAAATTCCAAAATTATTAATACAGAAAATATTAAGATGCTTAAAATTCAAGTTGTATTCTCTCACATCTGCACCATTGTTGGAATTTGCTGAAAACTATTATTTTATTTATTACAAGGTGTAACCGATCCTTTACTTTCACGGTTTTCGAACTGGATGGTTGACAGCCTGGTGTGCCCCGAGTGTATAACAGGAAAGTTCGCAGTGAAAAACAATTTAGAACCGCTGCTCGAGAGAAAGAATGCCAAACTCGCGAGTATTTCTGTAACTGATCCAATAAAACAGTGTGCTGCAAAAGTAGTGACATCCATATAATTATTGAACTTAAAATTTTTTTCAACGCTGTTTGTTATCTTCGTTTGTCCATTTCTAGGATTGTTATGTTTCCCACGTACACTCGCTGACTATGAGCAGATGTTTTCATACACTATACGGGAAATTCGCTAACACTGCGATAATGAAAATGTTATTACTCGTGTAACGTGAATGTCCTTCTCTCTCATGCAGTAAAGATTTTTTTTTATTATCAGATTGAGTTAAAACTTATTGCAGATATTTTTTTCTTGGCTGTCAAGGTAACTTCATTCAACCTGCGACTGCGGCAACATTCCTGCGTTTTTTTTTTCAATAAATTTTCCGATAATAATGCATACAAATTTAGGTTTAGATGCAGCGTGAAAGCGAGTATTGGAATCTCTAACCCATATGATTTTTTTTATTTTGTATAAATCAAAAATTTCAAAAACCTACTGTATGTAGGTTCAATATTTCGAAGTAATGGTAAAGAGTTGAATGTTTTCAGGCATCTGTCTTCTTTTTTTCTAAACACTGATAAACTCATACCAGTTGGGAATCAAAGGGGTTATCTACTGTCTCAATAAATTTCTTCTCTCCTTTGCTTAAGTTTGATTTGGAATACTTCGGTTAATTTTTTGCAGCTAATGAGACTGCAATGGCAAGGCTAATATTTCAGCTAGCACTTTTACTACTTAAAACGTCGTTAGCCTTGTATTATATATCTAGGTATGTTTAACCTTCGAAGATAAAAATAAAAGATATATTTAGGTAATTCTTTCTGTTATTCTGTCTGGTTGGTAACTTCATGTACCTGAGAAAATTATTATTTTTATTAAATTATTTAATTATTTCGAGTTAATGATTACTCATCTATTTTATGTCATTGTGTTCAATATGTTTTTGTCGAAACCAAGTGGTAATTTTTGATAATTTCCTTGATAAACATCAAATCAATTCTTAATAATTTGAAAATGGTAGTAACAGAGATACAGTAGAATTAATATTTGAAGAAAAAATTTAGTAAAATTGTGGTACCAGAATTTAATAAATATTTGCCAACTAGGTTTAAAGAATCGAAAATTCGAAAATATTTAGAAGCACTTATCGGTGTGAGCAATTGTTTGCAATCATGATTGAACAAAGCATCCAATCAGATCTAAAATTACTGACGTTCATCTTACGTCAGTTGTGAGCGGATAAAATTTCTGCTGTTTTAGGAAGGATAGTAAAAGAAAAGAGATCCCAATTTTCAGGAAGAATATAGTAGTAAACCGTGTTATTTTGTTCGAACATTACTTAAATAATTTGTATTTATCTTTATTTTGTATAAACATATTAAAAAAATACACTTCTATACAAAGTGAAGTTCATATTTTTATGACCTAGCTAAACTTCTTCATCTCTAATATTAGTCTTTGAGTTTAACAGGCTTGTTCATTAACTCACAATATCCATATAGTAATCGTTTAAAGAGGCGAATGATTACTAAATAATTTTTTAGTCTAAGATCATTCAAATCAAAGATATAACAATAAATGATTTAGTGGTCATTTAAGTTTGCTTTTTATTCCAAAACTGCAAGTAATTACTTTAAAACTTCAAAGGTTTTTTAATATTCCAGCAAAGAAAATATTGAAAAAAAATAATAGCACGTGTTCAAAAATACTGCAATCGAGAGTTTTAAGAAAAAAATTTATTGACCACGATTTTTCTAAAACTCATCACGGGTTTTTTAAAACTATTCGTACTTGGTTTTGAATAACAAAAGTCCAGTTTATCCTAGTAGAACTCCTTTATATATCCGCTATTATCCGTAATCATGCCAATTATCTTATACCTACAATTCTTAAATATAATGATTGGGATTTATCTTTTACTTATGATAAAATTGACTATATTTATTGGTTTGATTTGGAGAGGTTACTGCTTAGTTACTGTTAGTTACTAAACAGCTACTGTTTGCTCCTCGTGGAACCTACTTCTTAAAACCGATTCTCAAAAATCCATGCCGTCAGTAAGATTCCAACCCACGAACTATTTGTATATATCCAATCCACATTTATTGGAAGGAGCGTAACAAAGAATAACAGCATAGGTTCATTCAGTATTTTCGACTACTTTTATTATTCAGGAACGAACAAAAAAATCAACATTACAACAGATGAAAATTGACTTCTCCCCAAGTAAGAAGATAAGGATTTATTTTCTGGTAAATTTTATACAAATGCTGAAATTTACCTTATTAACAATTGGGGCATTTTAGGTGCAATTTCAAGGCGCACATTTTTAAAACAACAAAAAACAACTTTTAGATGTAATTATTGAATGAAAAATAGGGAATATTGGAAATGAAGAAATCTGAAGAATAAATTCTAAGAACTAAATTTGTACATATAATATCATTATTGTAATATACTTGAAGATTTTTACATAGACAATCCAGTAAGTGCCCCGGAGTCGGCAAAATGAATAATCGGAGAAAAAGGATAAATACCCAAATGTAACCGTTTTGTTATTTTACACTAAGCAAATGATCACTCTCTTACAAGAATAGAAATGTCTACATGAAAATTTAAAAAAAAAACTGTTTATGTCTTGGTTTAATGACATTCAGGAGTAAACAAATATTTAAGGAGAAAGTTGCTTCTCAAAATTTAGCAAACCAAATTTGGAATGAGTAAAAAATTCAGTCAAAACTTTCTGTCTGAAAAAAATACTGTTAAATCTATCTTCAAACTGTATATCTCGAAACTTTTTCATCTCTTTGCACTCTTTATTAATTTTCTTGCTTTTTTTCCCTGTTCGTCATGCATAAATTTAAAATAAATTTAATCCTTGAAAATAATCAAGTATGTTTGTTTTCCAGCAGGATTTAAGGATAATAAGAGTCGTTAAAGAGGCAAGATCGTTTGTTAGCTGGAGCACTACGGCCTACTATTTTACTACACGAGGACAACGAGATCGGGACCTACTGCTTAAAGTCGATTCAGAACACCTCGAACATCCATGGAAGCACTGAGATTAGGAAGAGCGGCAAAAAATTGACAACATTAACATTAAAGTCAAGATAAAGAATGGATATCAGTAAGGAAAATGTTTGAAGTGGACGTTTCTTTGTATAGACGTTTATAAATGCGAACGATTCTCTTGCTACAACTGGAATTTTTAACAAACGAAAAAAGTAATGAAAGAAGCGAGGGTTAATTTTGATAATTCTAGTGAATTACCAGGGAAAAAACACTACTCAGAGTTATAACAAAAGATTCGGATGAGGCAACTGATATTTTAAGAATTTTTTTGAAATTGCATGCGGACGTTTGACAGATAGTTTCTTCTTCATTGCCAAAGTAAAAATAATTTTAGATCAAACAAAAAATGTTTGACATCAAACAGCATTAATAGACTTTCTTTTATTAAGATATGTAATTGTATTCTGAATTTTAATTACTGGATTACTTTATTTTATTTATTAAATATCTAGCCGTAGTTTCATAAATTCGCTGTTCTGAAATGAAATATCACCTAATATTTTAAAACACCTGTATCTCGAAAACTTGCATACCTCGAACTTTTATCCATTCCCTCGAAATTCGAGATAGGTAGGTTTAGCTGTATTATCTTTACATGTTATAAAATATTTTATTTGTATTTCATTCTCACATTCTTTACAGGTAATTTATCTTCCAAATAGACTTTATTCATCCGGTAGTTACTTTTGTATAGTAGTCATAAACTGAAAATCCCCCCTTCCCTGATGGAGTAGAATCATGTGGCTTGTCTCAGTTTCCCCGTTATGGCAGGTAAACTGTGTCACGCCCAGCAGAGCACATATTATATGGGATATCAAGCGAATCATGCGTACTCGTCATAAATCATATGTTTCACTGCCCACCTCCCTATTGTCTCGGGAATGCCCCTTTCACTGTCACCACTGTAGAAAATACTACTATGTCGAGTAATAGGACAAAACTGCTGAAACGGCCACTGGACAGGCGCCGCGGGTGTCCACGGGTATCTAAGAATTATGGTTTTGCGTCACCGCGGGATCTTTTATTGGCTCTGGCTATTCACGGGATGCGTCTCGCAATTTTGACGCAAAACTTCTTGTTCGGAGAACAGTTGGTCACAGGTTCGTATTTCACGGATCAGTTTCCCTGAAAAAAGGGAAAAGGCGATCTCTTTGCCCAACATTCATGCTCCGTTTATCGAGAATAGGACAGATTCGTTTGGCTTTTGCTTTCCGGTTCATGTCCAGTTGAGGAGGCACAAAACATTCCCGCCTCGTAAATGGAAGAGAATGGCTTAGAATGTAACTCTACCCATAGAATGTAAATATCCACGAAAGGTAAGGTAAGCATAGCTAGATTTTAAAAGCAAAGATTGTTGAGAGTTCGTTTCTGACTTCTCCTGTTTGAGACTTGTTCAAAGTTCTGACCTCACAGTATTTAATCAATGTACTTTGCATCCTAAATGAAATATCAAGAAATGAAAATAAGTTATAAATTCAAATTATGTAAGTAGAGTATTTCCTTAAACGAAATTATTCATTTGACTAAAAAACACATTTCAGGAATATAAGGAAAACGACAATTCGAAAAATATGTTTTATAAAATTCTTTCAAAGAATATAATAAAAATATTTTCTGTTGGAAACATGTTTTGTGTCCTGAATCACGACTATCTATTTCTCACAAGCCTCATATATTAATATTTATATACATGCGTGTATGCCTGTGTTTGTAAAACATAACGTATATAAAATCTAACTACATATAAAAAATAGAAAAAAATTTAGCCGGATAAAAAGAGTATCATATATATATAAGAAGTATAAAAGAGTATCATTTGAACAGATTTTTTTTATCACTTATTTGCATTTTACTCAAAAGTTTAAATGCGTGTCTTCATTAAATATTCTAAATGACCCTTCTCACGCTGTTACTCTTCTTTAAAAAAAATGCATGATGCATCTTCATATATTTTGGTCCTTTTCATAAAATTTTTAAATAATAAATTAGTTTTGACAATGTTAGTTATCGGTTTTAGTTTAATCAATTTATATAGCAAAATTCTCATATTATATTCCTTAATCGAGAACGTAAGTACAATTTTTTCAGTTTTTCCACCCTTTTTTACAAGTAACAGTAGAATATTCTCTGTTCTCATCCTCTCTCATTAACTCGTAAAAATTTTTCTAGTTATGACCTTGATCCTGAATATAGTTTCCCAGTAACAATAGGTAGAATTCGTTCTACTTACAATTTTCAGGAGTATCTATGAAATTTTAAGGCGGAGCCTCTGGTACGTCATAGGGGGTCATTGATCTATTTAAAGCAAAAGAAAAACTTTCTCTTATATATGATTGACTGACATAACTTCTAGGTTGTCATAACGATTGATTTTCAGAATAAACTTAGTCGGGAAACAAACTCTAACGTATTCCCCCTGGAGCGCTTTAATGACTAATGATGCTCTGCCAATAGGCAGATAAGGTTTGTTCATTTGCACTCAATTCCTTGCTTCGGCAAAAATAAATTTGTCTTCTTCACTGAATTTTGAGTAAAGAAAGTTTACATCGGGCATTTTTCACCTGACAACCCGCCGAGATGATGAACAAGTGTTTCTGTATATTTGCAACGCCTTAACTCCAGGAGACCAGTCTCAAGAAATCGACCTACAGCAATTCAAGGTCGTTTGTCAAGTCATTGAGATCGCTTTATTTTCACGATTTCAGTTATCTTAATTATTTTACTTACCCTAGCACTGAAGTGGTCCAGTTGAGGAAATAATTCTACAGTTTATCAAATACATTTTTTACGTTCAATTACATCTTGTAATGAGCTCATCTACATTTTTTTTATAATGAGTTTGTACCATGTTACTACACTAAAATATAAAGTACTTCCTTGAGATATTTTATATACTAGAGATAATTTTCATTTGTAGAGCTAAAGTGATATATATATATATATATATATATATATATATATATATATATGTGTGTGTGTGTGTGTGTGTGTGTGTGTGTGTAATATATCAAAATTATTTAACGTTAACATTTCCTTTAAATCAGCCTCTCTCCCATTCTAATTCCTTAAAATCTTTTTCCCAACCTCTAAATGTCATAATCAAAAAAGCGTTCTGAATTTAAAATTCTTTCGATACATTTCCCAAAGCTTTCTATCCTATAGATGTAAATTTTCTGTCTATTTTTTTCCCAGCCGTCGACGGCAAATGACTCCGCGTTTTTCCTGATCTTACATTTAATTTCGCTGAGTGAGAAAATTCTTTCTGTCTTCGCTGTTTGGTGCACTCTGTTCAAGCAGAGTGATTTTTGTGCCTTTTCTCTTGTCTATTGTTGACTAGTAAAGATGTCCGTTTTAGCAGCTCCGAAATAAAGTTTTTATTAGACTTGTACCATTCTGTTCAATGTCTACCGATTGCATTTTTATTACTGCTAGATGTTTAGCTTTCTCCTTGTTCAGCAGTCTTATAATTATTGAATTACACACACACACACACACACACACACATATATATATATATATATATATATATATATATATATATATATATATATATATATATATATATATATATATATATATATATATATATACGCAACAACGCTAAAATTTTGACACTGAATAGTTAAAAATCTGGAAGACAGATTTAAATTCCTTATCTGTAATAGTCGTGGTACACAAAATTTTTATTTTCTGGAACATAAGAATAGCCACTTTTATCTTCAGATCCTCTACACGTGTAGTTTTTATAGAGCACTAGCAAAAAAAAGGAAAGGAACTTTCACAGCCATAAGGGTCCTAATATTTAGATTTCTAAACAATGGTGATCTCGCATTAAAAACCTCTATGATATACATGACTGGAGGAGATGAAAATCACGTGGATAACTTCCCATGAGAAAAAGCTTTAAATCAGCATTTATTTTGTGGCTTGTTAAAACATTACTGATGAAATTATAAACAACAGAATCAAATTTGTAAAGATCTTCAGGTGTTCCTGGTAGAATGGTCAGGTGGGAAAGAAAAGATCCCATGTAACAAGTTTTAATTCAATCTATAGTTTAGGGAAGTGTGGAAAGAATGCAATATCAATGATACAAATACTTGAATTATTTTGGGTGGATGGGAAAATTAAGATGAAGAAAACTTAGAACGTGAATGAGGAGAATTTTGAACTTTAAAGACAATAATATCACTCCCACGCATCCCCACCACGCATATATATATAGATATATATAGCACCAATTAAATATTTCATAACTAATAGTGAACTTTTAAAACAATAGTAATTAAGATGCAGTTACCTTGAGTATAAACACATGCATACGTGAAACACACATATAAACACGCGTGTGCATATAAATATATATATTATATATATTTATAGATATATATATATATATATACATATACACATGTTACGCATGTATACCTTATAAGTAGAAATTAACACAATATTTGCTTTACAATAAAATGTCTACAAAAAGTATATTTTTAATACATTAGATTAAAGAAGAAAACTTAGTACTATCATTAAGTAAAATTTTGATCTTTTCATTAAATCAGTTATTAAATATAAATTACGGGAAATACATAACTACAGTAAATCACGAAATTCCGAGGTTTAGTTTTTAAATGTAAAGCAAAATCTACCATGTATACTCCCAAAAATTACATAGATTTGAATTTTTACATTATCTGTTCAGTCACATTTGACCTAAAAATGAGATTTCTGTTATACACTATGAACTACGGGGTTAAAAAATATCTTTTCAATAGAATAATTCTTCATTTACATAATTTTTTTTTCAGATGAAAAATCTTACAATAATATATCATCTCCGCGTCTTACCCCTCTATATCTTTACGTTCTGAACAACAAATTCAAAGTAATCCAAAACATTTTTGGCAAGGGGGAAATGTCGGATATTGAGGTATTACAGGTTCACTGTACTCTGAAAAGAGACTTTAAAGAGAAAAAATGTAGTGTTCTTCTGTAAACGCTGCGGGGTTCAAAGGATTGACAATGATTAATGTTAATACATCACCAATTTCCGAAAATAATTTGTCGCACACGAGTATGAGAATGGTAACATTCATTCCTTCTCACTATTTGGGATGAATGCAACTTGAATGCAAATTTTTCAGACAATTTACTTGACTCGAGTACAACTATAATGATTATCATTAGTTTGCCCCAGACGTAATTACAAAAATGGATCACTATTTAATAAAGGACTACTTAAGAAATCAAGGTTGTCGTTCCTAAAACACTGACTTATTTTTGAAACACTGTATCTTTCGTAATTCGTAATATTCTAGATGAAAGTGTCGTACTTAGAAAGGACTATAAAAGGAAAGTATCTGTAGCATAATTAACGCTGTTTCATCATTTTTAAGACTATTTGCTTCTTAGCTATAAGATGTTTCTATCTTTGGAAAAAAAATCAAACCAATTTCGGTATTTTTCATTACGGAATAAAATGGTTATAGGATAAGCACTGGAATACAAATAATTCAATCCAAATATATCGATAATTAAGTGTTTAATATCTTGCTTATTTAGTTTTATTTTCAGAAAATTGTGACATTCATCTATCATGTATATCTATACTTATTTAACAACAAATTCCATGAAAGAAATCCTTTTAGAAAAAATCATTAGGATATTATATTCTGTCACTTACATCTTAACTAATTGGTTTAATGACGAACCTGATTTCTTTAAAATATACTTTTATTTACCACTTTCATTCCAGAAGATCTTCTCAATTAATTAATATTCAGGAGAAAAACTGAAAATTTGGGAAAATATGTAGATACATTTTACATTTTTAAAATCAAACAGAAAATAGATTCACATGTATAACAAGTAATATTTAAGTTCAACCCAAATCAAGAAAGTTTATGATTCAACGGTTTTAACCATGCCTCTAATAATAAAGTTTTAATAATAAATAATTTTTTTCCCAGGGAATTGCTAACCCTAAAAAGTCCATAGCATGAATTTTTAAGGACTACGGTAGCTCAGTCAGTAAACTCGACTGGGACACATAAATAATGCTCTTGATCGAACTTTCTTCCAAGTTCGGAAGCTAGCACTAGAAAAGACAAGTCGATCCTGGGAATTCCCTGCTTGCAATAGAGAAGACTTTTGATGTTCAGATTTGGTTTAGTTTGGTTTGCTACGGTCTACTGTTTTGCAACACGAGGGCTAATGAGACCGGGACCTACAGCTTAAAGCCGATTCCGAACGGCTACGAACATCCATGCCACTGTGGGATTCGAACCCACGAACTCCGGTTCCGAAGGCCAGCACCCTAACCAATCGGCCATCGTTCGGCGATGTTCAGATTTCAAAAAGAGGTAGCTATTTTGTCCATGTTTCATAAAGTATATAAGACGCTGAAACTTGCAAAAAAAGAATTTTTGATTAAAATACAAAACATTTTCATAAAAATTGTGTAGTCCAGTACAATGGCGTACCTAAAGATTAACTTTATTAGATTCAAGGGGAGTTCATATCGTCACTGCAATGAAAGAAGAAATTTCGTTCGTTTAGAATGACCTCCTGATAAAAATTAAAGAAAACGCCTTACCTATCTTAATCCATTATACCTATCCTGAATTCATTATAACTAATTTATGGGTTACTTTTCTGCGTACGCACAAGGAAACTTTACCTTTGAAACTTTAAATATCCATTCTGACCATTCCTGAATGCGTTTAGACAAGTTGCGTCGTGAAGTCTTTGCGTTTGTGTCTAAATAACGATTAGGTATAGAATGTTGATATGTCGTATTTAGAATTGCTGTAGTATCTAGTTGTGGCCAACATTTTTATTGGCATCTGCACGATACGAAACGAAAAATCTGTATAACAAATATTTAAACGCTACCGTTGCCGCTAAATGGCAGTTCGAGGGCTCTACTCTTTGTTGAATTAATATATACTATTCGTTTTGAATGCAAATCTTCTAATTGTTGAATTTACACTGTATAATTTTTCATGTTATTAAAAGGTAATATTTTAGCAGTTGTGTCCACTTTATCACAGGATTGGAGATCCTATCTCACATTCGAATAAAATAAGTTGAAATAAAGTGCATCTAAAAACATTTTATAATTCAGTAGTATTGCAAGAAAGTTATGTGGTGTCCATGTTCAATATTATCATGTAAGTAAACTTATGTAGGTATGTCTTTCTCTTTTCCCATTGTTAGTTCCTTCTTTAGTTTCTTGTGAAAAATCAACTCACTCAGTTCTTTTAATTGTTCTAAGCCATACGCTATGGTTCTCTCTCTAAGAATTCCTATAAATGGATTGGTAAATTTCCATATGGTGTGACAGCTCTATATCCACTATTTAAACTCGGGAGTCAGGTCTGCATATTTATTTGTATCTGAAGGTTAGAATATACGCTATACACCCCTAGACGTTATATTTCAATGGTTTTTGGACGACTGATTAGACAAAAAAAAAAGTAACGTATATTAATTTTTTTCAGCATTTTTTAACAATACCTTAATTTTTCGTTTCAACTTTATTGTTGTCACCTACATATATTGAGATATGTTAACTTTTCACGTATTCCCACCCTCTGTTGAAGTTGAAGAGGAACATGAGAATGTACAAACATTAGTCTAGTCGACAGCGTCTGTATGTGAAACATAGGAACATGAAAACATTTTTATGGCTGATTTCGCCGATTTCGAAAGAGGTATGACCGTTGGGGCCCGTCATGCGGAATCTCAGAAACGTAAACAACCACCTTCTTGGCGTTGGGAGACATAACGTGGTGGTCTCAACATCCTACAGTAAATAGAGAAAGACGTAATATGCTAAGCAGAACAGTAGTAGGAAGTCGAAACTGACAGATAAAGAAAGATAAAGCCGGTTGTTTCTAGATTGTTTCAATTGCGTCTCAGATAGCATCTGAGATGCAGAGCCGTAACTAGGGCGTGACAAAGGTGGCATCTGCCACACCATGAAGAAAATGGGGTCCGAAAGAGAACGATTCGCCCCGAGTAGAAATAAGGAAAAGTTGAAAAATAGTTTTTTTATTATAAAATCCAATGTGTTTATAAATGATTTTTTTAATGAATTTTCTTATTTTTTAAAATGCTTCTAGAGACTAAACTTTATATATTCTTACAAAATGTTTACGAAACGTTCCTAATATGCCTTAATACAAATCTAAGTATTCGTTTTAAATTTTAAGGTTATTAAAACTAAATTTAAATTTAGAAATGCACCAGTTTTCTATGAAAATTCAACGTTTAAATAAAAAAAAATATTCACCTCAAAAAGCTATTCAGTTTATTAGCAAAATAATACTTATAAACAGTTAAAAAATATTTTTAAGTATTAATAAGGTAAAAATAGAAGAAAAATAAAAATGAATGTAATAGGAACATTTTAAGAATTAACAAAATTTTTTGCGAGTTTATTCTGAATATATGATAGAAAAAATGTTTATATATTTTCTTACTATATATGGTGGTAGGGGCGCAGACCAGCTTTTTGCCACGGGTGCTAAAGGACCTAGTTACGGCCCTGCTGAGATGAACTCGAGTCTACAGAAAAGAGACCGATCTATGTATGTATACATATATATATATATATATATATATATATGTGTGTGTGTGTGTGTGTGTGTGTGCATGCATTTAAAACTGTTCAAAGATCGATATCATTTTTATTAAGTTATTAAAATTACAAAAGTAAAAATCATTTAAGAAAAATAATAAAGGTGCCATGAAAATAAAAATTTCTA
The DNA here is from genome assembly GCA_032207245.1 of Pardosa pseudoannulata. Lineage (NCBI taxonomy): Eukaryota > Metazoa > Arthropoda > Arachnida > Araneae > Lycosidae > Pardosa > Pardosa pseudoannulata. Next base: position 153,310,873 of record CM063506.1, on the reverse strand, counting down.
GTAAGTTATATTTATTATCCACTTTTATTAAGGAAAAATATTTAAAAATTCTTCACCTACAGATATATATTTTTACATCTATAGTCCATTTAATTGCTTAACGCATTAACTGCGTCAAATATAGTTTTTTTAAATATTTCCTTATTCAAAAAAAGCTATTATTTTTTTCTCTTCACAAAGAAAAAAAATTAACTGGGCTTCGATTTTTGTTAAATATATTACAATTTCCAAAAACAAGTATTTATACTTATGTAGTGTTTTATCAAGATTTTTTTTCTGTTGTTTCACAGTATTAGGTAGTCTGTAACACAACAAAATCCTTCGTATTTTAAAAATGTATACCTAGTTTTGGTATGACGACTTTATTGTATTGAAATTATTTTCAAATTTCTAGATAATATCTAGAAATTTAAGACACTTAAAAAAAGAATGCAATGAACCTTAAGATTTAAGTATCGCAAAAAAGGTATAAAAAATCAAACCGTAAAAAATGATTCTCCGTAAAGCATAAGTTTTTAAACAAGAATGTACAGCAAAAGCAAATTTTACTAAAATGACGTATTCTTTAAATTTCATTAATTCTACTCCTCATGAAGTGTACGACTAGTTTGACATTCTCGGGGTGAAGGTGAAAATTCTGGATTTTGGTAGAATTCTGTTACATTCAAGGTGTCATGTCACCGTAATTTACTGTGGCTGGAAGGAGAGGTTAAAGTTTTGTCTGTACATATGTAGTGTTTCTAAAACCAAGCTGTCATTTCAAATAAAATGAAACAGATTTTTTAAAAGTGAGTAGGTAAACGAATTTTCTGAATTAAATGCCTAAAGAGTGATGAAATTGCCAAAAATTTCAACAACACAGATGATTAGTCATGCTCCGAAAAATAATTCGCTTACATACATGATTTCATGACAAAGAAATGATCAAAAGATGAAAGAACACATATATATGTGAAAATATTTTAACGGAAGTAACCAACTTCACTATAATTATAGTCTAAAATAAATTTCTGACTATTCTATGTCTAAAATGATAGCCTTTGGTGAAAGTCTTTGTTTCATTTTCAATTCTGGTAACCGTCTTCGACCAAGACCGCCAGCTGAATTTCTGCTCAGCTCAACTAATCTTATATACTTACTTTACGCAACTTAATTTCGGCTATTAGTATCCCCTACGTGATATATACTCTTTGCACACTGATTGGCTGGCTCCAAAGACGGATTATCTCCATAAACTCTACATTTTTATTTTCAAACTTTTCTGTTTTCTTTCAGGGCTTGACGATTATTCTTCATGCAACATGGATATGACTCTAAGTTTGTGGTAGGTAAAAACACACATTCCATATATATAGTGTAATCAGCATCAGAAGTTTTTCTGCTTAAGACTTCGGTGTTCAAAATTTTATTCGTATATCTAACAGTGTATTTTCCCGTTTAAGAAATTTTTCTTTTAAACATTTTCCCATTTAAAAAAAATTATTTACTCAAAACCTGAATTTCTATTTCATCCTGAGGATTAATTATTTTTTTACGAAACCA
>CM063506.1:153301831-153306831 GCA_032207245.1 Pardosa pseudoannulata | reverse complement strand
AGCATAATAAATCATTTAATCCTGAACTCTGCGGAGTATGGCGCCAATTTCGAGAAAACTTCATCCAGTTAACGGACCCAGGAAGAACAAAACTAATCCAGTTCGGGTTTCAAACCACTTTCGGGTAGAATTCCTAAGCTATTTTCTAATTCCTTAGTTCCAATCAGAAGTAACAAGCACTACATCCATTTTTTTAATAAATTGATATTTTTGCATATTTATGTGTTATTTATTATCCTTTTATGTGATAAAAGAATTACCCACATTTCCTAAATTTGTTATATTTAGAGAATTGGAAAAGGTAATATGAACTAAGGACTATTTATAGGGGGAAATCTGGGGATCTGGAATCTCCCCGAAATATTTTTATTGCATGCATTACAAGATTTTTTTAATTTATTAAAATTTGTGTACATCACTAGTTTTCACTGCAAGTGTTGAGAGATCGTTGTAAACCATGAAAACAGGAAAAGCATATCTTCGCAAAAGAACTACTGGTCACAAGAGGTTGACAAATTTAACATTAATTTCGATAAATAGAGGCATGTCTATAAATGAAGATGAAGGTCAGAACAAGCAGCCTTGAAATTTTTTATGATTAATTTACTACTATAAAACAGTATTTTTTAAATTATTCAATAGGCTACAGTTCCGAATTTTATTGTGATAAAAGGTATCTCTAAGTTTATAAAAGAAAAATAAAAGGATACGTCATAAATCATTTTTCATTATTTTTTTTATTTTCCTAGTTATTCGTAAAAGGTTTTCAAATTCGTCTGGTAAATACTCGATTGCAATTTAAACATGCTCCAGTATTCACCAGGCACATTTAAACCTGGTAAAAACTTAAAGAGTAAAATAAAACACTCAGTGGGGTTTCAACATATTTTTTTATGATAGAATGAAATTACGCACAGCGTTGCTGCTCCATTTTATGAAGTATTTATATATGTATGCAAAACTCTAAATGGATGTATGACTTATGCATGTATATTGCATGAGTGTATGTGAAATGAAATTTTTTATAAGATACTTTGTGTGTAAGATACTTTTATGTTTACTTTACTTTAGATTAAAACTTAAAACCCTAACAGAAAAAATTCTGATTGCGTCACTACCTCAAATTTTAACATAAAACTTCTTACTTCTTAAATAAAATAACTGTCAACTAACATATTTTCGAGATAAACGCCCACGTTAAACCTCTTGTTTCTTGTATTTTCATCGGTTTACAGGCATTATGTCTTCCCTAAAATCTCAGTCGAAAGCTGGCTGATTGGTTAGGGCGCTGATCGTCAATACCGGAGTTCGTGGGTTCGAATCCCTCGTTGGCATGGATGTTCGTAGCCGTTCGAAATCGTCTTTAAGCTATAGGTTCCGGTCTCATTAGCCCTCATGTGCAAAACAATAGATTGTAGCGTTCCAAACCAAACCAAACCCTAAATCCTCAAAATAGTTTAAAGAGGTTTTCACTGAAAACGACCAAGCTCAAACGAATCTGTAAAGAAATCTTTAATATGCTCCTGTAAAATTTGAAATTTCTGATAGAATCCACTTTACTTGCGATGTACAGAATTAAAAAATAATGAAAAGTATATCTCCTACTCAGAAGTAATAATTTTCTTCCTACTTTTCTTAAAACTAATAAAATTTTGTTTTAATTACTTTTATGTGGTTTTATTTCTGCAATCACGGGATTTTAAAACATTGATAAAAAGTTTCAAATAACTTTAAAGGTTACTTGCAAAATCCTAGTTTCTCTCATGGAATCGTAAGGGGAAAACCCCCAATTATTTCATAATATTTTGTTAATATTGTCATTTATTGTTATGACTTTTATTTTTTAAAATAGAGTAATAATAATTTTATAATAGTAGTTTCAGTTTTTTTATTTTTTTAATTAGGATTATAGTTTTTATGCGTAAAAATTAAAATATTTAAAAAAGTTCTAATATTTAAATACCCCTACAAGGAGCTACCTATAAACGATGTCCCACTTTTTTGCAGTATTTTGGGCCCCCTCAGTCATAAATGTCACATTTCACGCAATATTATACAAAAATATACTTGCAGTTCAGAAACAAAGCACTACGTTATTTATCTGATTTCAAATTTTATTTTTATAAATTTGAGCTATGTGTTTTAAGGACATCTGTAAATATAACGATAATGATTCATGTTCTTGTTTTGTATAAAGGCAAAGGTTTAAAATAAAACATAATTAACCCTTTCGTGGGCCGTGGGAAGATTACTTCCCACCTACACGATCTTACAAAATACACCTGTGGGAAGCGCAAAACCCATTATAATATATTGGTCTTGTTATTGAAACGACGGGAAGACTGATTCCCGCTTCGGTTTTGCGCTGTCATCAATTGTTCGATCGATTGAATAAAATTAAGAGCTCTTTTTTGAAAGTTTGGAAACGTGGAGCGAGAAATAAATGGCCCACGAAAGGGTTAATATACAATAGCAATAAAATATTGATATAAAAGATTTATTAAAAAGGGTAGTATCTTAGAATTTTAAATGCAATTTAATATATCTTGCTTTAAAACATCTTTTATTTATAATCACAAAATGCTATTAAACATATTGAATTTCACGCATTTTGTTACCCCCTCACTCCTTATCACGAACTGTCACAAATTCATAATCACTCCCCCTCCAAGCGTGACATCATTTGCCTGCAGCCCCAATATAAGTACTGTATCATGAAATGACAAAAGTAACATAGAAAAATGAATATTGATAAATTGTACATGTACAGTTCAGACTTAAAATGGTTGGATATAATGGTTGGATGGTTGGATTGCGTATACAACCTTTTCTTGATTATTTTTCATTGAAGGCGGAAGAGCCATATATCTGTATATTGGAAGTAAAGGACACTATCTCACAAATTTTAAATTTTACAGGAGAGCCTGATAAAGATTTTTTACAGATCCGTTGGAGTTTGGCTAGTTTTAGTGAAAAGATTTATAAACATATTTGAGGTAATAGGAAACACATAGTGCATGTAAACAGACGAAAATAGTACAAGTAAGAAATCTGATATCGAAATAAGTGTCTTTTACCTTGAAACCATCTAGGTTCGAAGTTCTTATTTCGCAAGTCCATAAATTTTTCAATTTTAAAATTGGAGGTAATGCTAGTATCACATAATAAAGGAGAACAAATTATACACGAATAATCTTAAAATCTCTTTTTTAAAAATATCGAAATACACGGAAACCAAAGATATCAAAATGACAGTTTAGAAAAGAATTGAATCTCTTTTATATATTCATCATGACAATGCCAGCAAAATTGTATAAAAAATTCTTACCTAATTGCAAAACATTTTATGCGATTCTGATGTCATTCATTAATTTTGCGACAGTAAAAAGGTTAACTGAAGCCTGTAGGTGTTAAGGAAGAAATAGCGAGTAAAGGTAAAAAAATAAATTATTTTCCCAGGTATTTATGACTTTCATTTGGCCGTATGGCTTCGGCTGGGTCGGCGTAGGAATTCTCCTTATGACTTTCATTATACAATAAAACATGTAGTGATGTTTTCTTTGATCCCGAGTAATTTCTCATTCACAAAACATAATCCTTATTTATCTCAATACAAAATCACCATGCTGTCAACAATTTTGTTATGAATACTTACATTTAAAATTTTCAATATAAAGCTAAATTAGATGGCTAAATACAAGATATAATATGCACATTACGTACATAAATAATTGGATGTGCAAATGTTTAAAATATCTGTAATGATTCCCTGTGTAAAACAATATTTTTCCTGGCTCCCACGACATCGTTATAGACAGGATTTACTGTATGTGTAAGGAGTGATTATCAGTTGAAGTCAAGCGGTAATTTAGGATTGTTGAAAAAGGTTTCAGGTGATATGCAAAAGTAATTTAACTATTATCCAGGGGGAAAAACAAAACTGGAGCTTATCGGGAATAACCCCAAAAGGTGTCTTATACAAGAGAGGGGAAAATTATTGTTGGTCAGTATTCTTTTTCAACTTAAGGTATTGTGTGTACACAACATACATAAACATTGGATTTGACAATGCACGAACTGTTTATATCAATATTTGTCGAGATCATCGCAGTATCTCTGTAAGAACTGGCCTTCATTCGTTATATGTCAAATGTTAAGTTAGTAAAATTAAAATACATTTCACGGCATTATGCAAAAGATATTTAGCCATCTTCTAGAAGTATGAGCTCACCCTGACTTATCAGAATTTAAAGGTCTCCAACAACAGAACAAGGAAAATAACTGGAAAGTTATGGTCAGTATTCTTTTACAATCTTGTATATCATGTGCAATTCATGTAAATAACATTGGATTCACGAATATTCAATGTCTATTAAGATAGCTTGGTTATATCAATATGTTTCGAGGCCCTCACAATATCGTTATACTATGTATAAAAACTTGCTTTTATTTGAGGTCAAAACTCCAATGAAAACATTAAAATACTTTCCACGGCGTTCTACAGAAGATATTTAGTCGTCCTTCAAAAGTAAAGTGAGTTTACCCTGACTTATCAAAATTGAAAGGTCTCCAACAGCAGAGTAGGGAGAACAACGGGAAAGTTATAGTCAGTATCCTTTTTACAATTCAATATATCATATGCAATTCACGCACATAACATTGGCTGCACAAATACTTATTGCCTATAAAGATAGCTTATCTATATCAATATTTTTCGAGTCCTCACAATATCTTTATACTATAAGAACTTGTTTCCATTTGAGGTCAAACCTCAAATAAGATCATTAAGATAGGAACATTAAAATACCCTTCACGTCGTTCTCCAGAAGATATTTAGACGCCCTCTAGCAGTAATATGTACGATCTCACTCTGATTTAACAAAATTGAAAGGTCTCCATCAGCAGAGCAGAAAAAATAAAGGGAAAGTTATGGTCAGTATTCTTTTACAATTTAAGATATATGCAATCTATGTCCATAGCATTGGATTCACAAATACTCA